>CM047870.1:38395289-38710985 GCA_026212405.1 Petrea volubilis
AATTTAAAATAATATGTCCATTAAGTTTTGACATCATTGATTTACAGTGCTTAAATCACCATTGAATACGAGAATATAACTATATATATTTATGTATAATTATAAAAAACTCATCACATAATACGTGCATGAACCATAGAAATATTTTTGATTTCGAGTATCATATAAAAAAATGCAATCTCTCGATTTTATTATAATAATGATTTTCAAATTATAATAATTTTCAATTAATTATCTATGCGAAAAAAAAAACTACTTATGAGATTCCGAAAAACCCGCAAGCATCAAAAATAGTATAAACATGAAGCATATTAAGGGAGGAGCAGTATTCTTCACAGTTAAGAATAAGATACTCTGCCCATTCGAGCTATCTATCATGACCTTGTCCCCCACCCCACTCCCCACCCAACCACGCCCACCCTACCTCACAATATCTCATCTCCCTTCACAAGCACACGCATCTCGACACGTGCCCAACGCCTCACCGCACACCAAGTTTTTTAACACTAATTAATTAACTAACAATCAAAATTTCCCAAATTTAAAAACTTTTGTAGGCACTCTAGAATTGTAGCCCACAATCATTTAAATTTACCAAACAAATCAAAAAATAAAAAAAGGAAAAAAAATTAAAACCCCCCACCCAAGAATCAGTACACTTTCTTAAA
This sequence comes from Petrea volubilis, assembly GCA_026212405.1. Lineage (NCBI taxonomy): Eukaryota > Viridiplantae > Streptophyta > Magnoliopsida > Lamiales > Verbenaceae > Petrea > Petrea volubilis. Next base: position 38,395,958 of record CM047870.1, read on the forward strand.
CCCTCTTGTACCCCCCCCCCCCCCCCCCCCCCCCCACTTGTCTTCTCTCCTACTGCACTCCATTCATTGCCACCCCCCCCCCCCTCCACCCCACCACTCCCCGCTCTTCGAAGATCTTGATTTTATTCTACATCTTTGCCATTTTGGAGCTCCTGGGGGCAGGGCTTTTCGCTGGTGATATCTGTGGTTTGTGGGGATGAAGATTCAGTGTAACGTGTGTGAGGCGGCGGAGGCGAACGTCCTCTGCTGCGCCGACGAGGCGGCTCTGTGTTGGGGCTGCGATCAGAAAGTGCACGCAGCCAATAAGCTCGCCAGTAAACACCAACGGGTTCCGCTCTCCAGCTCGTCCTCGCAGATGCCCAAGTGTGATATTTGCCAGGTTTGATCATCTCTCTTCTTTTTTTATTTGATTTTTTTTAAGGGATTAGAGTGATTGGTTAAAATGAGATTACTGTTATTATTGTTTAATTTTTGTGTTTCCTGGGATATGGGAATGCTGTGTTTGTTTGACTAGTCTTGATTATTAGATAAATATCTTGGGTGTGTGAATATTAAAGTAGTTTGTGAGGCTGATATTTTTTATATTTCTGTGGATGCTGGAAAGTTTCTTGCTATGGTGGGCGTGCTTGAGACTTTTTAAATTCTTATTGGTGCTGACCTGTTTGATGTTCCCTCGTTCACATTTGTATTTCTCCTCTTCTTTTTCTTCATTCAACAGTTAATACAAGAATTAAAGATCCATTTTTTTACTCCGAGCTTGGCTGGTTATAAAGAATAGAGTTTGTTAATCAATTATTTGTTCCATTGATTTCTTGTGATACTCCCCCCACCCACCCAAGCATTTATATTGTTTTGTTTCGTTTGGGGGACTTCAATTCATGGTAAAGTTTGGCCTTTTGAACATGTATGTTGTAATGGTGCCTATGACCAACACATGCCTGGTTCGTGGTTTGAGAAGTATGCCTAATATGGTATTTTTTTGCTTTTTTTCATTTTTCTGAACACTTTAGATGACATGAGAGCAAGTCTAAGCTCATTAGCTCAGCCAGAGTGACTATGAACGACCTCTTTGTGCTTTCAGATGATATTGTGGGGGTGGCTTAGGTCTGCGTTGTCATTAAAAATCTTTGTGCTAAATATATCACAGACCATTGTTGTATATGGGACCTTTATGCATTTGTCTTTTGCAGTGAGGGGGTTGAGGTTGGTTTTGTGGGAGACAAAGGCATGTGTACATGCCACCTTGATACAAGTTTTGGTTAAGACACATGTTTCCTACATTTAATCCAAAGTTAGCAGAATGGATGGTGCCATGAAGTTTAGTCTTAGGGCTTTGCCATTTATTTTTCCAGCTATGAGAACTTTTTGTTGCAATTAACTTTGTTTTTTTCCTTAAGTACACTGATTATTAAAATACAAATGCAAGTGTAGTATTGACCCACAAATTTATACTTTTACAAGTATTCGAACAAAAAATATCTCCTAACTGAAAATGAGAAGAAATTCATGTGGGTCATTATTAAGCGTTTGAAACTTCACAATTAGTCTAAAATGAGGGGAAACTCTATTTTAAAGAAAAAATGTAGTTGTATAACTAGAAGATAATTGAGGAAAAGCTGGTTTCACACAAATAACTCTAAAACCAAAAAAAGAAAGAAGCGAAGAGTTTGTTGTCCTTTTGGCGCTCTAGGTGTGGTGTTGCGAAATCATGGTCCACTGTGTGATAGAAATTATATGACGATCGAATTTTACATTGCCAACCAAATGACAAACAAGTGACAGGCAAATTATTGGGGAAGGGAAAAACAATTTGATTGGTGTGGAAAAATATCTTATACACTAATGAATTCCTTAACTACTTTACTTGTTGAAAAAAATAAAATAAAGTAAAAATTAGCGTTCATTAAAAATGAACCGTGTGAAAAATGGATTTTCCCTCAAGTTAAAGTTGCTTATGCAAACTAATTAAGTATTTGTACTTTGTTTAGTAGTTATGAACCATAAGATGATATTTATAATATGAAAAACCTGAGCTGTAACTTCCTACATATTTGTTTAGGATGATCTCACATAATTAATCCAAAAATGTGGAATCAGATTAATTGATTATTTAAAAAAAATAAAAATAAATGCTCATTTCAGTATTTCTCAACTATATTCAATTTGAAAGGGTAAGTAGAAATACTCACGGACTTTGGCCTTTGGGTTCGGGAAAGAAGTTTTATTTGATAGGTTTTGAAGAAAGGGTAGTGGCAAAAGAGGTGTTCTTGCTTAATGGGATTGCAACTCAAATATTCACAGGAGGGCTGGATTTTTAATGTGATCAAATTTGTATGCAGAACATGGGATCATAACTATTTGAGAGGTTTAACTGTCCATCTCTGAGAGGCATTAGTGAAGATGGTTAAAGGCCCCAGACACTACAAGCTTGGAATGGTTTCTCTACTTTGATTTGCTGCATCCATATCACATGGAAATCTTTCTTTCTTGCATTGCTGATTGCTGGGGACAGACATGTGGCCTTAATGTGCTTAAACTAGATAACACGTTTATCATTTCATTTGTATTGCATCAGTGGTGTTTTGATGCCCGGAATGCAATGTAATGCAGGAAACAGTTGGCTACTTCTTTTGCCTGGATGACCGAGCTTTACTTTGCAGAAAGTGTGATGTAGCCATACACACTGCAAATTCCTTGGTTTCAGCGCATCAGAGGTTCTTACTAGCTGGAGTTAAAGTAGGCCTTGAGGCAACTGAACCTGGCCCCTCATCATCCTCTGGGAAAATACACTCTCATTCTAGTGAGAAAATATCAGGTCCAGGGCCTCGTTCCCTTCCTAGGAAGACCATGCCCCTGGTAGCATCAATTGGTCAATACAGTAGACCTGTCCAAACTGGTGTAAGCGGAGACTTTTCAGCATCCAAGCTGCCGTTTACTGGAGGTTCTGCAACGGGAGGTGCTTTGCAGTGGCAGGTCGATGAGTTTTTCGGACTTGGTGATTGCAATGAGAACTATAGTTTCATGGATAATGGGTCGTCTAAGGTAAGATTTACATTCATGCTTCGCTTAATGTCCATACTGTTAGTGTATCGAAAATGATTTTCTGATTCTTTCTGTTGATCTTATCCTTTAAGTAAAGTATATCTTTTTAGCACATCAGTGAACAAATACAATGTGTTGGCTCTTGTACTGGAATGTGTGTGTATAATTGAAGCACCGTGTGTGTTTGTGCATGGCTCTGTGGTTGTCCTTCTATGATGGGGGCTTGGGCTCTGTAGTCATGCATTCTACACCGAACACCCACACTTTGTGTGCGTGTGTGCGTGTTATGGGGCTGCCGCTGTTATACTCATTTCATGGAGTGTTGTGGGTTCTCCTTTTTGTTAAGTTCAAACTTACATTTTTCCCTTTGGCAAAAACTGTCAGGCGGATAGTGGGAAGCTTGGAGATTCAGATTGTTCCCCAATCGTACGAGCTGCTGATGGAGAATTAGAGGGCGACGAGTGTATGGGAGAGATGCCGGACATGTCTTGGGCCGTGCCAGAGATACCCTCCCCACCCACAGCATCTGGTCTTCACTGGCCTAAAAATTCTCAGAATACATCTTACTCCGCTGCTGTCTTTGTGCCTGATGTATGTTCTTCCCCCTGGCAGAACTTCGACCACCGCCACCGCTCAAGTGTTAATAGCACCAAGCGAAGAAGGCATTTCTGACAAGATACACCTAAAGCTATCTGAAAGTTACACTAAGCTCAACAAGGTTAGGGGTAGATGATGCTATGAAGTCAGAAGAGGCATCTAGCTTGAGTATTTTGTTGTTATTTGGTTGAGTTCTTTTGTATTGTGTAAGTAGATACGTGCCACCGTGCTGATATCTTTTCCCCAGTTGTCGACTCAGGGTAGGTAGTAGAATGTTTGGAACTCGAGCAATGATTATGCCCTCGGTCGCTAATATCTTCCCCGGTTGTCAACTCAGGGCAGATGGTAGGATGTTTGGAACTTGAACAAAGATGCTTGTCAAATGTTAGTACCAGCTGTCAGTTTAGTCTAAACGTGTTCATTTTTATTTTTTGTTTTTCATTTTGTGTGTAATTATGTTCAGGTGCGAGGGTCTTTGGGGGTGGCCATTCTTTTCTTTTTTCTTGCTTTGTCTTTTGATATTTTCTTCTCTTTTCAAGATCTTAACGTGAGAAGCCGATTGGAAAAATAATAATCATTTCTAGTTTTAGATTGGCTTGATCTGGTGTTTGATGAAACATGGAAGTTGCTGATTCTCTTTATTTTCAATTTCAGTCTTGTTAGTGAATGGATGTGTGTTGAATTTTATTGCACCCATTCCAACTGTTTTTCATTTGAAAATATCTTTGTTTAGTCCATTTCGACAAAGTTTTCATTCTTATACGAGCCCTCACTCGAATAAATAATGACTTTTCCTTGATCATACTATTTTTTACTTCATTGTCAACAAAGATATAATTCGTCTTTCATTTTTATTTTTACACAGAAATAAATATATAGAGAGAAAACCCATAAAAACAGAGTGCGAAGATTGAAAAGCGGTTTTGATTAGAGGTCAAAATCATACTCTTATCTGTGGTATTTCTGTTTTACACAAAAATGATACATAACCAAATCACATAATTTCGTAAACATGATATGCGTGATAAAGTTGGTAAAGTGATATGATAATTATCAGTGGCGTACTCGTATGTAGATCAACTGTTGCATGGGTACTCCGTGACTCTGAAACTACTCGACGTATATGTATTATTATTATTATTATTATTATTGTCACTTGCTCAGGTCCTGACGACTTACGATAGCAGTGGTTGCTAAAGCATTCTATAGTACAGTATATATTGAGCACCCCATCAAATTCAAGGCCTTCGGATGGGGTGCCAGAGACACTTCCGGCATTCTATTTTTTGCTCCACTGTGAAAAGTCTGCGGACTGGTTGCGAAACCCATGATTGTTTCATATTGTTGGATTTTAAATGGCATTGCGAAGAGGGGTTTTGGACAAGTATCCCTGTGTGTGTGTTCCTTGTTTGGCCGGGATTTAAAGGGCAACTGAAGATTTTGTATTGTGGGGTTTGTCATTCGGACCTTCACAGCGTCAGGAATGAAAATGGCAGGCTTACCTACCCTGTTCTTCCTTGGTATGTTTCTTTGTCTTGACATATTCTTGGCTCTTGAGTATTTCAGATTATCTGTTGTTGCCCAAATGTTTTAGCTGTTTACAATAAACTAATCATGGGGCCCTCAATTAATTGATGCAGACATGAAGATTGCTGGAGTTGTAACAGAGGTAGGCACCAAGGTGACAAAGTTTAAGGTTGGGGACAAAGTAGGTGTAGGGTGGATGGCAGGATCATGCCGTTCGTGCCAGAGCTGTGCCAACGAGATCGAAGCTATTGTCCAAAAATGATTCTTACATAAAGAAGAAAATACTTTGATGGAACGCCCGCATACGGGGGTTACTCGGATATTATGGTTTGTGACAAGCATTTTGTGATCTGTTGGCCCGAAAACATGCCTCTCGGAAGCGGTTGTCCTCTTCTCTGTGCTGGAATCATAACCTACAGACAGCTAAAGTTCTTTGGGCTCGACAGGCCGGGGACTCACTTGGGCATGGTTGGCCTTGGTGGGCTTGGCCATGTCGCTGTGAAGTTTGCTAAGGCCTTTGGGGCTAAGGTGACGGTGATAAGCACAGCCCTTAATAATAAAGGAGGAAGCCATTGAAAATCTTGGGGTTGATTCGTGTTTGGTTAGCTGTGACCAAGAGCAGATGGAGGTTTGTTAATGTGTCATCACACAAACTTCCCCTATATGTTTCGAAATTATAAAGACCCCCCATCTGGCCTTCAAAATTTGATCAAAACAGATAAAATTTGTTAAGAAACTTTAACGCCACCACCAATATACGATACATCAATTTGATAGATTTAACAAAATTTAAATAGTGGCATCATAAACTGCATGAAATATTCGATGTGGGGCGTGATTGTATGAGTTATAAAGGGAGTTATATGGTAGTTATACATAGTTATAGGGGAGGCTGTTGTAATTATTTCTTGATTTTGACTATTCGCAAGCTGAAGCAGGCACCACAGATGGGATATTGGACACGGTCTCTGCTCATAACGCTATCCAGCCATGAATTAACCTTTTGAAGCCAAGTGAGAAACTTGTAGTTCTCGGCATAATACCAAAACCTCTCAAGCTACCTGTTTTTCCTTTGCTTTCGGGTAAACATAGATCATCCATCATACATTTTGGCCTCAATTGCAGATTAAAAACTTTGTTTGCTGATCGGTGCATGTGATGTAATGGGGAGAAAGATAGTGGCTGGGAGTGGCATAGGAGGGATGAAGGAAACACAAGAAATGATAGATTTTGCTGCGAAACACAACATAACGGCAGATGTTGAGGTCACTCCAATGGACTATACAAACCGAGCCATGGAGCTGCTCGTCATAGCTGATGTCAAGTACCGTTTTGTCATCGACATTTCTGGTACATTGAAAAAAAGATGCACAAGTTTGTTATACATGGTTGCAGGCCCCTTTATGATTGTTATCAGTGTTTTGTTTGCCTTTCTCTGTAATTGATACCATTGGAACGTGTACTGTACTTGGAGATTTCCATTATGAAACATATTATTTCTGCTTTTAGCCTAGAATGTATCCGCGTCTATTGATAGCGTTTATCGTACAAGAGTAAGCCTTTGTGCCCTCTCTCTCAAGATTTTTGCCGTTGTTAACATTAATTGATGAACACACCCCACGATGTTTCATTGTTAAAACTAAGCAAAAAAGCAACTGTTGTTCCATTAATCACATTCTCAACAAGTTATTGACCATCTATTGTTGGTGAATCGCATCTGAAATGAGATTATCACTTGGAACTTAGAACTATATATCTGATTCTTTTAGAGGGTGAGGATAAATTAAGATTTTCCATTAGCAAGGAGCATCCCATAAAGCAAATGATTCCAAGTATCAGGCACTCCAGCAAGGCACCAATGGCTGCAATCATTCCCCTTTGCCCCACCACTTCCATAAGCTGATGGATGCCCATCTTTCCTCAACTGTGACAATGTTGTCACGTCCAGCAGCTGCACCGCCGTTGTCATGTTACTCAGCACCCCCTTCACCACCGCCACTGCTGGTGGCGCTCCTCCTGGATACTCTGACCCGCTGATCGGTTGAGTCGCTCCATTACAAGTTGCTGCATTTGATGCATTCCACTCTGCACCACTGCACAAGTAATGCCAAATTAAATTAAAATCTTGATCATAAACTCACACTTTTGTTGATGTTAGGGGAAAAGAGAGAGAGAGAGAGAGAGGAAAAACGATTACTTGTAATGAGTAGGGGAGATGCCCTGAAAGAAAACCATAGTTTGGGAGGGATCTACGTTGGAATCGACCCACTTGGACCAAGTTTTTAATCCCTCACCGAATGCGATCAACCGATCCATGTCTTCGTAAAGCTTGTCGCCTTGCTGGATGTAGTCCCATCTGAAATTATCCAATCTCGTCAATTCGGATTTTCTGTTACACTTTCGTGTAATATCTTATGTTATATTCACTAATACGCGCAGTTTATAGATAAAAATCTTACGGTTTCAGATGTCCCTTGTGAAGCCACCAGTGCCACGTGTTGAATATAAGCATATCATACCCTTTCCACGAGTCGCCATTTAGTATTGAGTCAAGTTTTAGAATCTTGCGCCCCTTTTCGATGACCAGATCAACCAAAAATGCATTCCGAGATAACATCACTGAGATGCCATAGTCCTGCAATCAAATGTTCAGCTCAATTTTACGACCAATTTGTACTATAATATTAATGACAAAAAATATAATAATATAAAAATTATCATTACTGATACGTATGAAGAACCGAACCGGCATATAAAATGTGGAGAGGTCCCCAGTTTTTTTCAAGGTGTAGTTTGTTTGGGGCAGTGCTGAATGCAACATGCATGCCAGAGATTGCCACTGGTTTAAGCTAAGAGAGTCCCCCACGAACAATATTTTCTTCCCTTGAAACCTCCTCAAGAAATCTCGCCCACTAAATCTGCATATCAAAATAGTTTGAACAATTTTTATCAACTAAAAACTACAAAAGAGTACAAGGTGAAGAGGGTTGATAGGGGCAGCCGTCACATCTTAAATTTATACAGAATAATAATAATAATAATAATAATAATATTTTTTATATATTTATAAAAAACGTTGTCGAAAAATTCAATTTCGACCCCCTAAATCAATATTTGTGACTCCATATTCATATATATACATACTTGGGCAATTCACAAGCAGTGGGCTTCCATCTATACTTGAGGTAGAGATTGTCAGGCCTTCCATTACCCTGACAATCAAATTGTTTGTCGATGAACGAACACATCGAAGCATTGTACAGAGGGTACGAGTCATCGTATATCCAGCTTCCCCGGAAGAAATCGCATCCGGCATCAATGCAAGACGATTGTCGAAAGCATAGTAATATTAAAAATATTAGAAAAATGTAAGTAAATGCGAAGAAGCTGAAGATTAATTCATGTCCCATTTTCTTGGATAAGGGAGATGAGAAGGAAAAATAAAATCTTGGGATAAGATTTATGAAGGAAAAGAGTAGTATTGTTTATAGAAGGATAGGGTGTTGGTTAGAGCACAACTTGGCATTGTGCATTTTGTCTTGGAGGGAAAGGCAATTTTCCTTGCACATTTCCTCATCATTGCTTCATTGGTTAATTTTATGATTATAAGTGGGATTAGTGCTTTAGGTTGGTTAGATCAAGGGATTTGGTGAAGAAATTATAAAAAGGTAAGGTTTTAGAAAGTTAAAGCCACAATTGTATCATTTCAAATTGTTGAATGCAATTTACTCCATGCGAGGCCAAACAAATTAAAAAGAGGAAAAAAAAATGAAGGTGATTAAATAAAAGGGTATTAAGTCCTTAATAAATTCAAAAAGGATACAAAAAAAAAAAAAAAAGCTTCTATGGTCATTTTCTGAGAATTTTATTTGTAAGAAAGTTAATTCTACTCATTTTGATGTCATCATTAGATTTGAAACCAACGATTTTGCATGATTTTACTGGTCGTTTGTATTAGTAAGAAAATAGATTCGAAACATATAAAATACGGTTAATTTTGCTGTCGCCCAAGTTATTACTAGAATTTGATAGGCAACCTTAATACCTTAGGAAGGTATGTTCAATTTTACCCTATTGAAAACTAAAAAGAAAAATCTCTATTGTTTTTCTAGTCCAAATCCTCTATTACATAATCGTACAATATCTTCTATTGCACTCATCAATACATGCCACGTGTATTGATGAGCGGTTAAGATAAGGAAAGAGAATTTTTTTTTTTCCATATTATCAATTTTTTTTTTCTTATCTCAACTGCTCATCAATACACGTGACGTGTATTGATCAGTGTACTAGAAGATATTGTATCATTATGTAATAGAGGATCTAGACTGATTGTTTTTCTCCTTACAACGAATATAGTGTTAAAGTCTTGATTTGCATAATCCGTGCACGATAAGTGTTGCGTATTTTATGTCGTCGTCATAAATTGATTAAGCCTCTTTACATAATCCTTCTACGAAAAGCCTTGCCTAATTCATCATTCCACTAGTTCCTTCCTTGTGAATATACATGTGGTCCTCACATTATATATATAAATAAATTAATCTCAACCTCCATTATTCATAGGGCTGTAAATGGGCCTGATTCGGACCGAATCTGAAAAAGTTAAATTCAAATATGACAAATTTTGACAATATTTAAATTCGACCCAAATTCTTTACAATTTACATATATTACTACTAAGTTTGAATTCAATAAAAAATTCGAAACTCGATAGAAATATTCAATTTGGTAAGCATTTAAAAAAATTGAAACTTATCTATCAAGTAGCCAACAACAAAATTTTTTCTTGTGTAAAAAATAAAATTTAATTAAGTAGAAAAATTATTTTCAAATATATATAAAAACTATACATTATTTTGTTAAAAAAAATACTTTGAAAAATAAAAAAAATAGTGACTATTAAATGTAATAGTATATGTTATGTTATATTTAAACTTCTTTACCAACATTATATACGTAAGGTTATTAATCTAATAAAAAGTATCATTAAAGTTTGAATTTAGATATTTAACAGATCGGATTATTTGACTTGATTTCTACTAATTTATTTTGAATTGTGGATATATATTACTGAATCTAATTTATCAAATATTTTAACCGATTAAATATATTAAAATTTAGATTGAATTCGGACTAAAATTTGCTCCATTGACAGCGCTACTCCATTTCTTGTACAACTATGAGCCATAAACTGTAAGCCCAGACGAATGGTCCAATCATAGAGTAAGTTGGCCTGAGATACACGCCCCAGTCCAGACCAAATCTACTCAAACAAACTTGTGACTTTAGAAGCACATGTATTGCACATAATATGGTCCAATCTGATGCCATGCCAAAAAAAAACAAAAAAAAGGAAAAAAAAATTCCAATCTAAATATGTTGTTTTATTTTTCAATAGTTATCAATCCCCTTTCCCTAAAACAATTGTAATTTTCAATTTAAGAATATGCATCTCCAATTTTTTTTTTTTCTTTCTATTTTTCTAGTAAAAAATCATGAATTAGAATAGTACTCAAAGAATGAAGGTATTAAGAATTTGATTCCAAGTATCAGGCACTCCCGGCAGACACCAATGACTGCAATCCATCCTTCCTCCGAGCCCATAAACGGAAGGGTGTCCATCTTTCCGTAGCAATGATAGATTTGTTATGTCTAACAATTGGACACGCTTTTTCATTGTGCTCAACACTTTCTTCAACACTGTTAAAGCAGGGGGCAACCCTCCTGGATATGTGGATCCGGGTACAGGCTCTTTTTGACCCAAGCATGACTTCACTCTCGGTTCATTCCATTCACTCCCGCTGTTTATTAGGGCAACCACCAAAAAATACTTGAAAATCGAATCAGAAAATATTATGGCTGTATATCATAATGTCACCTAATATATAAGTAATATAAATTCTAAAAGGACAATGTATTAAGTATTTAAGTGGGATGAACTTTAAGGGGTATTGTGTAATTTAGACAAACTTCAAGGGATTGTAACGTACACTATTCACAATGTGGGATAACGCGGAGAGTAAAATGAGATTTTTCACCATTTATTTTAGGTAGTGTCGTCTTTTGTTTCATTGCTAAAAAAATAACGAAAGGAGAAATTTATAAAGAAATGTTTAACCCCATAGGAAATAAATGTCATTGGGCATATTATAACAGATGTGACTGTATATTAGGCAAATCTCAAGAAAGATCCACAAAATTTATCCTTTACTAAAATTTGAAACAAAAATTGAAAAGTAACTTTTTGCAATTGCAGCTCGTTGGGATGACTACCATATCTTGATTTTTAAGTGTACGAATGAAGCAAGAAATCTTTGTGTTGATGAGCGAAGTTAAATTTTATAAAATATAAAAGGTATTTTTGTTATTTGGATCTCACATTTCAAAAAAAATTCATATAAAATTGCCCTTTCACATCCCATTGCCCCCTCTCCACCCCCAACCCTCATTTCGTCCCTGCTTAGCAATATTTAGTGGCAGATTGGGAAATTCAACAACGTGAACTCCAACATTGTCAGGGAGGGGGGGGGGGGGGGGGGGATTCCTAAATCACTTACTTGTAATGAGATGGTGAAATGCCCTGAAAGAAAACCTTAGTCTTGGCGGGATCAACGTTGGTATCAACCCATGTAGCCCATGTATTAAGTGCTTTCTCAAAGGCAACAATCCGGTCCATGTCCTTGTATATCTGGCCCCCTAATTCAATGTAATCCCATCTGCACATGATTAATTGAATCACATGAACAGACGATATGAGATTCATAACACGTGACGTGTGAAATTAATTGGTAGTCCACACTAAAAGGGGGACTCACGGTTGTGTGTCCCCTCTACGGTTCCACCAATGCCATGTGTTGAAGATGAGCATGTCGATCCCCTTCCACAGCTTCCCGCCTTGGATCGAGTCCAATTTCAAGACCCTGCCCTCGGCTTCTCTCACCACGTCCACTAAATACACACTGTGATCGAGCATCACCTTCACTCCATATTCCTGCAATCTCGTCAGGGCATGGATGGAATGAGAGATTTTTATTTGGGAGATGATATCCAACTTTTTTAGATTTTAATTTGGAAGATGAGATATTTTTATTACTTTGAGAGCAAAATATTTAATTTTAATAAAAATACATATAAAATATGACTACATATAGAGTTGAAAGAGGAGAGGAGGCGGCAGACAGATGTTACAGCGTGTCCGAATTAAGAGTTGTCAGTGGGCAATGCCGCTATGTACCATCGATAGAAGGATAAAATAATCATTTCAGCATTTTATGGCGAATATATAAGAAGGGGTAATGAATTATTTAATAGTTTCAAGGTGTATTTCTATGTCAATTAAAACATAATTAACTATAGTACGGGTAGTTTATTAAGGCAATTTATTCAGTTTTTAAGTAGTAATGCAAAATGATGAATAGTGAGCACAAGACGGAACATTAATACTTCAATCAAGCTTTCCTTAACTAATTACATTAATTAATTAATTAATTAATTAGTGGACTTTAGGTAGTAGGACAACATATACAACAATGAAACAAAAAGGGCCACGTTTAGTTTGTTTGTCAATAGGCCAAGAAAAGTCATGTCCAGCTGGGGCTGCCCAAAAATACGCTGCTTAATTAGGGTCTGCTTGATTCTAATGTTTTTTTATTAAATAATAATAATAATAATAATAATAATAATAATAATAATAAAGCCCACAAGAATCAATTAATTTTTTTTTTCAAATAATTAGATATAATCAGAAATATAATATCAACCGCACATGTCCTTGGTCCCCTAAATAGACATATTATCAGAAGAGGACCCATGTTTATCACATAATAACAACTAGTCCATAGAAATAAACTAATACACATGAAATCTTTTCTTTTAAGTGTTGGATTCAATGATGAAAATGAAGCAATTTTTTATTCAATGATGAAAATGAAGCAATTTTTTAACAAGAGAGAGATTCCAATAATGAAAGTGAAGCAATTTTTTATAGAGAGAGAGAGAGAGAGGAACTAACCGTAAATGTGAATGTGGAAACCTCGGTGGCCAATGTCTGAGTGTACTTGGTCCCAGGCACGGCGGTGTAAAGCATGCAAATAAGTGATTGCCACTGGTTTCGACTAAGTGAATCACCCACAAACATTATGCTCTTCCCTTTGTTTCTCCTCAAGAAATCAACCCCGTTAAATCTGCTTAATTTCAACCAAAATATGTTTCACTTTATCGAAAACGCCTTTGCAATTAATATATATTACTATTTAAAAGAGGTCCCCTGAGACATCACAGAGTGTAATTACATATGGATATTTGGACATAATTTTAATCTTGACAACTTTTAACTATCTCTTTATTAAACAAATAATCAAATGTGATGGTGTTTATAATGATTAGTTAGGGCAATCCTCACCTTACGAGTTAACTCTTTGAGTTGAAATAGGCGAAAGCCCCTAATAAATCTGCCCTAGTGTATCTACCTAATTGAGCGTCTTAAAAAACCTATTTTGATATTTATAGGGTTAAATAGATACATTCTACTCAGAAGATTAATGTCTTATTAAGACACTTTCTATATAGTGTGATGACCAACACGTAATTGATATATATATATATATATATATATATATATTTAAAGTATCACATGATATAGAAAATTAAGGACATTTTTTTTTCTTCCAAGTAGCGTTAGTTGGATGTACGTGTACACCAGTTATATTTAATGTATATTTATAATTATAATATAAAAATAGGAGACAAAAGATCAGTACAAAATTCCAAACAATTTTAAGACGCAACTCGTGATCTTAATGAGGTGATGGCTATTTGAATTTGTAAGGTTGCTGAAAATAAATTTAGTGATGCAAACTTTTGAACTTCTGATTTCAGAGTCGACATTGAAGACGGGCACATGTACCTGAAAGCTACCATACAGGATCAGACCATCATAATTAATTAATTAACCTAATTATCAAAAAAAAAAAAAAAACAGAGAGCATAATAAGCAAGCTTTTAGGCAAGGGACCAGTACAATTATACAAACTACCTAATTATATAGTAATTTAATGATATTTTGACAATTAAATAATATAAAATAATATTCAAGACATGCTGAATACATCTAAAATTAATAAATTGCCATAAAAACAGAGCAAATAAATATTTTTAAATTTTGAAATATGAACTTTGTTATTATTCAGCAAAGCCTCGTTAATTACTAATTCATTACCCATATATTTTTAGAATTGGTTCAGTAATTTACTCCGTTTATAATCTAAAACCTGATCAATCCAAACTTTCCAAGAAATTTAAACTTAAAATTTGGCTCCAATTGGCAAACCAATTTTTCCATTTTATTTTCTAGAAAAACTAAAATATATTAAATTTTTGAAGAAATTAAACAAATTTGAATCGCTGACTAAAGATCGATAAATTTCCGATTCATGTCATGCCACCTATATATATATATATATATATACCAAATTAGTTTTAAATCATTAAACTATACGTAATAATATCAAAAGTATAGTTTATGACATGTTAAAACCTAAATTATTACAATGGTCAACTAATAGCTTCAAACATCATTGGGATCCGCGTTGAGCACAAGACATCCCGTGAATCTTTATCATAAATTATTCATTTTCTTCGAGAACACACAGAATCTTTGTTAGGATTTTATAATCGTTTTTTCTTTTTCTTTCTTTGGCTTATACATGATAACATGAAATTCTATGTTAGATTCGGTTCGACTGAACAAGTATCAATTACATGATGAGTATTTTAAATTTATCATGTGATTGATATATACTTAAAAAGATCCGCGATAAATGTATGATAAGTACAATATACTTATCATATACTTTATTAGGTTAAACCAAACTGGGTCGGAGTAAAAATTTTCGTGAATAACAAGACATTCACTGTTTTCTTCTAGGTAAGAAGGAACAAATGAAATAGTAATTTGGTGGAAGTGAATTTGGAGGATACACGCCAAAACTAATGAAATTCAGCAAAAGCTGCAATTGACAACTTTTAAGTTCATCAATTTGTTATTGTTAATGCTGGGACCAAACTAAAAGCTCACTTTTCCAGACAATTAATCATTTCTCTTAGAACAATCGTCTCTATATGGATCTATTCTTTAAGGGCCCCCAGTCTTACTTTTTCGGCTTTTAACTTTTTACTTGTGGCTTTTTTGAGATTCCCTCCAACTTATCACGGCCGCTGCCGTCGGCCCATCTACTGCCGTGTCAGGCCTCAGCCGTCATGTATGTATCATTGCACTTAAAATTGTTTCTCTCTCTAGCTTGTTTTAATCGTGAAATTATTTGAATAATTTCATGCGTTAGAGAATTAATTAAGAAATGAGCAGATAGGTGAGAGAGTAGCAGTTTGGATCTTTTATTGTATAATCATATTGTATTTTATATTACACTCATTAATATACATTACGTGTATTGGTGAGTTAAAAATAAAAAAAGAAAAAAATTGATGATATAAAAAAAAATATTTTCTTTTTTTATTTCAACTGCATACCAATATACATAACATGTATGGATGAATGTAATAAAAAAATATAACATAATTATATAACAGAAGATCCGAACTTGAGAGAGTAGAACCTTGGTAAGTCGCAGCCATGGGGTTGCCATTTGTAGGTAAGGTACACTTCATCGGAGCGGCCATTCTTCTGGCAGTTGAACTCTCTCTGAATGAAGGGGCAGGATGAGGAGGTGTAGAGAGGGTATGACGAGGCGTCGCTCACCCAACTCCCTTGGAAGATATCACAGCCTTTTTGTGCATTTGATGATTGGTGGAAAGCAAGGCTTGCTATCACTAATATTACCGCCCACAGACTCATCTCTCTCTCTCCCTCTCTCTCTCTCTCTGTGCAAACAATTTGGATTAGAGAGAGAATGAGAGGGCCAGCACAATGTCTGCCTTTCCTCTCTCTCTGTATATGTGTTTTTTCTTCTCAATTTCAGTCGGTGTATATAATATTAATATTCTATTTATATATATATATATGTCAAAAATTTAATTCGAAACAAATTTGATAAAACTTAAATATTTTCTTAGTTTTTAATTATAATTAAAAAAGATACGATAATTTAAGTTAAAAAGGCATTATATTGATGGAAAAAAAAATCCGTGATAACATTAAATAGTCGCATTTGACATGCTTCAAGTAAAAATAGCACTTATTTTGTCTCTAATAACAAAAACTGTTATTTTGTCATAATATAATTTAATTGTAACAAAAATTAGTGTTTACTTGTAACTGTTAATAATTACTTGTATTTATTAAATATATATCTGATGTTTTCTTTTAATTATTTTAATATTTGAATTTTGCTAGAATATATATATATATATATATATATATATAAGGATTTTTCCGTCCATTCAACTAAAAATACGACAATTTTAACAAATGGTGTAGTGAGCAAATGTTTAAAACTAGGAGTTTCTATGCCAATTAACAAATATTCACAATTTAGCATGCTAATTAGTCAAATCACATGGAAAGCACACAGATGTATTTGACCCATATATACATACATTCCAAATGTATTTTTTTCTCTAATTAAAACAAAAAAAAAATCCCTATTATTTTTCTGGTTACAACAAACATAGTGTTAAAGTCTTGATTTACATAATCCTTGTACGATAAGTGTTGCGTATTTTATGTTGTCGTCATAAATTGTTTAATCCATCGGTACATAATCCCTCTACGAAAAGCCTTGACTAATTCATCATGGCACGCTAGTTTCTTCCTTCTGTGGTCTTCACGTTAAATTTTTGTCTTACTAATTCATCACGGCACACTAGTTTCTTCCTTGTGTGGTTCTCTCACGTTAAATTTTTGCCTCACGTTAAGACTTGTTTGGACGTGTTTATAAAAAGAAAATGTACTTCTCAAGTTGTATTTTTCTTGGTAATTTTTTTTTAATCAAGCAATTTTGTATTTGAATACATTAACTAAAAGTGTTTTAAAATTTGTCTTTATTTGAAACTACTATAGATAGCTTTTAAAATACCACATTTTGCCTTTTTTTTACTTTAAAAAAAATCATTTAAATACAATTTTTTTTCACTAACCCTCTATTTAGTTATTGAATTTTGGTAAGAAAAATATGAAGAATTTTTTTTCTCTAAATTCAAATAATAATACTCTTTGCTTTAATTTTTGATTTTTTTCATTTTCCTTGTACTTCTCCTCACCAAATCTCTTGTTTTAAACATAGTATAAAGTGTTTTTTTAATAAAAAAAATAACTACTTTTCATCTAAGAAAAACCCATCTAAATGGACTCTAAATTAATTTTGGTCTCCGTTTCTCTTAGAACTATGGGCTCTGAGCCCAGACGAATGGTCCAATCATAAGTCAGTTGGACTGAGGTATAGGCCCCAGCCCAGGCCTCATCAGGCCCACACTATTGAGATAAAAAAACACACGCGACATGTATGGTCCAATATGAATACTTTGTTTTATTTTTGATTAGTTTTCTTCGGGGGTTGGGGCCGTCTAAATTAGGTTGGGTTCGAACTTATTGAACATTACCCATTAGGAATGCCCCTCTTTAATTGCCACGTTCTTTTATATATATATATATATATATATATATATATATATATATATCACCCGGTTTCGACGCATTGGCCGACTAATCCGAATCGGATACTGCAGAGGCTCATTATGGGGGCGACTTTCCCAACCCAATTGCTCCATTCACAATACCATGATTCGAACTCTAGATGTTGTTTAAGGAATCTAGTGCTTCATCCCGCTATACCAACTGATAGTTGGTATATATATATATATATATAAAATTCAGAAGCCTTGAGACTATCCGAGTAAGAGTCATGTATTTACATATTTGGATAGCCTCAATGAACTCTATTTTGCCACGTATGAAATTTTATTAAATTTGCTTTTCAATTAATTTAAATTTAGATAAATATATGATTCATTATTATGATCCGAGCAAATTCAAGACAAGATTATATTTTCGGTATTTATACACACGAGATAATAGCAATTTGAAAATTTTCCATTCATTATATATATCTGTATTTCTTATTTTCTTCTCCCACTGGAAACATTTTGAATTGACTCTCCATACTATTGAGATTCATTAAATATTAATTCTTTCTTTCTCTTATATTTTCCCTTTTCATATATAGGCTATTGTGTTTATTTCATTTTTCATGATATTCTCAAATAAATTATTTTAATCACTTCTACCACTTTATGCATTTTATTCTTTATTTTGGTTGTCTCCTAATTTTGTTCTTCAAATTTATTGTTATCTTGTGTATATTCAATTTATTCATTCCTTCTTTTTTAGTTTGTCATTATTATTTTGCTATCCATTCATTTTGCTCTAATATAATGAGAAGCATTTGTCAAGCTTTCATAAATATTTTGTTTCAATGATCCAACTTAATTTGTCATTTTCTTCTTAAACAATTTTGTTTTTTTTTTTGTATGTATAACTCAAGCACTTTTCCCCCTCATCGCAAAAGTTAATATTTTTTTTGTATAATTCTTTTTCTTTTTATTTTTTTTATTTTTGTCTCTTCTCCATATTTTTTTGTTTCTTTTATGTTGTTTTTTATTTTATTTTGCAGCTTTTTTTATTGATTTGTTCAATTAATCTTCTTATTAATTCAGTTTGATTTTTTTTTTCATTTTTTGTTCATTTAATATGTTGTGCTCTGACAAGAAGAATTTTCTCTAATTTCAGCACATAAATATTTCATTTTTCCATGTATATATGAACATATTTACATACATATATATATATATTTGTCAAATTTATATATACATATGTATATATATATAGAGAGAGAGAGAGAGAGAGAGTTGTTTACCTTTATCCAAAGAATTGAAATCTTTTCAAATTAGTTTGTTGATTACTAAATTTAAATTTAAATTAATTTTTTTTTCATATCTGATATCTTGATATTTAAATATTCTTCAAAAAATATATTAAGATTTGCATTTGAATGAAATGTCTATCATTTGGATTCCTCCCATTCATCAAGTATATGTTTTTCTCTTTTCATTCCCAGCAACAAACATTTTAGTTTTGATTAGGCATATGCCATTTGAAATTTATTTTATGCCTTTTTTTTTGCCCTATGTAATTTTCCTTTTTCATAATCGTGTCATCTTTTTTTTTTACCTTTTTCACATTTTATTTTTTTATTCTATTTCATACTACGATTTTGATGACGACATGATGTTCCCAATTTTTTTAATTGTTTCTACCACTTTTTTGGCACTTAAACTTTCCTATTGTTTATTCTTCAAATTTGTAATTAAATTATTTTATTCAAGCTTTTATTGATTTATTTTTCTTTGTAGTTATTATTATTTTCATTCATTTAGTTTGTTTCCCAACAATTAGAAGAATTTTCTAAAAAGTTAATATATATTTTTTAGGTTGAGCTAATTTGCCACAAAATATTTTTCATAATTGTTCACCAATCTTTAATTGATTTTTGTTTACAAACTTATATATTTTAAATTTATCATTCTTTGTCATTTTTTCTATTACTGCATATGTATACATATTATTTAATTTGTTCTAAAACAGTACTATCCCGTGCCTAACGCACATGCTGTTAGTCTCATTTAATTATGTTTTTTCGTGTATGAAATTCAAATACTTTTTATATGAATTCAAATAAACATATGTGTGATTCATGCTTATCCAAAAGAATCCGACAATTATCAAGTATTTAAAATAAAATGAATTAAAATTTAATTTAAACAAAATAACAAAATTAATATTTTCTTTGCAATATTTATCATTTACTTTTAATAACAATTAAAAATTTAGATTCTACATAAAATTTTAAAAATTTCCTTGCCTTAATCATACCAAAATTAATATTGAAATCAAACATATGCTGTTATTATATAATTTTTTAAATATATTTATTTATCGATTTATGTTATAAAAAATTTAATTTATTTTCATTAAATTATTTTTTATAATAGAAATTTATGAAAATATACACATAAAAATATCTATTTTCAGTGCCTTGGCACGGGCTTAAGTACTAGTTTATTTTTATATTTTATTTTATCAGGTTAATAAATCAACATTTGACTGGCAACCAACTTGCTTATGAATGGAAGAGAGCAAGAGTAGAGATGTGAATAATGTTCGGTTTCCAAGACAATGTTGTCAAATATCAGAACAGTAAAACAATTTTTTTTTATTTTTTTAGTGCTTTACATATTTTAAGTCATTAAATAGAATTTAGAAATGCCATATTTAATAATTTTTTTACTATATCATAAATTACAGTAATTTTAATATTGGCAGATATTAAAAATTCATGCGCAGCACAGATTAATGCTAGTGTGTGTGTGCGCTTTACAAACAATTATTTATGGAAAATAACTAAGGATAGAAAGCTATTAATATATACCATAGTGAATAGGACACACACCAAGCTTGGGCAAGTTAAAAATGGGGTATGATCTAATCATGTTATATGTTTAAAAATGTTCATCACCAAAAAAAAAAATATATGTTTAAAAATTTGAATCGCTTAAGATTAAAAGTTTATTAATTTTTTCATTTGAATATATATTTTAATTATTTTTAATATATTTATGAGATTTGCGAAAGACAAAAAACTTAAAATTAAATTAAATTATATGATTCAAAAAATAAATTAAAAATAAAAGATAGTGATAAGAGATATGAGAGAGAGAGAGAGAGAGAGAGAGAGAGGAATAGAATGAAAAATAGTAATATCACGTTGGAGAATATACCAAAAAATCTCTCACGTTTTACTTATTTATTATCTTACCTAACGTTAAACTACTACAACGAGTGTCTTATTTAAGACAAAACTCCAAAACAATTTGCTTTCCCTAAAACAAATTGTATTCTTCTATTTAAGAGTATGCATCTCCAATTTTTTTTTCCCTCTAATTTTCTAGTGAACACTTTCAAACAATGAAAGTAGAAAGAATTTCATTCCAGGTATCAATAGGTCCCGGCAGACACCAATGGGTGCAGTCATTTCCAGTATTTCCTCCGATCCCATAAATGGAAGGGTGTCCATCTTTTCGGAACGATGATAAATTTGTTATGTCTAACAATTGGACATGCGTCTTCATTTTGCTCAACACTCTCTTTATCACTGTTAAAGCATAGGGCATCTGGCCTGGAAATGTGGAATATCCGAATAGGGGCTCTTTTTGACCCAAGCATGAATCTATTTTCAGTTTCCTCCATAATTTCTCTCTCCCACTGTTTAATATTATTCGAATGAGAAAACATAATATTAGAGCAGTAGTCGGGATTGGTAAATTAAACAATGGACTTACCTGTAATGAGACGGAGAAATGCCTCGAAAGAAAACCTTAGTCTTGGTAGGATCAACATTGGCATCAACCCATTTACCCCATGTAGTAAGTGCTTTCTCAAAGGCAACAATCCGGTTCATATCCTTGAATATCTTGCCCCCAGATTGAATGTGATCCCATCTACACATGATGATTAATTTTTTTTAAAAAATTAATCAATATGATACATGACATGTGATATATATGTGTGCGCGCGCGCGCGCAACTATTATTAGTAAATAGCATCTAATATATATTATTGGTACTGACGGTAATTTGTGGTTTCCTTGGGGCCACCAATGCCATGAGTTGAAGACGAGCACGTCAATATCCTTCCAGAACCGGCCGTTTTGTATCGAGTCCAAGTTCAAGATGTTGCCCTCGGGTCCAGGTAACACGTCCACTAGGTACATATCCCGAGCAAGCATCACCTTGACATCAAACTCCTGCAATTTTGATCGAATCAAAAATTATTTATTTTTTGGGATGAGATTGAAAACATTTACTTTTACCGTTTTTGCGATGAAATTTCAAATTTTAATAAAAATACATATTTTATAGTTAGATATAAAGTTGGGGGAGGGGGTTGTTGAGCTAGGGCCGGGCACCCCGTTGGCTTCATATCTGATTCAAGGGTTTTTAGTGTTTATCTTTACTATTATGACATTTTATAACTTATTCGATATTTAACTTCTCAAAAAAAATAAAATAAAATAAAATAAAAAATGAGTTGGCAAGATTCAATTAACTTTTCAAATAACTGCAATCACATAAACAAACTCAACCACTATACAATGTCATCAGTCCCATCACATCCTAACAGAAACTAATATATAAATAGACATATTACCGAAAATGAACCCATGTTATCAAATAATAACAAGTCCATAGAATTAATAAATACAAATTTTTAAATAAATGTTGGGTTTTTTTAAAAAAAAATTCATGAAGAGAAAAGTAAAATAAAATTGAGGAACTAACCGTGAATGTGAAGACAGAAATCCCACTAATTGTCTGAATGATATTGGTCCCTGGTACAGCCGCATAAAGCATGCATACAAATGATCCCCACTGATTTTGAGTAAGTGAATCACCCACGAACATTATGCTTTTTCCTTTGAATTTCTTCAAGAATTCAAGCCCATCAAATCTATTCAATTTCAACCAAATTTCATTTTACACATTACCAAAAGGATCTTTGCAATATATTTATTATATGATTGATCACTTTTTTTTTTTTTTTTTTTTTGAATTTTACACTAATTCCATGACAAATATAAAGTATTTGTGCTACATAATTAACACTGATTTAGTCAGGTATGAGTTAGAAATTTCCATGGTACCTTGGTAAGTCGCAGTCATAGGGTTGCCATTTATACTTTTGGTACAATTCATCGGGACGACCATTCTTCTGGCAGTCGAACTCTTTCCGAATGAATGGACAAGTTGAGGCTGTGTATAAAGGATATGATGAGTCGATCACTTCTACCCATTTCCCCTGGTACACATCACATGAGCTATTTTGTGCATCTGATGATTGGGCCAAAACAAGGCTTGCTATCACCAATACAGCCCATAGCCCCATCTTTTTTTTTCTCTCTCTCTCTCCAAAACAATATGGTTTAGAGAGAGACGGAGAGTAGTTGAACACTACTGACTGTCCTTTGTTTTTCTCTATCTCTTTTCCTCTGTGTCTCTATATATACTGGTTCAGGTGCGGTGCTCGCGGGATTTGGTTGGTCGGCGATTGATGAATATGATAGTTTGAATTGGTCTGTTGCTTTGCTTTGTGGATATTTTGTTCGAATATTAATTTATTTGAAGTTGTATTGTGTGTTAATTAGCAATAGTTAAAATTTATGTCCTATGTGCGTATTAACTATATACAGATTGATGCCTGATGGTTAATAAGTGCATATAGATAAATTTGTATCATATCATTGAACTCAAAATTGTTTCTCTCTCTAAATCTGCAAATTTACTTAAAGTTACGGATGATATAAAACTAGAATTCTCAATATAATTTTATATATATAAATAACATAGATATAGATAAATGTTTGAAATTTCACACATTAATGGGGACAACGGTAAAAATTATCTATTAATTAATGAAAATTACCAAAAAAAAAAAGGAAACCTAAGCCTTAATTAATTACTTTAAAAACATTTGATCAAAAAAAATTACTTTAAACACAAACGACGGTAATGATTTATTTCATATTATTTGAGTGTGGTTAGAGATGTACTTCTGATAAGTTTAAAATTTATACCCTTTTATGTGCATGTTTTGTGTGTTTTTCATTGATTTTATTAAAGTTTTAAAGATGAAATTTATGCTTTATGGAATAAAACCTTAATTCGGTCAATTTAAAGTATGTGTTTATGTACCCATAAAGCACAATCTTTTTAAGATTTTGATGCCCACATCCCCCCACAAATATTTCGTGATGTTATGAAGGGAAATCAAGGTCGCAACTGACCAGAAAATGCAAGAGTGCGCACCGAAATGACTTGAGCCATGTTGACGCACTTTGGCCATTTCGTCAGACATTCTCATCACACAACAAAATAGCCAAGGCTGTTTTGACAATCACAAGCCATTTTGATAGTCCAAAAACTTCAAAATCATGCAAAACAAAACAACCAAGGTCGTTTTGATGAGATGAAGCCATTTTGACATCAACAAGCCTTTTTTGGTGATCTGACTTGTACGAGGAAACCTAATTCTAATAGGATTCTACTAGCAATTGTCCTACTACTATGTACATGATTTTGGGGGACTTTTGGCTGATTTTGGAAGAGGAGTTCAAGAACAAAAGCTCAAGAAGGTTGACAATTCAAGGGCCAAAATCCTCTATCCTTCAAGATTATCACTTCAAGTGTAGTTTGCTTTTATAATTTCTTTTGGTTTTATTATGTTTTTGCGCTGTTTTACTTTTACTATGTCTAGCTGAATGATTTATAGGGTTCTAGGCTAGTCAATGATATAACCCTTGTTATTTTTGTTGGACACCTTTGACTTTAATTTTCATATTTCCAATCTATAATTCAAAATTTTATTACTTGTGAATTTCTAATCCATTTTAACAAGCTTTGAGATTTATATTCTACCGAAAAGGGTGTTTACAAAATCTAAATATTTGTGTTATAGACATAAGCAACATAGAGGTTAGAAATAATCTTACTCTTGTGCGATCGGTTAGATTAATTAGCGAGAACTTATTAATTAACACAACTCTTGTGTGCAAAGGGCCAATGAATTCGTATGTGATCACAAAAGTGGATACATAGCATTTTTTGGTACTTTTGTTTTACTTTCCAAATGAGATTACAAATATTTTAGTAAATTGGATCGCTAGAAGGGATATTAATTATCATCAACGGGGGTTCAATTAATTACAAGTAGGATTCAATTGGTAATGCCTAGGCCCTAGTTTGTTCTTTGAGTTAATTAAACTTTGTCACCTGAAATATGCGAGTTTTTACACTTTCCAACATCAAGCTTTAAGTGTTACCGATTACCACCTAAAATTTGCATTTTCCCACCAATTGTCACTTAATTGCATTTTGAGGCCAAAATGCTAGCCGAAACAACAACTCATGTCGCCACTCCAGATAAGATTTTTGACTGAAGAATACAATTAGGTGGCAACTGGTAAAAGATGTAAACTTTAGGCGGCAATCAGAAAAATACCATTTTTGGCAACCAAAAAAATACAATTAGCCACGAACTGATCGAGGCTACTAGCTATGGCTAATCCGCGGCTACTAGCCATAGGAAATTATTTTAGCCATGGATTACCCAAGCAACCTGCTTTTTATTTTTATTGCCACCCTAAAACATCAAAACCAAAACATACTCAAAACCTATACATCAAAATCAAATATATACACCCAAACATCCAAAAACAACCATCATCATCTCAAAAACATCAAAAATACATACAAAGAAGTGTTTAGCGCCCAAATACTCAACATTCTAAACAAATTACAATACAATCAAATTTAACACTCTAAAGTTACAATACACACAAAAAAGTGTTTAACAACAAAACAATCATGTCTACTAACACAAATTACAAACAAATCATTTAACGTTAAATAATCCATAATAGAGTTAGTTAAAGTTATAGTAACAACATAACAAACATAAAAGTCAACGTCCAACAATCATCACCACCATTATCGTCATCCTTATCCAGAACGTGGTATTGTGGAGTTTGTCTGGAAGTGGAACATCAGCCTCTTGATGAGACCCGATGAGACCCCCTCTACAGGCTAGGGGTGGGCTACATGTACGGTGAACCAATAGATGGGCGGTATGATTGTTGTGCCTAGTTTGGTGAAGTTACGAAATCGCTTTAGGCCCAATTCTGGACGCTTTGAAGCAAGGTATTAAGCGTGTGTCGCATCTCTGTCAATTCATGGGTTTGTTTCTACTCAAACCTCTCTAACCTTTGCCTCAACTCAAGCATCGCTGGATCTACCCATTTTTCCGAATAAGTCCAAGAACTTGTACTCTCGTACTAGCTAATGGTCCCCATCAATTCCGTACCACTGACCCTTCTTTGGAGTAGCCATCGTGTTATTCCATACCTACAAAATTAAATATAATTGTAACTTGTAGAACATGAATATCGAACTATACTTTTAGAACATAAATATCGAATTATATGACTTTCTTCAAGCTGGGATGGTTTGGGAGGCTAGCTCGTGCCATCATCAGATTTAGGAGTCAGCTGGGAACTAACTTCCTGCCACTTATCCTCGAATGCATTCTGCCAAATTTTAAATAATAGTTAGGTCGAAATAATTTAGAAGATGAAATAGTTAATTATACAATGCATAATAAATACTCACATAGTCATTCTCTGCCATCTGATGACAAAATATCATGTTTCCATCGTTATCTTTGTAAGAGTAGAGATGAAGAAACGACTCTTTCATGTTCAGGTAATGCCCGATTTTCTCCGCCTGTAAGTAGACTTGTACATGATTCAGTGCAATATGAAAATGCAATTACTAACAAGCATAAATTTGAAATAATATTCAAATGCAAATACTAACCAAATCATCGTTATGACTGAGGTTAGATTTTGAACCTCTTTTTCGAGCTGGCATTCCCCTTCCACCACAATTCGAAGCCTGATTAGATTCATTCACTGTGTTTTTTCTTTTGAAACTCGGTAACTTCCATTTTACCTGCAAGGCTTGCCATACGTCATCCCTGATCCACTTAGGCTTCACGTTTTTAGAGCGAGCTTTATTCAGCTTGTTCTTAAGGCATTCCGATTCCTTGTGCTCAAAAGTCTTCTAGACGACGTCATGGTGCTTAGGTCTCCAATAGTACACTTTATATAATAAATGGAAATGTGAACATTTAAGAAAACTTGTATATATAATAACACTTATGTGGAACTCAAAGAACCACATGTGTCTAGTCTCTATAAGGACTTTCTTCCACCTTTTCCAAGCACCTGTAAACTCGTTTATGAAAATGCGAGCGATCGTTTTCACGGTTTCTCTTGTTTTATTAAACCTATTGAATAGAACACATAGGTAAGCTACAATCAAGAATGAAATAATTATATATTAAATAATATAGAAATACAAGCTTACTCTTCTTCCCGTGAAAAAAATAACCATTTCCCAAACGATTGTGGTATTAGCTGAAGATTTAGTCGGAAGATCATCATTGTGTGGCAAGCTTGCGCTTTGGGTAGGTATTTGATGATCAACGTAGAGATTGTCTTGGATGCGCATATTTATCGTTGGGGGCATGTGGAGAGCAAGTTTGCCGGAGCCTCCACTACTAGTAATCTTTTCATTACCTTTTTTAGAATTTGCCATCAGCATAAATTCGAACCAGAATATTTTACTCATTACAAATAATACTGCATTCATAGCAAGAATATTATATAACCAATAATCTTTAACAAGTAACATTGCACAACCAATCAGATTTATTTATAACAAGCAATATTGCATTCACAGCAAATATGTTTATAATATTTTTAACAAATATTGGAAATAAAAAAAATATTATTCATTTAACAACTAACATTCGATATATATTGAAGATAATACCGTGAATAACTCGAAAATTGAGTTGGAAATTTTATGTATCATTTTTTTGATCTTCGTATTCTTCCTTATTGTCGTACTGAACTGCATTTTCTTTATCCTCTTTATCATTATATTCATATTCATAGTCAAATTTGTCTTCCTCGTCACTTTGAACCATTTCATCGACTTCTACATCATCATTGATCATGTGTGCAATGTATAATTGGTTCACCTCCTCTGCAACACCTGCACCATCAACGAGGATACCATCAGTTCATTATCGATAAGACTATTAACAGTTGTGGATGATTCTGTAATAGGTTATGAGCAATCTTTTCGTTGGTTACCCGACTTCGTGGTCTTGTTTTGATAACAAAATGCCAGTTCACTTTATTCTTGTACCCAGGTAAGGTACGTAATAAACTTACGACGTATGTTGTGCCAGTATGAAAGGATCATCCTTTAGATATCTTTCAATAATTTTTATTTCAATAATGACATAATGTGGGTGTACATTCACACCCTTATTCGATACTAAATCAAATCAGACACATTTAAATATCACAATTTCTTTTTGAAACACGCTAGGATACTCAAACTTGATCATTTCCTTAAGTATACCATAATAGTCATATCTCCATCACTTCTAACACAAACACCATAATTTAAATCTTTCTATGTGGGATCATATCATCTGCATGGAAAAGATATCCATTTACATAGAACCTATTGAAAGTCTTTACCTTCTTCATTGATCTCCAAGCCAAGTCACGTAAATATTGATTTTCAACCTTATTGTTGGGATCATGTGCCTACATATGAAAATATTTTCGATTAAACTATTTAAATATATGTTGAAATATATTATTTATTGAGTGTTTTTGTTATATAATAAAATACTCATATAGATTTTAAACCATTCAACAAAATTAGTTTCAATAGAATCCTCAACGTCTTGATTACTTAGATGTGGCCAGTAGTATCGAACGGTTGGCCTATACATACTACAAAGTGTACATTACTCATTATCAATTAATATATTTGTTAAAGTCAAGTACATTACTCACTTGATGATAGGGACGACTTTATCACAATTGATGAATACATGTAAAGTAACTTTCCTCAACTCGGCATCAGTCAGAAATCGATCATTGTACTTTTTTCCCGATTTACCAAATCGGTTAAATACACACAAAATGTAAGGTAGTTTATCATCAGAACCATCGTCCTCATTACAATGAAATCTGGTCCTTTTCGTGTGGATGTGACTTTCAAAATAACAAGATGAAAAGTAAGATGACTCTTGATTTAAATGTGCCTCGTATATTAACTCATATTGATATTTTGAATTTTAACTTCATAATAATTTAATTACCTTTCGAATTGATATATCCACTTGTACTACACGGGTCCACACATGGCTGTTTCAAACGGTAGGTGTATAGGCAAGTGCTCCATTGAATCCAAAAACTCAAGAAAAAAATGTGTTCCAATTTGTATAAAATAATGAGGATGTTTTAATCCAATTATAAGAGGTTTTCCTTGCGAAGTTCTGTGGAGCACAGTTCTTTGAAAAATTGATTGATTTCAGTAAATGGCTTCCAAACATTCTGTGGGAGTGCGCTTAACGCTATCGGGAGCAAACATTGCACAAACACATGAGAGTCATTCATTTTCATACCGTGCAAGTTATCCCCAGATTAATCAACACAATTTTTCAAATTTGATACATAACCGTCAGGCCTCTTCAAACATTTAAGCCCATTATATAATTTATGTTGTTGTTCAACATTTAGAGTGAAATTGGCTTGTGGTTTCAATACTTTATGGTTTGGCAAATATTGTAGATGTAACTTAGGTCATCTACAATACTCCAACAAGTTAAGCCTTGCATTCTCATTATCCTTCGTCTTATTTTTTACATCCATGACAGTGTTGATTGTGTTGTCGAAAAAGAAAATCAATGTGCATTACAACCAAATTATGGCGGACGAGATTATCCTTCCAGTAAGGCAACTTTCAAAAAGTGCGTTGTTTAGTCTAATTATGATCCACACCCTAACCTTGTATTTTTGAATGCCTTACTGACATATCAGTTACTTTTCACAATTAACACACTTTTCCCCATGTTTGCTCAACTGTCTCTCGAGTGGGATGCACAAATCGCTCATATCTCCCGCTTAAGAAAGCGTCTTTATTTTGCTAAAAGAATGATTCTTAGGCAAGAACTGACAATGACAATCGAACCATAACTTTTTTCTACTATGCTTCAATTTAAACACTTTGGTATGGTGAATACATATTGGAGAGATCAATTTTTTGGACGTCATCACCCCGACAATATTTCATATGTAGGAAAGTCATTAATTGTCCACATAAGGGCAACCCTTAATCGAAAGTTCTGTTTGATCGACACATTATAATTTTTGACTCCATCTAACTACAACTCTTTTAATTCGTCAATTAAAGGCTACAATTTAGGAGACAAGTTGTAAGTGGTAACAATTATTGGTCAACAAGAATATGGTTTTACAGTTTGATTGAATGGATTATATCCCTCAACATATAATCCAAGTCTAATGTTTCTTGGCTCGGCTGCGAAATCTGGATGTTTCTTATTGAAATGCTTCCATGTTAAACCACTCGAAGGGTGATAAAGAACACCAGGCTCTGCTATGTGTTCGTGATGCCATCCCATTTATTCGGCTGATTTTGCATACAATCTTTTCAACCTTCGAATAAGTGGCATGCAGTGCATTCTTTTGTAAGGGATATATTTAATGCTCCCTATGTGAGTTGGTTTGAACATTGAATGTTGACATGCCCTACATTCATCCAATTGTTGATCTTCTTTATAATATAATATGCACCCCTCAATGCAGCAATCATTTTTTACGGATATTAGTCCTAATTTTTTCAATAATTTTTTTGGCTTCTTAATAATTATTTGGGACATGATTATTTGTCGGATTTAACATTTTTATGAATTTGGCCTTTCTATCAAAACATCCATATGACATATTATAATCTAATTTCAATATCATCATTTGAAGAGTCAATTACAACTCCGTCTACGACTCATATTAAGTAATATTAGTAATGAGTTTGTGATTCAATCTTAAATTGTTAAATAACATACTCTTGTCATAATTCAAAATTGTACTAAATGATTAATTAATTAGTAATAAGTATGTCTAATTAATTGACTTATAAAAAATAATTATGCTATTGACACTTATCGTAAAATTACGCTGCCACTTGTCATAAATTTAGACTGACTATTCCATTATATATAATAGATAGGGGTGGGCGCGGGTCGGGTTTTTGTCAGGTTCAGGTTAATCGAGTCGGGTACCCGAAATTTCGGGTACCTGACATAATTACCCGAATTGAACCCGAACTTTTTTCGAGTACCCGAAACCCTTTTTTTTTGTTTTTTTTTTCAGTGAATTTTTTTTTTTGATAAAATAACTTTTTTCACAATTAATATATAAAATAAATTAAATATAGGCTTATAGTTCTTGTGGACCCTCAAATATGCAAAAATAGAGATAATTTTTATATAATTATTTGAAATATTAATATATTTTTTAATTTAGAAACTATGGAAGAAAAGTAAGTAGTACCAATTTGCTACTAGTAATTTAAATGAAATAACAAACGCATGGCATATTGTAAGAACAATTTTAGAAATATTAATTGTATGTCGTATTTAGAAAAAAAATTAAATAGCAACAACCAGATAATACCTCTACATTTAATTGCTAGCATTTATCTTAATTAGACAATTAAATACTTTAGCTCCACATAAGTGGATATAATATTCATGACTAGATAAAATAATATGGTGTTATTGAATATCTCAATTATTTAGACAAAATCAAAATAAAATATTTTTATCATTCTATACAATGCATATATGTATATGTATTTCACTAATTTAATTAAATTTAATTAAATTGCATTAGTCGGATCAGGTACCTGACCCGAAATTTTTCACAAGTTCAGGTACCCGACCCGAACGCCCAACCCTTTAATAGACATAGAATATAGAAGATATGTATGTATGAAAAATTCTAATTCAAAACAAATTTGATCAAACTTAAATATTTTCTTAATTTTTAATATAATTAAAAGAGATGCGATAATTTAAGTGAAAAAAAAACACACTGACACACACACATTATATTGATGGAAAAATTTAGTGATAACATTAAATTGTCATAGTTGACATGCTTCAAGTAAAAATAGCACTTATTTTGTCTCTAATAACAAAAACTGTTATTTTGTTATAATGTAATTTAATTGTGACAAAAACTACTGGTTACTTGTAACTGTTAATAATTACTTGTATTTATTATATATAGCAGATGTTTTCTTTTAATTATACGGGCCTCTGCAATACCCGATCTAGATTAGTCGGCCAATGAGTCGTAACCGGATGGTTGAAACCAAAATATATATATATATATATATATTTGAATTTTGCTAGAATATATATAAGGGTATTTCCGTCCATTCAACTAAAAATATGACAAGTTTAACAAATGGTGTAGCGAGCAAATGTTTAAAACTAGGAGTTTCTAAGTGAATTAACAAAAATCACAATTTAGCGTGTTAATTAGTCAAATCAAATGAAACACGCGGGGTGTATTTGACCCATATATACAGACATTCCAAACGTATTTTTTTCTCTAATTAAAAAATAAAAAATCTCTAATGTGTTTCTCGTTACAACGAATATAGTGTTAAAATCTTAATTTGCATAATAAGTGTTGCGTATTTTATATTTTCGTAAATTGATTAATCCATCTTTACATAATCCCTCCACGAAAAGCCTTGCCTAATTCATCAATGCACACTGGTTTCTTCCTTGTGTGGTCCTCACGTTAAATTTTTGCCTATATATATTTAAGACTCATTTGAATGTGTTTAAAAGAAAAGCACTTCTCGAGTTATATATTTTTTAGCTAGAGTTTTTTTTTATTAAGCAATTTTGCACTTGGATACAATAATTAAAAATATTTTAAAATAACTTTTATTTGAAATAATCATAGATAGCTTTTGGGAAGAAAAAAAAATCACATTTTGGCTTTTTTCTTTTTTTTTTTTTTTTTTTTTACAAAATCCATCTAAACATAATTTTTTCACTATTTTTTTTAACAAAAAAATACTTACTTTTCATTTAAAAAAAACTTATCCAAACGGGGTCTGAATAAATCTGAGTAGAGGTGGCAATTGGGCGGGTTGGGTCGGATTTGGGTCGGGCCTTTGTGGATTGGGTCAAAAATGGGTTGGGTTCAAAATGGGTTCTTAATAACGGATTGTAAATGGATCGGGTTGTAAATAGTTTGAAGCGGGTTGTAAGTGGGTTGTAAGCGGTTTGTAAATGGGTCGGAGCGGGTCGAAAGCGGGTCCGACAACAAAATACTCATATAAATCAAAACTTAAAAAATAAAATAAGTTTTAGACAAAATCAAACTTCAATATCATATTTTACATAAACTTACATCTCATAATAATAAATTATGTCTCAAGCATAAAATTGAATAAAAAAAATAAAAAAAAAGAATATTGATCAAACATTGAGGAAAATTACGACTAAAATGGACAGACTCAGGACTTTTTTATGGTATGAGAAATTTGGACATATTCTACTTTGAATAAAATTGATGATATCTATAATAGTTGATAGGATTTTTTTAAGTTTTGGGCCAAACCCATTATGGACCCATTAAGGAACCATTAGTGAACCATAAAAAAATCATTTAAAACCCATAAAAAAACCATTTAAAACCATAACTAGTTTAACCCATTTGGACCCAACTCACTTTAACCCATTTAAAAATCTTTTCAACCCAACCCAACCCATAAGCAATTGGATTGGATTGGACCTATAGTTTACAACCCATATTGCCACTACTAAATCTGAGTCTCCATTTCTTGTACAATTATGGGCTCTGAACTACCAGCCCATTCGAATGGTCCAATCATAAAGTTGGACTGAGATATATGCCCCAGCCCAGGCCTCATTAGGCCCACACTATTGACACCAAAAACAAGTACGACACAAAGTAAGGTCCAAACTGAATACTTTGATTTATTTTTCAATGGCTATCTTTGGGACGTCTAAAATTAGACCGGGGCCATACTTATTTAACATTAGGTATTCCCTTCTTATTTACCACGTATTTTTTATTTATTTTTATATTTTCTTTTATTAGGATAATAAATCAACATTTGACAGGCAACCAGCTTGCTTACGAGTGGAAGAAAGCAAGAGTGGAGGAGTGGTGAATTATGCTTTTTATTTTATATTTTTTTAGTGTTTTTACATATTTTAAGTATTTGAATAGAATTTAGAAATACGATATTTAATATTTTTTTAACTATATCATAAATTAAAATAATTTTAATATTGGAATACATTAAAAATTTGTGCGTAGCACGGGGCTCATGTTAGTGTGTGTGTGTGTGTGTATGTATATATATTACAAAAAATTATTTATATATGGAAAATAAATAAAGATAGAAAACTATTAATATATACTAGTGAATATGACACACACAATGGGTGTGCACATTAGAAATGGTGTATAATCTAATCATGTCATGTGTTTGAAAATTTGAATAGCTTAAGATTAAAAGGTTATTAAACTTTTATTTGAATATATATTTTTTCATTATTTTTAATATACTTATGAGATTTATGAAAGATAAAAAAAATTAAAAATATATTATATTATATGATTCAAATAAAAAATTAAAATAAACAATAGTGATATGAGAGATGAGAGAGAGAAGAATAGAATGAAAAATAATATCATCATGTTGGAGAAGACACCAAAAAATCTCTCACATTTTATTGAACTACTATCCTACCTAACGCTAAACTACTACAAGGAGAGTCTTATTTTAGATAAAACCCTAGAACAATTCGCTTTCCCTAAAACTATTGTATTCTTCTATTTAAGAGTATGCAGCTCCAAAATTTTATTTTGTTTTTTTGTCTATTTTTCTAGTGTACACATTCAAACAATGAGAGAAGAAAGAATTTCATTCCAAGTATCAATGGCTCCTGGCAGACACCAATGGGTGCAGTCATTTCCAGTATTTCCTCCAACCCCATAAATGGAAGGGTGTCCATCTTTCCGGAATGATGATAGATTTGTTATGTCTAACAATTGGACAGGCGCCTTCATTTTGCTCAATACTCTCTTTATCACTGTTAAAGCATAGGGCGTCTGGCCTGGAAATGTGGAATATCCGAATAGGGGCTCTTTTTGATCCAAACATGATTGTATTTTCAGTTTCTTCCATATTTTATCTTTCCCACTGTTTAATATTATTGAAAATCGAAAATGGAAAATCGAATGAGAAAACATAATATTATAGTAGCAGTGGGGATTGGTAAATTAAGCAATGGACTTACTTGTAATGAGATGGAGAAATGCCCCGAAAGAAAACCTTAGTCTTGGCAGGATCAATATTGGCATCAACCCATTTACCCCATGTAGTAAGTGCATTCTCAAAGGCAACAAACCGGTTCATGTCCTTGAATATCTTGCCCCCAGATTGAATGTGATCCCATCTGCACATGATGATTAATTTTAAACAAAATTAATTAATATGATGCATAACACCTGACACACACACATATATATGTGCAATTATTATTAGTAAATAGTGTCTAATATATATATATATATATATATATATATATATATATTAGTACTCACGGTAATCTATGGTTTCCTTGGGGCCACCAGTGCCATGTGTTGAAGACGAGCACGTCAATATCCTTCCAGAACTTGCCGCTTTGTATCGAGTCCAAGTTCAAGATGTTGCCCTTGGGTCCTGGTAACACGTCCACTATGTATATGCTGCGAGCAAGCATCACCTTAACATCAAACTCCTGTAGTTTGGACCAAGTCAGAAATTTTTTATTTTTGGAAACGAGACTGAATTTTTACAACATATAAAAAATCTCTATTATCATTTTTGTGATGAAGTTTAAAATTTTAATAAAAATACATAGTTTATAATTAGATATATAGTGAGGGTTTGTTCTACTGGGGCTAGGCACCCCCCTTGGCTTCATATTTGATTCAAAGGGTTTTAGTGTTTATTTTTACTATTATAATGTTTTGTAACTTTTTTCGATATTTCAACTTCTCTAAAAACAAGAGTTTGCAAAATTCAATTAACTTTTCAACTAACTACAACTACAAAAACAAACTCAATCACTGTATAATGCCCTCGCACTATAAGCAAAAACGGTATTTTCGGCGAAACGATTCCGCCGGATAAACCTTTGTCGCTTTTCAATTTTCAGCAGAATTTAGGAGGATTTTTTTTTTTATTTTTTAATTAAATAAATTTTTGGCGGATTATTCTGCCGAAATTTATTTTATATTTTTTAAAATAAAATTTCAATTGCCCAACCTAGGAGTCAAACCAGGGACTTCGCCCAAGCTCACGTGCGCGTGCATACATGCACCCGAAGTTGCTCCAAATTTTGGAGCCACTGGGAGTCCAACCTTTGCCCTCTTGGTTGGCAAACAACTCTCTTACCATTGAGCTATCTATACTTTATTGTCATAATTCATTACATATATATTTATAGCTTACAACAATTCAAATAATAATAATAATAATAATAATAAGTTTTTTATTTATTGAAAATTTTAATATTTTTAAATTTTTAAAAAATTTATATATATAATACATAATATTATATACATATATATAGCATACAAAAATTCATTTAATTCTAATTAAAATAATAATAATAATTCAAATTAAAAATAGAATTTTAAATTTTAATATATTTTAAAATTATTAATATTATTTATTTAAAAAATATTATGTTTTATTTTTTTAATTTTTCGGCGAAATTTTCCTCCGAAAATCCGTCGAAAAATTCAAAAATATTGTTTTTTATTTAAAAAAATTATTTTTTAATTTTTAATTTTTTCGACTGAATTTTCAGCTGAAAATTAAAAATTATTATTTTTTAATTATTTTTTATTAATTTTTTATTTATTTAATTTTTCAGGGGAATTTTCAGCCGAAAATCCGTCGAAAAATTCAAAAATTATTAGTTTTTAATTATTTTAAATTTTCAACTGAAAAATTCAGCCGAATTTTTTAAAATTTATTTTTTTAAATTTTTCGCCGAAATTTAGCAGAAACATTTTGGCGAAATATTCCGCCGAAAATTGCGCATTTTCTTGTAGTGTGGGTCCTATCACATCCTAACAGAAACTAATAAATAAATAGACATATTATCAAAAAGGGACCCATGTTATTAAATAATAACAAGTCCATAGGATTAATAAATATGAATTTTTAAATAAATGTTGGGTAGTTTTTTTTTTCAAAAAAAAGAAGTCAAGAAGAGAAAAACTAAAATAAAATTGAGGAACTAACCGTGAATGTGAAGATAGAAACCCCGCCAACTGTCTGAGTGATATTGGTTCCTGGTACGGCCGCATACAACATGCATACAAATGATTCCCACTGGTTTCGACTAAGTGAATCACCCACAAACATTATGCTTTTCCCTCTAAATTTCTTCAAGAATTCAAGCCCATCAAATCTGCTCATTAATTCAAACAAAAATTTATTTTACACTTTACCAAAAGAACTTTTGCAATACATTTATTATATGGTGATCATTTTTTTTAAACAAAAAAAATTACAATAATTACATGACAAATATAAATTAATCAATCACACCATATGATTAACATTGGTGAATTAGAATTTTCCATGGTACCTGGGTAAGTCGCAGCCATAGGGTTGCCATTTATACTTTTGGTACAATTCATCGGGGCGCCCATTCTTCTGGCAGTTGAACTCTTTCTGAATGAATGGGCAGGTTGAGGGTGTGTACAAAGGATATGACGAGTCGTTCACTTTCACCCATTTCCCTTGGTACACATCACATGAACTTTTTTGTGCATTTGATGATTGAGCCAAAACAAGGCTTGCTATCACCAATGCCGCCCATAGCCTCATCTTCTCTCTCTCTCTCTCTCTCTCCCTGAAACAATATGGTTTAGAGAGAGAAGGAGAGTGGTTGTACACTATTGACTGTCTTTTTTCGTTCTATATCTCTTTTCCTCTCTGTCTCTCTATATATACTAGTTCAATTGCGATGCTCGTGGGATTTGGTTGGTTGCGGATTGATGAATATGATTGTTTGAATTGGTCTCTTGCTTTGCTTTGTGGGTGTTTTGTTTGAATATGTATTTATTTGAAGTTGTATTTGTGTTAGCAATAGTTGAAATTTATGCCCTATTTATCTTTACCATATATAGTTTTTTGCCTGATGGTATTAAGTGCATATAGATAATTTGTATTCTCAGAATCTAAATAATTCAATCAATGGTGCTGGATAAAGTTAAATTTATCTGTTAATTTGGGGGCGGGGGCAATAGGCAAATGGTGAGGTCATAAAGACATATACATTCAATTGCTACAAAAAAGGATATTTTTAGGCAAATTTTCTTCAATATATAGCTGGGTTGTGAGGGTACTCCACGCTTTTATCAATTAATAAAATGAAAAAAAATTACAAAAACATATATACATTAAAAAAATTTCAAAACTCCTAAATAAGGAAGAAAATAAATATAAAAGTACTACTCCCTCTCAAACAAAATGCAGCATGTGAACACCACAAATTACACATATTCCCTTGAAATATGTACCTTAACTGGGGTTGGTGTTGTATGATCATTTTTTTTTTTTTTTTTTGTGATTGGTGGTAGTACGAGGTGAGAGAAAAAAATGATGTTATATGATTCTACTTTAAAACCCATTAGCATTTAGAATGTTCTAGCATTTTGCTTATTATAAGATTTAAATGTAAGATATTTAATGAGATGAAAATGTCGGATACATTGCTCTTTATTTCCTGATTGCTTGTGATGCAAATGTTTTTCTTGCTTTCTTTTTAATCCTGAAATCTGTACTTTAATTGGGGCTGGTGGTGTGTGATTTGATGTTTTTTTTTTGTTTTTTCTGATTATTGGTGGTATGAAGTGAGAGAAAAAATAATGTTACATGATCCTTTTTTATAGTCGTATTTCCACCACCTTTTGCTATTGTAAGGGACTAAAAACACATCTTTCATGTATTATGGGACATAAGTTGCAACTATATATAAACTATGAGATCAAAAATGCGTCTTTTCTCTCTGAAAACTGAGAACTAATGGCAAACGTGCTTAGAATTTACTTAATTGATAGAAGTCCTCTTTTTGCCGCCAAACATTGTCAAGTGGAAACCAGAATTGCCTATTTTGTGCATGATGGGACTGAAATTGCAAGTAAATATAAATTATGGGATCGGAAATGCATTTTTCCTGCTTAATCAACCCGACCACTCCATTTTCCTATTTACACTCAATAAAAGTTGTGTTTACTTGTGATAGGATCGAAATACACACCATTCAAAATTGAAAGATTTGGCGATGAACAGGGACATTCTAGTTGGATTCGGTTTGATCAATGCTAACTACACGATGGATGTATTATACTTATTGTATAATTAGTGTGTATTATAAGAAAAGTGATCTATTATTTTACGATACAAGCAAACTTGGTTGGAACCAAAAAAAAAAAAAAAAAAAAAAATCCTGCAATGCAGGCCCTTTATCTACCTGAGGCCAGTAATAAAAACATCAATGAACAGCAAACTAACATCAATTTATGCCCTCACGAAATTTCATGGAATTTCAAAATCGAAACAAACTAAATTTTTACAAGGTATATTCGGGAAACATGAAAACTCTTACATATATTCAGCAACAATTATTTGCTTTTCCTTCCATAGCAGCATTCAAAAACCGACATAAATCGAAAAAAAAAAAAAAAAAAGTAGTGATGCAAACTTTTGAACTACTGCTTTCAGAGCATCATAACTAATTAATTAATTAACCTAATCATCACAAAAAAAAAAAAAAAATGGCATCATAAGTAACCTTCTAGGCAAGGGACCAATACGAACTACCTAATTATATAGTAATTTACTGAGATTTTGACAATTAAATAATATAGAAATTAAATATTCAAGACATGCTGAATACGTCTATTATTAATAAAATTGCGATAAAAACAGTGCAAATATGTATTTTGAAATATGAACTTTGTCATTATTCAGCAAAGCCCTGTTAAATAATAATTCATTACCCATAAATTTTTAAAAATGGTTCACTAATTTACTTTGTGTACAATCTAAGACCTGATCAGTCCAAACTTTCCAAGAAATTTAAACTCAAAAAATGGCTCCAATTCGCGATCAATTTTTGCATTGTTTTTTGGTGGAGGAATTGTGCATATTTGATTCACCGACTAAAGACGGATGAGTTTCGATTCATGGCGTGCCACCTATTTTTGTGTGTGTGTGTGTGTGTCTATATATATATATATATATATATATAAATTTTATTTACCATAAAACCAAACGACGATAATAGTTTGTTTCGTATTATTTGAGTTGTTAGACATGTACTAGCATCATAAATTGTAAATCATTACATAAAAACATTAATTAAAATGCAAAAAAAAAAAAAGTACAAACATCATTATGATTTAACGATTTATAATAATCGAGTATTATAATAGCATGACATGTGATGTATCGTCACACTCAATTTTTCATCTTTTTCTCTTTAATTTATATTGAAAATATGCATATTCATATACGAGCCAAAAATAAAAAATACCGACCTCAAAAAGGGAGGTGTATTTAGGGCATTATTGCGACGTTTGTTTTTCAGATCGCATTTCTTAATTCGATAATGGAAAAATTTTAAGTCAAATTTAATTTGATCCAATCAATCAGTTATATAACAAGTGTTAATATACTTATTACGTAATTAATCTCTCTATTTTAATTTTTACACCAATTACATGGTAAGTATAAATTATTTTTGTTGTATAATTAATACTGATTCGATCGAGTTGGATCTGAATTATAATTTTACTTGCTCGTCTTCATAAACGCACATTTGAAGGCATTAATAAACAAATATAAAAATACAGAAACAAAAAACATTAAAAAAAAAAGGAAGAAAATCAATGTGATCACTGATCAGAAACGGCAACCCATACACTATTATTTGAATATTTTCATAAGTTAGAGAAGTAATTAAGAAATTAGTAGATAGGTGAGAGAGTAGTACCTTGGTAAGCTGCAGCCTGCAGGCATGGGTTGCCATTTCTAGGTAAGGTACAAGTCACTGAGCGGTCATTGCTGTGGAAGTTGAACTGTCTCCGAGTGAAGGGGCAGGATGAGTGCGTCTAGATAGGATATGATGAGGCGCCAGAGACTCATCTCTCTCTCTCTCTGTCTCAGATCACTCTGCAAAACAATATGGTTTAGAGAGAGAAGGAGAGGGACAGTACACTCCCTGCCCTCTCTCTCTCTCTGTCTCTCTCTCTCTCTCTCTCTCTATATATATATATATATATGTTTTCTTCTTCTCAATTGCAGTCGGTGCATATAATACTATTATTACATAGATAATTATAATTATTATTAAAAGAGATAAGATAATTGCAGTAAAAGAATATTATATTAATGAAAAAAAAAAGTGATAATATTAAATCAAATTGTCAGTACAGTTGGCATGCTTCAATGGGAAAATAGCTCTGATTTTGTCTCTAATAACAAAAACTGTTACATTGTCATAATGTAAATTAATAATTGTGACAAAAACTAGTGCTTACTTGTTAATTTTAATAATTATTTGTATTTATTAAATATAGCAGATATTTTCTTTCCATTATTTGAATTTTGCTAGAGTGTATACAAGGGTAATTTCATACATTCAATCAAAAATATTGACAATTGTGACAAATGAGTGTAGAAAGCAAATTTTTAAAATCAAGAGTTTATATACGGGGAAAATAAATCTGCGCGGCTTTCTTGTGATTTGTCTAATTAGCACGCTAAACCGTGTATTGTTTTTAATCGGTATAGACAAACATTCCAAGCGTATTTTCTCTGTAATTAAAATAAAATCTGCATTATTTTTCTCTTCACGACGAATATAGTGTAAAAATCTTGATTTACAATTTTTTTTTTTTTGATAACTAAAAAAAAATCTTGATTGACATAATCCTTGTAAGACAAGTGTCGCGTATTTTATGTCGTCGTCATAAATTGAATAATCCTCTTTACATAATCCTACGAAGAGCCTGGCCTAATTCATCACTGCACTAGTTCCTTGTGAATATATGTGCGGTCCTCACATTAGACTCCCTCCGTCCCATATTATTTATCGTTTTGAAGTTATACACTAAGAATTAAGGAAATGGATTAAGAACATTAATTATAAATTATCTTGATCAAAATACTATTTTAGTAAATTACGCCATTAATATCTCTTTCATCAACCATTTATCTCTTTCCAAGATATCCTCTCTGTTACATGCAATGTCTTTTCAATTTTCACTATTAGTGTTCAATTTCAAGTTCGCATATTTTTGCCTATCACAAAAATAAAAAAAAAAAAGAAATGCACATTTTACAGATGGAACAATTTCAAATTTTGTATCGAAAATTTTAAACAAAGCTAAAAACACTCCCTCTAAGAATTCCCTATAAGAAATCCGAAAAATTTTCACTATAAAAAATAGTGAAACTTGAAAATTGATCAAATCTCAAATTTTTAGGAAGATTGAAAGACAATTAGTGTTCTTGGGAGATTGAAGATGCACATTATTGAAAGACCATTAATGTTGTTGGGAGATTGAAAGTCTCAAATTTTTAGGAAGATTGAAGATGCACATTATTATAGAAGATTGAAAGACAAATTAGTATTGTTGGGAGAATTTTTAGGAATTGAGTCATCCATAATTAATAAATTACTGAATTTTTTTTAGAAATTTACATAAGATATTAATTAAAGTCTAAAAGGTATATAAGGAAAAAAAATTAATAATTTTTTTCTTGATATGTGAGAATGACATATATTATGAGACATATTTTTTTTTCTAAAATGATAAATAATATGGGACGGAGGGAGTATATAATATCACACGACACAAATAATTAACGTCAACCCTCCGTTTCTTGCACAACTATGGGCTCTTAACTAAAAGCCCAGACATATGTTCCAATAACAAAGTAAATTGGACTGACAGATACGCCATTAGGCCAACACCAAATCACCAATCATGAAACAACTATTGACATCCAATACACAAATCACAAGTATGGTCCAATCTGAATACTTTGTTTTATTTTCCACTAGTTGTCTTGGGCCGTCTAAGGTCAGGCTCGTACTCATCGGTCTAACCCTAAAACCCTAAACTCCAAACTTTTTAGTAACTATATTTAGTTTGCTTATTTTTCTTGTTTGTTAATTTTCTTTCTTTTTACTCTCTCTCTCTCGCTCTCTCTCTTCCCCCTTGTGCATATTCTTTTTATTTTCTCCCCCCTCCATCTCACCTCTCTCTATCCTATTTTATCTCCCATACTCTGCAATATTATTCTTTTTAAATTTCTTTATAATTGCTTTTTTAGTTTTTTTTATTTTATTTATTACTAATTTTATAAATCTATTAAAAATATTTTAATAGTATAGATACTATCAAAAAAAAAACCAATTCATTAAATTAATATTTTTAATTATGCACATACACAGAGTGTACCAATATTACTCGTACTATATATATAGCATCAACCCTTCATATTAATTATTTTTGGTCTGTTTTATTATGAACTTCCCAAAGTACTATTACTAATACTTAACTACTCGTTTCTCTCATCTATCATCTCTCCGACAACATGTTTTTGTTTTTTTTTTTAACCCTTTTCCTATTCTCACCTCTCACATTCCTCTTTCAATTTTACCTGATCATGTAATGAGCGTGCCCATGAAACTAGTTTAACAATAGGTATGCCCTCTTTTTTTTGCCACGTATTTTTTATTTATTTATTTTTATATTTTCTTCCATCAGCTTAGTAGATCAATATTTGACGGGCAACCTGCTTGCTTACGAGTGGAAGAGGGCAGAGTAGATGAGCGGTGAAATATGTTTGGTTTCCACGACAACATTGTAAAAGATCAAAACACTAACACATTTTTTTATTTGTTAGTTAAATCTTTAAATAGAATTTAGAAATGCAATATTTAATATTTTCTCGGCCTAGTGTCAAGGAGGAGGTCTCCTAACGATAAAGGTCAAGGGTTCGATTCCCACGTATATGAGTCATATTGTGGTTTGTATGTGGGTCTTATTCTATTGTATAGAAGTTTGTTCGTTTGTAATATTTGATAGT
Organism: Petrea volubilis; assembly: GCA_026212405.1. NCBI lineage: Eukaryota > Viridiplantae > Streptophyta > Magnoliopsida > Lamiales > Verbenaceae > Petrea > Petrea volubilis. Next base: position 38,439,866 of record CM047870.1, read on the forward strand.
TTATGAGTTTGATTATGAAAGAAATAGGGATAATTACACTGGGGTACCCTGAGGTTTGCTTAAATTACAAAATAAACCCTCTTGTTTCGAAAATTACCTAACAAACCTGGAATTTGCAAATATTTTACAATGTCAACCTTCTATCTACAAACGTTAGGATTTTAACGGAAACTGTCAAATTTTTGTTTCATTCTTATTATTTTACCTTTTTGGTCAAAGTTTGAACATATTTGACTAATTTTTTTGGACTAAAATGCTCTTTGGGTCAAATCTAATTTTGTTGTAATTCTTATTACTATCAAATATTTCTACATGAATCAGACCCAAAGGGCATTTTAGTCCTAAAAAATTAGTCAAATATGTTCAAACTTTGACCAAAAGGGTAAAATAAGAAAAACGAAACAAAAATTTGACAGTTTCGATTACAAATCCTAACGTTTGTAAACAGAAGGTTGACATTGTAAAACATTTGCAAATTCTAGGTTTGTTAGGTAATTTTCCAAACAAGAGAGTTTATTTTGTAATTTAAGCAAACCTCAGGATACTCCAGCGTAATTATCCCTATAAAATATAACTATTGTGCAAATAGATGTAATTTTTTAATAATTTTTTGAGTTTGATTATGAGATGTGAGAATAGGTTTATTAAAAATTCATGCATTGCATAGATGAGCGTACACAACCCCACTAATTTTTTTCCCTTACTATTATATATATATTTAATATATTAAATATTAATTAATATAATATTATATGACCCTTTGGCCCCATATTAAAATTTTAAAAGTATATAATTGGCCTATTATCTATAGCCCCCAATAATAGATACATTTAGTTTTAATTTCAATGATTGACATATTTGGAGTCCATTGCATGCATAGCACGTGGTTAACGCTAGCTTGCGTGTGTATATTACAAACACATTAATTATTTTTGGAAAATAAATAAAGATAAAAAAATAATTAATATATACTAGCGAATATGACACACCATATGTATGAACATTGAAAATGGGGTATGATGTAATCATGTCTTGTGTTTAACATGTTAAATAGTTTAAGATTAAATAGGACACACACACACACACACAAGAATACATACCCAGATCTAGATTTGGAAGTAGATGGCTGTAGTGTTGGTGCTGGTAGTGGTTGTGGTAGGAGGATGCAAGCGGCGGCGCGCCATCTCCAGTTATTTTTTTGGGCTCAAATTTTGGGGTTTTAGGGGTGGGTGTGGGGGAGGACATGGTAAGGGGAGAGGGGTGGTTGGGTAGGTTGGGGGGTTTGAATTTAATATTTTTTTTAATTTTTTTATTTTACATTATTTATAATATGTATTCATCCATTATCATAATATATGTATATGTATAATATTTCATAATATATATGTATGTATTATATATATTATATTTATATATATGTTTTAAATTCTAAGTTAAATTTTTATCTTTAAAATGTATTTTTTATTATATAAATTTTTATATATTATTTTCTATTTTTTAAATTATATTTTATATTTTAAATGAGTTTGCACTTTGTCACTGCTATGTCTCGTGCCACATATGTAAAAAAATACTGAAAAATGTCATACGGATTTAGTCATTGGACATATTAGTTATTTTTGTTAATCCACCATTAAAATTTGGTCGATGGGACCAAATGTGGCTAAAAAACATATCCTATGGGATTAAATGTGAGAATTTTGATCCTACGGGATTAAATGTGAATTGGCAAATTTTCTATGGAACTAAAAATAGAATTAACTTGATCAATTCAACACTAAAAACTCTAAGTCATCACCTGAGATTGCAACGTCACTTATTAACGTCACTTATTTCACCTGAGACGTAGGACGGAGTTAAAATTTCAATTTAAAAAAACTGCCGATGGGACTAAATGTGGCAAGACAATGTGTCCTATAAAACTAAATGTGTCAAAATGTATCCTATGGGATTAAATGTGAAATTAAAGATTTCCTATGGACTAAAAATGGAATTAACTATATAAATCATGAGACGAGAAGTGCATTTTTCCCTCTTAATCAACTCGGCCACTTCTCCATTTTCCTATTTACACTCAGTAAAAGTTGTGTTTACTTGTTGTGATTGGATTTGAATGTACACACCAACCAATTGAAAGATGCGACGATGAATGGGGACATTCTAGTGGTCGTCGGTTTGATCAGTGCTAACTACACGATAGACATGTGAACTTTTTCTCGTCATAACAAGAGAGCATGAAAATTGAGGGCATCCATAAACAGCAAACTAACATCAATTTATGCCCTGACGAAATGGAAACCAACTAAATATTTGCAAGGTATTCTGGAAACATGAAAAAACTCTTATTCAGCAACAATTATCTGCTTTTCGTTCCAATGCAGTATTCAAAAGCAGAGATAAATCGGAAAAGAAAAAAAAAAAGAAAAAGAAAAAGTATGTACAAAGTTGAAGAAGACAAAGAATAACAAGGAATATTGAGGAAGGGGGTTCCGTTTTACGAATCTCTATGCTCCCAGTAATCAGTATCCAGTGTGATTGGGTACAGATCTGCGGTGGATGCTGAGGAAGCAGTCCACGGCACATCCATTGATATACTCTGCCCGTTACCATATTCGTCGTTCATTTTCTTAGGATTCATGATGTCCATTGAAACATTAGAGCCCAAAACAAACTCCCCAACACCAGCTTTTCCCTCGAGTATGCTTACCACTGCTGACATACTCGGTCTTTCTGCAGCAACAGCATTCGTGCAGACAAGAGCAACATTAATGGCTGCAATAACCCCCTTGTTGTCGAAGTTTGAACCCAATCTTGGGTCAACTAGTTCCATTAAATTTCCTTGCTCTTTCAAGGAATTAGCCTAAGAGAAGAAAAGGAAATTAACAGCTTAGTCAAGATTTTTGTGTGAACATAGAATGTGCCTTATCATTAATGTCGAAACAAGAAAAATAGTACTTTATTTGTTTAGGGTTGAAAACACTTTGCATTTCTAAATTTATGAATTCCAGATGGCATAATGTAACACACACAAAAAGAAAAGGTTAAGTAGGCACTGCAAAAAAGAGTATAATTCAGAGCTCAAAATGCTTTTAATCCTTCGTTTTGATGTGATGCTAAGTTTAAGGATAAAATTCGTCTTCCTCTTTTGCTAAAAGACAAACATAAAAAAAACATAAGATTGTAATAACTAAGTTACCCAGTCAAGAAGATAGAAGCTTTCTTCCTTTGGCTTGAAGCTACTATTGCTCCTTCCACTAACAACTTCCAAAAGAACCACCCCGAAGCTGTATACATCAGCTTTGTCTGTCAAATATCCTCGCATAGCATATTCAGGCGCCATATATCCACTGCCAAAAAAACAAATATCATCATGTTAATTATGCCTCTATTATTTCTATTCCAGAAGTTTCCATGTTAATTTGGTAACACAAATCTATAGCTGATCTGTTTGTAGCACAGGACTAGCTATCTTTATTTTTGACTGAGTATTTATAACATCAAAAAGGAAAGAGAAAACAATACATGAAAAGTTAATCTGAAAGGAGACCGACATAACTCTAGCAACGAAAATAAATACGATATTATTGGCTATGTTTAAATACAAGCAGAGACAAGTATGACTGATCACTCACAAAGTTCCAGCGATGCGGGTGCTTATATGGGTATTATCCTCTTCATCAAGCTTGGCAAGGCCAAAATCAGATATTTTAGGGATAAGATTTTTATCAAGAAGCACATTCGTAGCCTTGATGTCACGATGAACAATTTTCAGTCTTGATTCCTCGTGTAGATAAGCCAAGCCTCTTGCAATACCAATGCAGATCTTGTGCCTTGTAGGCCAATCCAAATGCAACTGGTGTTCTTCTGGACCTGCAAACATTTAGCAGGATGCATAAGTATAAATCAGAAAAACAAACATGGATCATCCTCATGAAATAAGCGAAATAAGACAAGATTGTCTTGAAAACCTACCAAATAATGCACGAGCAAGGCTATTATTTTCCATGTACTCATACACAAGCAATAACTGATTGCCCTCAATGCAGCATCCATACAGTTTTACAAGATGAGGGTGTTGAAGTGCAGAAATCATGCCTATTTCATTCACAAATTCACGATTCCCTTGCTTTGATTTGGAAGAAAGCTGCTTCACAGCAATTACGGTACCATCTAATAGAAGACCCTTCAAACAAGATAGAATGTCGAACCAAAATCAGATGAATGAGTCAGATGACAACATAAAGACGATTCATTAGCAGAAACAATTTTTCTCCTTTTCTATTTTTTTTTTTGTTTTTTGGTTTCAATGTTACCTTGTACACAGGGCCAAAACCACCTTCTCCAATCTTATTAGCAGGATCAAAATTGTTTGTGGCAGCTTTAATTTGCCTTAAAGTAAATGATCCAGTGTGAAGGTCTAGACCCTTCAAATCTGCAAAAGGAGTCGTTTAAGTAGGAGAGCATTTCAGACAACAGCAACTATAACAACCACATTCATGAACTAATGCACGCGTATTAAGTTTGCACACATGAAAAAAAGATCCAGAAAAATGAATACAACTACAGGCAAGTATGTTTATGTCCATTAATTGCAGTACCATGTTCCAATGTGTCTTTGCGTCTCAAACAGCCCGCCCACCAAAGAATAACCAAAACCAACAAGGCCATGAAAACAGCTCCAACCACTATACCAACTATAGCACCTGCTGATATGCCGTTTCCACTTTCTGATGGTGGTGTATAATCTGAAAAGAACATTTGAGAAATAGGGAGAGCGAGTATTAAATGAACTGTTAAAATAATCTCTTTCCTGGTTACTTATTAAACGTAATCTGTTAAACGGGGCAACTAGATTTTCAGTACACACAAAAAAAGAGGTAGAAAATTGCTTCAGCATGAGAAAAATGATGAGAAACCTAAAATGATTTAGCGAAGTTTGGATTCCACCATGCAGTCTACTTGTCTCAATGCAAAGGGAGTTATAACAATCACAGGAAACAACTTTCTCTAATGTGTTCGAGCTACATAAATCAAAGAAAGGAACTCAAAACTTACTGGGATCCACCACAGATATGGCTGAAACAAGGGGGCCATATACGCCCCTATAGGGCATACCAGTTGTCCCTTTTCCAGCCCAATAGAAGCGGATATCTAAGTTATTATCAGTAACAAACGCTGTGAAATTTCTTGTGATTCCCTTGTTAACTCCACCTGCTTCATTTTCAATGTTGAAATCCTTCAGAACCTGTTTTCCCTGAAACAAGATATTTCAAAAACGATCAAACAGTTTGATGCTAGCAAAAATAGCTACTTTTCAAACATGTAAACTACATACACAAGACTCCAGAATAAGTACACAATGTAAAAAAGGCTTAAGTAAATTTCTTCTTTAGAGCTTATGTTTCTCAGAGAGCTCCTTCAATCTTTATCAAGTACCTGAATGTAAACATCAAATATACGCCTTCCAAGGCTATTGTATGTGTTGTCATCAGTAAACATGATCTCGGCAAAATGCAGGTTTACTGTATAATTAGCATTTCTCAAACAAAATCCATAATATGTCAGAGAGAGGGGGGAAAGTCGTGCATTCATGTACAGATGGGAGTTCTGGCCAGCAATACTTGAGCTGTTATCCCAGGTGTACGATTTTCTAGGGCGGTCATCATTCAAGAAGTGGCCCGTGCTGCTAAATCCCCAATTTGACCTGCTGTTTAGGAAGAAATTTGAAGGTCCACCAGAATTTGTGTCTTCTTCGTAAATAGTTCCTTTATCATCAGCTTCTTGTCTTCCACCACAGTTTATGTTGAGGGAGTAGTATTCTGAGAATTGCAATGAACATTAGTGACAAAAAGAAAGAGAAAGTGTAGTGGAGAGGGAGGGAGAGAGAGAATACGAGAGATAAAGCAAAATAAAATAAAAAGAAAAAAGTGACAAACCAAAAAATTTGAGAGATCAAGGCAGTTATTAGAGATTTCAAACAGTTTACTGTACTTAGAATTATCACATACCTCGCGGGCACTGGGATCTTCTTAAGCAGGAAATGATACCACTGTCAATGCAATATGATTGCTACAGGTCAGATTCATATTACATGCGAATATGATGTGTAAAATGGATGATGTATGAATCGAGAACTAGCAAACTCACGTAGTACTTCTGTTCGAGCTCGCAAACAAGTTTCTGGAAATAATTGGTAAAAGAATTTTACTCAGGTAAGGAGATTCCAAAACAACTAACTATCCATTTGAAGATGAGTTTTAGAAATCTCACAGGTCACTTGGCTGACAATATGTGCTAGAAGTTTCAAACGTGAGGTTGCTGAAGTTGTTGTAAGATAGGTCGCTGCATACAAAATGAGTTAGATATTTCAAACGCATATTGTTTTCTGGATATTTAGCATGCCAACAGCATATTACTGCTACAATAAAATGAGGAATAAGTTATTGCATCTTACATTTTGTCCCCATCTCTCTGCATCCAAGCTGGCACAGTCCCAGTTAAGGAGTTCCCAGTTAGATAGCTGGAAAATGAATATGATGAATTTATAAATTAGAAATCTCAATAATTTCCTTTATTGTTCTCTGTTTTGTCGTAGTTAACCAGGCAATAATTTGCTTAATGCAAAGTAATAATTGCATATCAGCCATACAGTTCCAAATGGATCCATTTAAATCCAGTCACTGATCGCATTCCAAAATAATTAAAATATTTGTCTTTATTTTGGTAAAGGGCCACAAAATTTGATGTAAACAAATCTTATCCATATACCTCTGAGATGAACAGTTCAACTGAGAAGGAAGTGATCAGTTAAGTGTAAGTTGCTTCAGTTATTCAATTGTTATGCATTACAACATAAAAATTAGAAAATTTCAACATTTAGAACTCCAATGAGAAAAAGGCACTAAAGCTTGCAAATAAAACTCTTACATGTAATCTGTTTTTGATAGCCCAACAAAGCTTTCAGGAATTGGTCCAGTTAATTTGTTGAAACTCAGGTCTCTGCATAAGAAATGTGCCAAAAATGTTATAAGATGACAATATAGAAGCAAATATTTTTAAGTTTTTCCACGTCGCATGCGAGTGCCCAACTCTAACATATTTAACGTTAAAGTAGTTTCGCATGTACATATAGAAACAAAAAGACCTCAACTAAGAATACAAGAGACAGTTGGAAAATAATATGAGGACCAAAGGATTTTACTAACAAGAGTTTCAATCCTGTCATCTGACCAAGATAACTAGGCAACTCTCCGACAATATTGCAACTCCTCAATATCCTGCATGAAAAGATACATTTAGCCACACAAAAGCAGTTACTTATTTAGTGACAGAGCAATGCAATGAACATCATGCTCACAGTGTCTCCAATTGTCTCAGGTTACTAACAGGTGGGAAAGTTGATTGATTCCCACCCAAGTCGCTGATTCTCCTGCACAGTAGGATCACAAGAATGCATAAATGTAAAGCATCATATTTTTCTCATTTTGAAAAGAAAAAAAAAATCATTATCCATTCCAACCAGCATATATGATATATCAGTATCTACTCACAAGTTGGTCAATTTGGTAAGGGAGGCAATACCAGAAGGGATTGGCCCTGTCAGACCGCTAGCCTGAATTTCTCTGACATTATGAGATACGAAGTTCAGTATAGAAGACAACCACATAATATCAAAAGCGTAAACACTAAAACATTTGATATAGATGAACTCTTACAATCGCTCGATATTAGTCCAGTTCTGGATGAAATTGGGTATGCTTCCACTGAAGTTGTTATCATTAAGACGACTAAGAAAAGAAAAGAAATGATATGAAGATATGTTTGGGAGCAAAAAGAAAAAGAAAAATGTACGAGTAAAAGATTGCTAAAAAAGAGTAAAATAAAGAAACTTACACATCTCTCAATGTGATCAAATTTGCTAGATTGTTTGGTAACTCCCCAGTTAAATAGTTTGAGGTAAATAGTCTTCACAAAATGACATTAGAGAAAATATGTCCAATCAACTTCAAATCACGCTAATGAAATAAGCAATTCTAATTAAATAACTAAATAAGATATATCCTTACAATCTCTCTAGACGAGGAAGATCCCCAAACTCTGGAGGTATAGCACCAGACAACTGATTGAACTCCACGATCCTTCAAAATTTTCAAAAAAAAGGCCCTAAATAAAACACAATCTATTCAATCACAAATTGGTAAGACAAAAACTTTACAGTTCCAGAAGTGTAGTGATGTTGGCGATTTCTTTCGGTAGTGGCCCCGTTATACGGTTTCCAAGGAGAGAACTGCATGAAAACAACATTTTATTGTTAGTACCGGAGAGCCAATAACACAAGTACTCTTGCTTCAATTAATCAACCAAAACTCCATGGATAGAACACACACACACACTGCGAGCGAGAGAGAGAGAGAGAGAATGGCATACATGTTTGTGAGTTTCATGGAACCCCATTCTGGAGGGATCGTGCCGTTGAGATAGTTTCTACTTAGGTCACTGTATAAGATGACATTGAATTCGACAGTTAAGTTAGTTCGCCACAATTTTTTCTGTGTGAATTTGGTGTGTGTGTGTGTGTGTGTGAGAGAGAGAGAGAGAGAGAGAGAGGTATACATACATTATTTGCAGGAAAGGGAGTCGGACAAGCTCTCGTGGGACTGAGCCATTAAGACTCTGGGCCTTGAGAGTGCTGCATTATATTTTGGGATCAGATATAGAAATATTACTAAAAATCCCCTAAAAATTTCAAAATAACACTCTATTTTAACGCATATAAAATTATAATAACTTTAGCTTAAATTATAATAAATATTTTGTTGTTCATAATTATTGAGTAACTCAAAATTTTTTCTCCCAAAAATTATGATAAGAAACATTATATTTTAATTCAATCAAATGGAAAAAATTAACTTTTTTGATTTAAATGTCTTATTTACAATATCTACAATCACTTTAATTTAAATTATTGAAATTATCTATCACATATTTTTACATAATATTTTTTTCTGTTCAAAAAGGATCCCTACAGCATAAGTTGCCAAAATTAATTTTTGAAGCCGAACATATTCTTTTATTAATTAAATTTTTAATACACTTATTTATCAATTAGCTTTTCAGTGCGTGAATTAGAATTTTATTCTTTAAAAAAATAATTGATTTATTTTTTTTATCTACTAGAAGTATATTATAATATATATATAAATAAGAATATTTATTTTTCGTGCGTTACTAGAATGGCGTATATTGCAAGAACTTCGCCCCTCCTTTTGAGTGGGGAAAAAAAACTTTTGAGTAAATATTTATTTCTTAGACAAATTAAAATTGGAGAAGTTCCTTAAGATAAAGGTAGAGATTATTTCAAATGAAATATTGCTAAAAAAGAGAAGCAGACATAGCAACAATTCAAACATTACTAACTTTATTTTTCAAAAAGAAAAAAAAAAGAGTGACAATAAACTAAGTCAAAATTAAATTTGTCAGTACTAAGTGACAAAAAATTTATTTGTCAAGTATAATTTTTACAAGTACAATAATAATAAAAATTACATTTAAGCTGTCATTATCAATGAAAATGAATTATATTTAGACTTTAGACTTTAGACTGACGAATTAAATTAGAGTTAATTATTTCAAACCTGTAACAACTAAGTTCATTAAACTTATGGTGTAAGATTTATAAATAAACATTAGAATATTAGATCAATCTAGTAAGTATATAGAGTAGATCAAATAAAGGTTCTAGTGTAAATTAATTTGCTCAGTTATTTACCAACGGGATAGTCTAGTGGTTAAACTTCACTATATATTCCCACCTTAATACCCAAATTCAAATCACTAAAAATATAGAGCTCCTCAATTATTTGGGGCATATGGCATGGCGGTGGCCGACCCCTAATATCTAGTCCAATGAGTTTTGACGAAAGAAAGGTTTCGTGGCGATTAGATTATTTGTGGGGTTGCAGTGACCAAGTTGAACTTAGTCCCAACGAATTTTGGTAAAAATAATATTTCGTGGCGGTTAGATTATCTTAATTTGGAGAAGTTTTATCGGATCTCTCAACATGACTTTTAATTCATATAAAACAACAACAACAACAATAATAATAATAATAATAATAATAATAATTTGCTGAGTTCATAGAATCATAGATCAACTCACATGCTAACAACATGACAAATGGTGCTATTCTCAAAGGAGCAATCACAAATGACGGCATTCTCATTCCCTTTAACCGGATTCTGGGTCACCCAACCCGACGACCCGCCACATGGATCCACGCCAAAATCCCAATCCCTCTTCCCCAAAGTCCTTGCTATCACCCCCAAAGATTGAACTGCAAACACAAAAATACAAATCAAGACTAATGCAACATACACAGAGTTTGGATTTTCTGTAATATTTTCGCCTAAAACTGCACATAAGAAAAAAGAAATTGCATATTCTGGTCTAAAATCTTAACGGCGGCATGCATTAATAAGTGTAACACAAGATATAATACGAAAATGTTGCAAAAATTCCGAACTGATACACACATAATCGTACCTTCTTCAGGAGGCAAAACCGCAGCTCCGGCGGCAAAACCCACAAGGCAAATGAGTGCAAGAAGCCTTGGCAAGATGAACATGATGAATTATATGATTAATAATTAAAATTAGTAGAAATGCAGAAGAAGATTGACCAAGAAATGGATTATTAATATGAGGGCATATAGTATATTGACGATGTTCGGTGTGTGTGAATAAGAGCTTGATGAATGAAGACTTAGAGGGAGGCTATACGTACTTAGATGTAATTGGGAAGACTTGCCTAGTTGTTCTTCATTTTTTATTATTAATTATTATTTTTCAATATATATATATATATATATTATATTTTTTTGTTCTTATTGGCCACTTGTTCACGTGGTTTAGCGTATATCAAATTGTATAGACGTGCAGGCTCATATCTAGAGGGAAGATGGACTGAAGATCCTTTATTTTTGTAACCTTTATTTTTAAAATTGATTAATAAAACATTTTCTTTTTAAACTTGTTCTACACATTGACATTTGTATGGCCGTATCGATCTCAGTTTCTACCTTTGCAGATGAAGAAGGTCAACTTCAAAGCAGAAAAGTAATACCCAAAAAATAAAATTTCTAATTTTTTCCTAATTAGCAGTAATTAATGAGGTTTAAAGTTTAAATTTCAAAAGAAAAGGAACTAAAGGTTATATTATAATGTAATATTTTAGATGACTTAAATGAAAGAAATCTTTGCTTTGTTTAATTTGTGACATATAGGTTGATTAATGAATTAATCATTACGTGTCAAGTATAATAAATATTAATATTAATTTGAAAGAAGTTGTCTGTTTCAAGAAGAAAAACAAGAATGAATATAAGTAACGTCGTTTGCAAAATTGAAATGACAGTTGAAGAATTTGAAGGGATTAAAATATTTTCGATCTTATTTAATTAATTTATATATAGAACTAATTAGGTCATTAATTAGCCGATTGAACTTGTATTAGAGCCTGATAAATTAATATTATTATCCGAAGAAGAAAAATATATATGAGTGCATGAACCATGCATGCCAACTATTGATAAAAAAAAAAATTGTTAACTCTCTTTTCTTTTATTTTTAGAGATATATATATATTTGTTTATATGTAATATGAAATGTTCTTTGAAATTAATGTCGTTCTTTTTTGTAAATTGTGCTTAGAGGGTGTTTGGCTAAGCGTATAAGCTCCTCAAATCATCTTATAAGATGTTTGAGAGCTTATAAGATGCTGCAAAGTGTTTGGTAAAAATTTTGGAGGAGGAGCTTATAAGCTCCTCAAATAAGATGTTTAAGAGCTTATAAGCTCTTTTTAAAAAAGTAAGGAGATAGCAACTTATTTTTTAAGATCTACCAAACTCCTTTTTAATTACAATATTGCCATTACTAACATCTTATAAGCTATACCCCTTCTTATTTATCCAAACATTTTAATAATTTACTTTTAAAATAAGATCCAATATCTTATAAGTTCTTAAAATATCTTATAAGATGTAGGAACTTATAAGGTGTTTTAAATAAGCTTAGCCAAACACCCTCTTAGTCTATAACAGTGTTGCGCTGATAAAATTAATCTGTACTTACACTAATTGTTAAAACATTTATATCATTCATAACTGAACATGAAAAATACAAACATAGTTGAGCAGCCAGAGACAATATATCTAATTGAATTTTATTATTATTGTTGTTGAATGAAAATAGAGTGAATTGTATTATTTTGCACAAGTGACAAAACAGTGTGCCAATCGCCTTATGTTAAGAGCCAACAATAAATTAACGAAAGGAAAATAAAAAAGATGGTACCAATAAAGTCAACGCCCACTGGTCAACACGTTCTACTGTCTCACAACTGACCATAATCCTGAATTCATATGGTCATATCTCAAAATTGTATTGGTGAACCGATAATTCATTTAATTAACAGGTTTTATGTGAGATTTTAAAAAAATAAAAAATATTTGGCATCTTTATTATTATTGTTATTATTTTATTTTAACGATTCAGTGATTAAAATTTTATAGTATTACTGTATTATTTTAAGATTCTAGGATCTGAAAGATTACAATTTCAATATTTGGTTGTATACGTTCTTAAAAATTAATGGTCCTACTTTATCAATTTTGTTGCCACTATATATTGTTCAAACAAATAAATTTTCGATAGAAACAATTTAGAAAAAAAAAAAAAGAAATATCCAACTGTGAGTATCATAGGACCACACTGCATTCAAATCTACTGTATTGTCAAAATCCCACTTGCTGAGAGATATTTTAACTATAATCTAACTAGCTAATATTAATGCATGTGACAAATTCAAAACAAACTACAAGTTCTTATATTTGTTGCACTCAAATAAGAGATGTAAAATGCAAAAATTTGAACAAGATTAAGAATATTCAGGAATCTTGATTTACTGATCTCTCTTCTGCCAGTACTCGGTGTCGAGCGCGATAGGATATAGATCAGAAGTGGATGTTGAGGAAGCAGTCCATGGCACATCCACTGATATACTCTGTCCCTTAACATGTTCATAGTCTACCACCTTAGGATTCATGTTGTCGTTCCAGCCCAAAACAAACTCCCCGAGACCAGCTTTCCCCTCGAGTACACTTACCACTGCTGACATACTTGGCCTTTCTGCAGCTACAGCATTCGTGCACACGAGCGCCACATTGATAGTTGTAACAACCTCCTCTTTGTTGAAGTTCGATCCCAACCTCGGGTCAACTAGTTCCATTAAGTTTCCATTCTCCTTCAAGGACTTAGCCTAAGAGACGAAAAAGGAAAAGCAAAGTCAGGATGGACGGTTTTGGAAATTCAAATGGTAAAACTGCAACACACCCATGTCCATCTTCCAGTCCTAGAGGGCTGTCTAATGATATCTTTGTGTTGTTTGGGTCTTCTTGTGCAATTGTAATTTGTGGATTCTTCCACTTTCACGTACCTTTCCATTAGTTATATTTAATTTTGATTTTACCCAAAAAAAAAAAAAAAAAAAAAAAAACTGTAACACACCCAAGCAAACCACAAAAAACAAGTAGTAGATGTCAACAAGGAAATTGCAAATCAGAGTACAATTCGGAGGCCAAATTGTCTTTTAACCTTCGTTTTGATATGATGCTAAGGATGAAATTCGTCTTCCCTTCTTTGCTTAGACAAACATAAAAGCAAAAGATTGTAATAATTAAGTTACCCAGTCGAGAAGATAGAAGTTTTCTGCCTTTGGCTTGATGCTACTATTGCTCCTTCCACTGACAACTTCCAAAAGAACAACCCCAAAGCTGTATACATCAGCTTTGTCTGTCAAATAGCCTCGCATGGCATATTCAGGTGCCATATATCCACTGGAAAAAAAAACATATGTTGATATTAATAATGTTTCTATTAATTTTTCTCTCAAAGTTTCCATGTTAATTTAGTAATGGAAACCTTAGCATGTGTCTTGTAGAGGGGCACGGTAGCTAAGTCTACGAACAGATTGAGTAATGACTACATCAAAAGGAAAATAAAAAACTCAAGCCAAATAGGAATAAATGATTACTCACAAAGTTCCAGCAATGCGGGTGCTTATATGGGTATTATCCTCTTCATCAAGCTTGGCAAGGCCAAAATCTGATATTTTAGGGAGAAGATTTTTATCAAGAAGCACATTTGTTGACTTGATGTCACGATGGACAACTTTCAGTCTTGATTCTTCATGTAGATAAGCCAAGCCTCTTGCTATACCAACGCAGATCTTGTGCCTTGTAGGCCAATCCAAATGCAATTGATGTTCTTCCGGACCTGCAAACATTTAGCATGATACATAAGTATCAATCAGAAAAACAAACACAGATCATCCTGATAAAATAAGCCAAATAAGACAAGATTGTCTTCAAAACCTACCAAATAATGCACGAGCAAGGCTATTATTTTCCATGTACTCATAGACAAGCAATAACTGGTTGCCCTCAATGCAGCATCCATACAGCTTTACAAGATGAGGGTGTTGAAGTGCAGAAATCATTCCTATTTCATTCACAAATTCACGGTTCCCTTGCTTTGATTTGGAAGAAAGCTGCTTCACAGCAATTGTGGTACCATCTGGTAGAAGACCCTTCAAACAAGATAGAAGGTCGAACCAAAACCAAATGAATGAGTCCAATGACAGCATAAAGACAAATTCATTTAGAGAAACATTCTTGTTTTCTGTTTGTTTAAATTTTACCTTGTACACAGGGCCAAAGCCCCCTTCTCCAATCTTATTAGCAGTATCAAAATTGTTTGTGGCAGCTTTAATTTGCCTTAGCGTGAATGATCCAACGTGAAAATCCAGACCCTTCAAATCTGCAAAAGGAGTTATTTAAGTAAAAGAGCACCTTAGACAAGAGCAATTATAAAATCCACATTCGTGAAATATAGCACACATAATAAATTTGGACACATGAAAATAAGATCCAGAAAAACGAGTTAAAACTAAAGGCAAATATTGTTATGTCCAATAATTCCAGTACCATGTTCCAATGTGTGTTTCCGTCTCAAACAACCCTTCCACCAAAGAATAACCAGAACCAGCAAGACTGCAGAAACAACTCCTAACACTATACCGACTATAACGCCTGCAGAAATGCCTTTCCCACTTTCTGATGGTGGTGTATAATCTGAACAAAGAATTTGAGAGGGAGGGAGGGAGAGCAAATATTAGATGAACTGTCAAAATAATCTATTTCTTGGTTATTTATCAAGCACAATCAAGTGACAAGATTTTCAACAAACACAAAAAACGTATGTATGAAATTGCTTCAACATGAGAAAAATTATGACAAGATCTACAATTACATAGGAAATTTTGATTTCCACCATGCAATCTACTTGTCTCAATGGAAACGGAGCTATAATGATATAAGGAAATGACTCTCTCTCTTGTGTGTTTGAGTTACAGAAATCCTAGAGAGGAATTCAAAACTTACAGGGATCCACCACAGATATGGCTGAAATGAGAGGGCCATATACACCTCTGAAGGGAATGCCAGTTGTCCCTTTTCCAGCCCAATAGAAGCGGATCTCTAAAGTATTATCAGTAACAACCGCTGAGAAATTTCTCACGATTCCCTTGTTTACTCCACCTGCTTCCCTTTCAATATTGAAATCCTTCCACACCTGTGTTCCCTGAAACAAATATATTTTGAAAACCATCAAACAGTTAGGTACTAGCAACAAGAGCTACGTTGCAAACGTGTAAACTACAATGCAGGACTCTAAAACTAATACACCATATAAAAAGAGGAAGTGAAGTTATTCTTTCAGAGAATATGTTTCTCAGATGATCCCTCAATTTTAATCAAGTACCTGAATGTAAATATCAAATATGCGCCTTCCGAGGCTCCTATATGTGTTGTCATCAGTAAACATGATCTCGGCAAAATGCAGGTTTACTGTATAATTAGCATTTCTCAAACAAAATCCATAATATGTCAGAGAGAGGGGGGAAAGTCGTGCATTCATGTACAGATGGGAGTTCTGGCCAGCAATACTTGAGCTGTTATCCCAGGTGTACGATTTTCTAGGGCGTTCATCATTCAAGAAGTGGCCCGTGCTGCTAAATCCCCAGTTTGATCTGCTGTTTAGGAAGAAATTTGAAGCTCCGGCAGAATTCGTGTCTTCTTCGTAAATAGTTCCTTTATCATCAGCTCCTTGTCTTCCGCCACAGTTTATGTGGAGGGAGTAGTATTCTGAGAGTAGAAATGAACATTAGTGACACAAAGAAAAAGAAAATGTAGTGGAGAGGGAGGGAAGGAGAGAGAATACGAGAGATAAACTAATTTTTTTTTTAGAAAAAAGTGATAGACCAAAAATATTGAGAAAGTTATTATATGGGTCTCACCTTTTATATAATACTATAGATATTTCACACAGTTTTACTGTGCTTAGAATTATCACATACCTCGTGGGCACTGGGGCGTTCTAAAGCAGGAAATGATAGCACTGTCAATACAATTTTATATTGCTACACGTCAGATGCATATTACATTTGAAGATGATGTGTAAAATGGATGATGTATGAATCGAGAACCAGCAAACTCACGTAGTACTTCCGTTCGAGCTCGCAAACAAGTTTCTGGAAATAATTGGTAAAAAAATTTTACTCAGATAAGGAAATTCCAAAATAACTAACTATCCACTTGAAGATGAGTTGAAGAAATCTCACAGGTCGCTCGGCTGACAATATGTGCTAGAGGTTTCAGATGTGAGGTTGCCGAAGTTGTTGTAAGATAAATCGCTGCTCACAAAATGAGTTAGATATTTCAAACATATATTGTTTTTTGGATATTTAGCATGCAAATTGCATCTTACTGGTACAATAAAATGAGGAATAAGTTATTGCATCTTACATTTTGTCCCCATCTCTCAGCATCCAAGCTGGCACGGTCCCAGTTAAGGAGTTCCCAGTTAGATAGCTAGAAAATGAATATGATGAATTTATGAATTAGAAATCTCAACAATTTCTTTATTGTTATCCGTTTTGCCAAAGTTAACCAGGCAGTAATTTGCTTAGTGCAAAGTAATAATTGCACATCAGTCATACAATTCCAAATGGATCATTTAAATCCACCCACTAATCCCACTCCACAATAATTAAAATATTTGCCTTTATTTTGGTAAAGGGCCACAAAATTTGATGTAAATAAATCTTATCCATATACCTCTGAGATGAACAGTTCAACTGAGAAGGAGGTGATCAGTTAAGTGAAAGTTGCTTGAGTTATTCAATGGTTATGCATTACAACATAAAAAAAAATTAAAAAATTTCAACATTTAGAACTCCAAGGAGAAGCAGCCACTAAAGCTTGCAAACGAAACTCTTACATGTAACTTGTTTTTGATAGCCCAGCAAAGCTTTCAGGAATTGGTCCACTTAATTTGTTGAAACTCAGGTCTCTGCATTAGAAATGTGCAATATTAGAAGACAGTTTAAAAGAAAATATTTTAAAGTTATTCCATGTCACATGCGAATGCCAAACTCTAGCATATTTAACCATTACAGTAGTTTTGTGCGTGCGTATATATAGAAACACAAAGACCTCAACTAAGAATACAAGCGACAGAAGGAAAATAATATGACGACCAAAGGATTTTACTAACAACAAGAGGTCCAATCCTGTCATTTGACCAAGATAATTTTCCAGCTCTCCGACAATATTACAACTCCTCAATATCCTGCATGAAAAGATTCATTTAGCCACACAAAAACAGTTACTTATTTTGTGACAGAGCAATCTAATAAACATCATGCTCACAGTGTCCTCAAATTTCTCAGGTTACTAACAGGTGGGAAAGTTGATTGATTCCCATTCAAGTCGCTGATTCTCCTGAACAGTAGGATCACGAGAATACATAAATGCAAAGCATCATATTTCTCTCATTTTGAAAATTAAAAAAAATATATCATTATTCATTCTAACCAGCATATACAATACATTGGTATCTACTCACAAGTTGGTCAATTTGGTAAGGGAGGCAATACCAGAAGGGATTGGCCCTGTCAGACCACTAGCCTCAATTTCTCTGACATTATGAAATTCAAAGTTTAGCATTGAAGAAAACCACTTAATAACGAAGGGGTAAACAGTAAATAAATGATCAAGGAAATACTAAAACATTTGATATAGATCAACTCTTACAATCTCTCGATATTAGTCCAATTCCGGATAAAATTGGGTATGCTTCCATTGAAGTTGTTATCATTAAGACGACTGCAATAAGTAATTATGTTTAGAGATGTTCTAGAACAAGAAACTACGGACCTGCATCAACAACTAAAAGATCGCTAAAGATAATATAACAAAATAAAATAGAGAAAAAACGTACACATCCGTCAATGTGGTTAGATTAGCTAGACTTTCCGGCAACTCCCCGGTTAAATAGTTTGAGGAAAATAGTCTTCACAAGAATTTAGAGAGAATTAATCCAATCAATTTGAAATCAAATTAATCGAAATAAGGCAATATTGCAGTAGTCTAATTAATTAAGATCCTTACAATCTCTCTATCCGAGGAAGATTTCCAAACTCCTGAGGTATAGTACCTGACAACTGATTGAATTCCAAGACCCTTCAAAAATTTTCAACAAAAAAAAAACAGGCAAGAAAAGCCCTAAATAAAACATATTACAATATGAATCGATTAAAATCACAAATTGGTTAAGACAAGAAATTTACAGTTCTTGAAGTGTAGTAATGTTGGCAATTTCTCTTGGTATTGGACCCGTTATACGGTTTCCTAGGAGAGAGCTGCAAAGAAACAACATTAAATTGCGAGTACCAAAGAGACAGTCCACAAGTACTCTTGCTTCAATTAATCAACCAAAACTCCATAGAAAGAACACACGCACATGATTGTGAGATTCGTGGAACCCCATTGTCGAGGGATTGTGCCGTTGAGATAGTTTCGACTTAGGTCACTGCGACATGAAAATTTGACAGTTAAGTTGGTTAGCCTGAGAGTGTGTGTGTGTGTGTGTGTGTGTGTGTGAGAGAGAGAGAGAGAGAGAGAGAGAGAGAATGGCTACGTATACTGAATTACTGACATTAATCGGAGGAAAGGGAGTCTGATTAGCTCTGGTGGGATCGAACCACTAAGACTCTGGGATTTGAGGGATCTGCATTTCAGATCAAATATAGTTTAATCATTACTACAAATTCCCTAAAAAGGGAAAATATAAAAAAAATAAAATTATGATAAATCAAGAATATATTTTCCAATCAAAAGAATTCATTCATTTTACCGTCAACTTTACTAATCAAAAAAACTCATCACTTAACTTTTATGATTCATGATTTTTGGGCTCACTTATCTTTGAATTTCTTGTAGAAAATTGAGAAATTATTTTATTTATTTTTAGTTTTTCAACGTTTTTATGAAATTGTTGGGCCAAGCCCGCACTCATCTTGGGCTCAGCACTTCAAAGCATTAAACATGGACATGATTATTTCCTGGGTTGAATCGAGTTAAAAAAAAACAGCACCAGCACCCGATTCTGAGCCAACCCACTTTTTGAGTGAAACAACGTTCTTTTGAGTAAATATTGATTTTTCTTAAAATTGCAGAGGTTTTTAAAAATAAAAATAGAGATTATCTGCAAAATAAATTTTTAGAAAACACAGGAATAGGCTAAAATTAATCATTACGAAAAAAAAATAAAGGTCAAAAGAAACAAAGATAAAGATAAATTTTTTTTGTTATGAAATCGTTTTCACAAATTTAATAACGATAATATTGCGTTTGAATTGCTACTGATGATAATTGCAAATACATGTATAATAATAAAAATTTTATTACAAATTACAGTGACAATTTTATTGCCATTAAATTGTTAGTAAAAATAATAGTATGTAATTAATACTAAATATGAAATTATTGTCACTTAACTAAGAAGCTTAATCAATGATAAAAAATATCTATGGCGCAAGATTTATCAATAAACATGAGATTAATTATTTGACTCTTTTGTCCTCTTCTCTTTATTTTGGGTGAGTGTGTGTGGTGCGTTTCCGTTCATATTTATAGATATCTCGAATTGTTGATTGTATAAAGCAATAAAAAATAATCTGAAGTCTAGTACTTAAGTATTCACATGTTAACAACATGGCAAACGGTGAAATCCTCAAAGGAGCAATCACAATCGACGGCGTTCTTGTTTTCTTCAGCCAGACCCGGGATCTTCCAGCCCGACAACCCGCTGCATGGATCCACACTGAAATTCCAATCAGTCTTTCCCAAAGTTCTTGCTATCACTCGCAAAGATTCAACTGCAAACAAAAAGCATAAAATCAAGATTACTCCGACACACGCATACATAAGGACAGAATCAGAATTTTTTGTTTGACACCGAGATCGTATTTATGTAAAATATTAAAGATTTTTTACATGATTTGAATGGCAAAATTTAAAAATTTCAATCAAATACATGTATATTTTAGTTCTATATAAATTTGAGAGGGGCAACCGTTCCGTCGATCCCCCTTGGCTCTATCCCGTTGCATGCGAACACACACACACACATATATATACACATATATATATATATGAATAGTTTATACCTTCTTCAGGGGGCAAAGAGGCAGCTCCATAAGCAAAACCCACAAGGTAAATGAGTGCAAGAATCCTTGGTAACAAGAACATGATGATGGGATGATGAATGATTAAAAGTAGAATAAATTATGTAGAAGGAGAATAATGAAGAAATGGAATCAATAATGTGAGGCCGTAGTATTGTATATTAATGGTGTGTGGTACTAGCGTGTGTGGACAAGAGTTTGATAGACGTGGAGACACAAACTTCCAAGACGACCAAGACTTAGAGAGGGGGTGGGGGGGTTGGAGCCTGGAGGGTCACCTCCTTCACTCGAGAGGTTCTAGTACTGAAATAAATGTAGGAAAATTACAGATATTATATCCCAAGAGAGGTCGGGTTGAATATTTCTTAAGAAAAAATTCAGGAATTGCGCGTTTAAAATTTTAGTTTCAAATGCATTGGAACAAGTTCATTGAACATATGTATTTGTACAACTTCATGTTACAATTAAGTTTTAATCATTCAGCTATAATTTAATTTGAATTAATTTTTCATGTTATAGTTAATTACTTCAGAATTTTTGTGTTATAATTTTTTTTATCATTTGTAAATTATGTCATTAATCAAATGCAACCTTACTAACCCAGAACAAAAATTAATCCGTTAGCTGTTGGTACTTTCGTACACTTTCAACTCCGTTTCAAAAGCCGTATGAACAGGAAATTACTTGACTTTTGGCAAAACCCGTGACGTGTACGGTAACAGACTGCATAAGTAGCCGTCCTTGTCCAGATTTCATTTTTTTTTTTTTTTTTGGTTAGGGTGTAGATTTCTTTTATGAGTAACGAAACCTAAAAATAAAAGATCCGACTGGGAGTCGAACCAAGTCGCCATATTCAAAATCTAGAGTGCTAACCACTACGTTTTACTAATAACATTAATATTGTAGCACACTAATAACACAATCTTTAATATGTTTAACCCTTCTTTTATTGTTAAATTCATTGTTCTTTGATCAGAGAGAGAGAGAGAGTTTCCCCCTTTCAACACTATAACACAATCTTTGATCTTGCAAGACAATTCCACGATGAAATAGTATCTATGCATGCATGAAAACATCCATTCACGTTTAAAAATTCATTTGACCAACTGAAAAAATAATTATAAAAAAAAGGTTACTATGCTTAAATTGTCACAAGCAATATTTTTCCAAAGCTCTGAAATTTCCAAGAAAATATATCTTTTTGTACTCGAGTCCATGTTGTATTAAATTGGGGAGGGGGGCGGGTTTTCGGGGAAAAAGTGTTGGTGGGGGTTGGGAGGGGGGGGGGGGTGCTGCTTGCGGAGAATGAGGTGGGGGGGGGTTGGGGTGGGTGGATGAAGAAAATGAAGATGAAGGGGGTGGGATAGAATTTTTTTTTTAAAATTATGTAATTAATTATGTTTTTTAGATATGATATGTATATAATTTAGATTCTTTTTTAAGAAGAAGGGAATGTAATTTTTATATTTTAATTTTTTAATTTGTATACTTTACAATATATAATTTTATTTAATAATAAGAAGAAGAAAATTATTATTATTATTTAACAAAATTATATATTGTAAAGTATAGAAATAATTAATAATACCAAATTTGTAAAAATTAGGGACAAAATGATTAATTCAAAGTATTAAAATAGTTAATCTTGAAAAGTCAAAACTCAATCTCACCCCCTTCCCTGAGATTATAATTTCGAGATTAAACCCATCGTATGATGGGCCACATGAGATTAGGTAAAGACCCACAATTATAATATTGGCAACCAAACGATCAATTAGCTGATCGGTTAATTATATTAGTATTGTACCACACTATTCTTGGGAGTGTTTGCAAATATTTCTATTGTTAAATGAAAAAATAAATACATAAATAAATTTAAAATAATTTTCATAAAAATAATATAATTTGCATTTTTTTTTCATTTTTTATGTGTTAATTTCACTATATAATAATTTTTAATTTAAGTTTTATATCATTAATATGTGATTGGTGTCCAATTGCATCCAAAATGTACAGTAACTTCACCTAGTCACGCTACGTCACCATCAACTTACACCATGTCATCAATAAAATTGTCAAATTATCAATCTCACCCGCCACATCATAATTTTTGGCCAAAAAATTGAAATCCATTGTCAATGGGACTAAAATTGTCCCAAATTCGAATCTTATAGGACTAATTTTGAAATTAAAATTCCTCTAGGACTAAATGTGACCCGACCTCAATCATATGGGACCAAAAGTGGATATATCTCAAATTTTCTTGATGACAAAATCTTAGATTTTTTTTTTTAGATGTTGAACTCTTATATTGTAATATTGCAAACATAAATATTACCATTGATAATGTTTTTATTTTGTTTTTGTGAATTTGGATTTGATGGATACCCATAAACTTAGTGAATAAAAACATAAATTGCCGAGATAACGACATGTTAATGTTCTGAAGCCACATGGAAATTTAGTCAATTTTTTGATAAAAGAAAGAGCATGAAACCCCAGTAACAATTTTTGTAGTATCAATTCCCTTCTTTTATTGTTAAATTCATTGTTCTTTGATCAGAGAGAGAGAGAGAGAGAGAGAGAGAGAGAGAGAGAGAGAGAGAGAGACCTTCCCCCTTTCAACACTATAACACAATCTTTGATCTTGCAAAATAATTCCACGATGAAATAGTATCTATTCATGCATGAAAACATCTATTCACGTCGACAAATTCATTTAACCAACTGAAAAAATAATTATAAAAAAAAAGGTTACTATGCTTAAATTGTCGCAAGCAATATTTTTCCAAAGCTCTGAAATTTCCACGAAAATACACCTTTTTGTACCGGAGTCCATGTTGTATGGCGGGCTCAATATTGATGACCCCTAATTAAAAATTAAATACGCAACAGCTGTGAGATAGGAGCACAATATTGAATTTAATTCGAGGCATTCATTTAAGAGTTCCCACTTGCTGAATTATTTGACGTTGATTTGTTACTTTAGAATTTTCTTCTCAGACTGTTCTGCCATCTGATTGGGACTTTGGATAAGGGACAATAAAAATTCTTAATTCAATGGTTGAGGGATATTTTAATAATCTAAATAGCTAATAATATTAATGCATGTGACAAATTAAATTCAAGATACCAGTTTACTTTCCCTTTTCTTTAAAAGAAAAAGAAAATCAATTAAATAGCTACTAGTCCGCTTGATTTTATCGAGATATTGGTTTGTTATAGACTTATATTGTTCTTACTAAATTTTTGGTACTATTCGAGTGATTAACATGATTAAGAAGTTCGAGAAATGACAATTTTAGAAAACTATCCAGAACAGTTTTCAAAGAAAATCATCGTTTTGAATATTTTTAAATAATTGCATCTAAACACACAAGGCAAAACAATATAATTTTTAAAAAATGAAACTCTGCTATAAAAAAAACATTGCATGACAAAACACTTTTGTTTTCAAAAGAAATTTATCCATGCAGCCAATATTAATTTGCTCCCAATAGTGATTAGTGGTTGCTTTTCTTGATCCAAAAGTATCGGTCAATAATTTTAGGAATCGTTTATTTATATAATTAAAATTGAATTTTTTTGATTATTAGTGATTTTGTTGTGATTCTTATTATTATTTCTTGGTAGAAAATGTGAACTTCCTTTTTTTTTTTTTATAAAAAAAGTCCAAAGTGTGGACGAAGTTGAAGAAAAAGTGAAAAGCTGGTTCATGTCCGTGACCAATTTTGGATCCCCGGACCGGTCAATCGGACAAAACAGGGGCAAAATTTAATATTTACCAAAAACCGTGTTCGGCAAATTGAAATTTCCACAAACACTTTCTTCATACCATTTTTGCTTTTTTTTTTTTTAAAATTACCTTTGCATATTTTTCGAAATCAGCGAAATTGACCAATTCAACTGATTTCTTCAAGGCCCATATCTCGTTGTTCTTTGTTTTCATTCCTTTTCAAATATCGTCCACTGTTCAACTGCCATGTTTTGTGTATTCTTTTTTTTTTCCGCCATTAATCTAACCACTCTTCACTTAGAGGGTGTTTGGTTAAGTTTATAAGCTCTTCAAAACATCTTATAAGATGTTTGAGAGCTTATAAGATGATATAAAGTGTTTGGCAAAAATTTTGGAGGTGGAGCTTATAAGTTCCTCAAATAAGATGTTTAAGAGCTTATAAGCTCTTTTTAAAAAAGTAAGAAGGTAGCAATTTATTTTTTAAGATCTACCAAGTTCCTTTATTTTTAACCAAATTAATTACAATATTACCATTACTAACATCTTATAAGCTATACACCTTCTTATTTATCCAAATACTTTAATAACTTATTTTTAAAATAAGATCCAACATCTTATAAGCTCCTAAAACATCTTATAAGATGTAGAAGCTTATAAGATGTTTTAAATAAGCTTAGCCAAACACCCTCTTAATGTAAACTGCATTTCTTTGCATACTTTCACACAGTGGCACACGCAAAATTTACACACACACACACACACACATACAAGTAGCAGATATCTTATGTACACACAGTTTGTGGTGTATCACGAGGCGGCTACGTGACGAGTCATTCGTTTTCCTTCAATGGAGTTTCTTCTTGCCAAAAGGACCCCCAACAGTGCTGCAAATTTTGTGAAAAGATCCGTTCTTGCAAGTGTTTGTGTTACTTTGATTTTCACATCTGCTGCTCAACTTCTGCCTGAAGATGAAGGTATAAAAAAGCAAATTAATTTTGTTCTGTGTAAGTGAATGATAGACAAATGGAGAATAAGGGCAAAATTAAAAATGCTTTAAAAAGCTTTCTTGCTCTGCCATTCATTAATGTCAGTAGTTGATTGTTTACTACCTACTGAAACTGGAACATTTATCCGGGTTAGCTTTCGCTTGATTTGCGTTTATAAATTTCTTGCGTTTTACAATAGGATTGATGATTGATGAGTGGTGTGTCCTATGATTTTCTGGTTCAATTGGGCTATTTGGCACTTGATTTTCCTCTGTTTAACTATATGCCATATAACTAACATGTATGCTCTTGTTCTCTTACTTCTTGTATCTTAATATTTGTGTTCTGTAACTATTATGTAGGCAGCTTACTGTGGATAATATTGCTAATCCACTTCTGGATTTTGCTCGTGCAGTAGGGGTGTCAAATTTGGACCCGACCCGATGACCTGATAATGACCCACCTGAAAAAATTCAGGTTTGGGTTGAGGGTTTTCGGGTTCGGGTTGAATCGGGTCGGACCCGAAAACTGACCTGAAAAATAATTTCAGGTCGGGTTGGGTTTCGGGTCGACCCGCGAACCCGAAAAAAAATAAGGTCACCCAAAACCCGAACCCAACCCGAATAACCCGACCCACCTGAAATATGGATAGTATAAATTGATTTTATTTTGTGTCCAAACCCTAGCCAAGACCCAAGTAGCCGACACACTCACAGGTTTGCTCTCTGTTCTCTCTCTCAATCTCTGCTCTCTGCTCTCTTTGTAACTCAGGCGGAGGCGACGACGAAAGAACGGCGGCAACGGACGGCGGTTGGACTGTTTTTTGGTACAAATCTCCCACCCTCTATGTTCTCGCTCTCTCACTCTACTCTCTGCTCTGTGTTGTCTTTCTCATTCTATTCTGCGCTCTTTGATCCCTCTCTCACTCTCTGTAACTCAGGCGACGGACGAACGGAGGACGGACGGCGGCGACAGCAGATGGAAGGCGGCGAATACTTAGATCGGGCGATTTTTTGGGCATAGGTAATTCCATCCCCTTTCTGTTCTCTCTCACTCTCTGTAACTCAGGCGGCGGACGGCGGCGACAGCAAGCGGACGGCTGACAGACGGCGGCGACAGCAGACGGACGACGGCGAATACTTAGATCGGACGATTTTTTGGTTATAGGTGATTCCATCCCCTCTCTGTTCTCTGTTCTCTGTTCTCGGTTCTCTCTCTCACTCTCTGTAACCGTGTTACTTTAACAGCTCTCTATTCTCTGTCTCACAGGTATTAGCTTTGGTTGACTTAAGCTAGATGAGATGAGTAGATGTAGACTTGTCTAAAGCTTCCAAAACAAGCATCGAAAATTTGACTTAAGCTCCCGACCTCTTCAATTTAATAGCAGCTGTAGTGATTTTGTAAAAAGGCAAATATGATTATATGATTGTTAATCACAATATTTTCTTGTCTTGATCCTTGTTATTGTCATATGCTATCGATTAAATTATCTCATAAATTTTAGTTACCTTTTTCTATTTAGTACAACAGATAATGAAAGTGTGAATATTTTGGGATGATTTATGTTTTTTTGGTTAAGACTTAAGTAACCTGTTGCAAATAATAACATAATATCATCTATTATTGTCTTTTGTTGATTTAGAAAGTTAAAGAATTACAGTTTTAATTGGACACTAAATTAATCTTATACCAAACTCTATATGATTCCTATACTAAAATCTATACTATCATATAAATGGAGAGTAGTATTCAATAACTACTATCATATTATTTTTTTGTCTATACAGATAAGATGGCCCACTGCACTACTGACTCTTTGTATTAATGTAATTTTAAATGAATTTTATTGGTTAAATGCTTTTAAGAATTAACTGAAAATAACCATAATGCTTTTATGGGTTACATTTCCTAATTTGGTTAGTAAGATTTTCATTTTTTTTTCTTGATAAAAGGGTTAGTAAGATTTGGTAATTTGATGTTACTTTTTTTTTTAAATATTAGATTTTTTTTCCATATTTTTAGTAGTATATTTAGCAATTCTTTTGTTATAAAAATTTGAAAATCTGGAGAAAAAAAATAAAATAAAAAATGCATCGGGTCGGGTCAGGTCGGCCCGGGTCATTGGGTGACCTGACAACAAATCAGGTCAACCCGAACCCAACCCGAACCCAATAAGGTCAGGTTCGGGTTGACCTTTTCGGGTTGAGCTTCAGGTCGGGTCGGGTTCGGGTTGGGGTTTTTAATGTTATACCCTTACCTCAACCCGACCCGAACCCACCCGACCCACCCGTTTTGACACCCCTATCGTGCAGCCAGTTGAAGGGCCTCAATTTGACTGGAAGTTTGCCCGTGGAGTTCACAAATCTTACTTGACCGGTTCAATTAGTTATATTATTTGAATATTTCTTAACGAAAAATTTCAGGAATTGCGCGTTTAAAATTTTTATTTCAAATGCATAGGAACAAGTTCATTTCACATATGTACTGGGACAACTTCATGTTACAATTAAGTTTTAATCATTCAGCTATAACTTAATTTTCATTTTATAGTTAATTACTTCAAAATTTTTGTGTTATAAGTAAAGAAACCTGAAAATAAAAAGGTCCTACCGGAAGTCAAATCCAAATCGTTGGATTCAAAGTCCAAAGTGCTAACCACTAAATCATAGAACCAAGTGCAAAGTGTAACTATAGTTGGAAAAAAAAAAACTTTAAAGCTATTTTCACTTTTTAATTTATTTTAAATTTTTTTCAACAAAAACAATAAAACAAAATACTGTGCAATTGTTTCTTTTCGTCAGATACAAATATATATATATATGTATATATTTTAATAATTTTGCAAACACGTCCATGCTAAAATAGAACTCTTGATTTTTCCTTACTACTGTGGTCTAAATTTGAAAAGGAAAAAAAGAAAATGAAAAAGAACTATAGTTTAGACTGTAAGTTAGACGAGTCACGTGAAAGGATCAGTGACATATAGGTTAAATTGAGGAATTAATCATTACCTGTCAAACATTATTTATGCTATTATGTAGTGGGCCACACCTTTAGACTAACTATTTTTAGTCTAATTATTTATTTGATTCTTATCTCTTCTCTCTCATCTTCTATAGTCTTTTTACCTGTTATTTTCCCCATTCCTTCTATCCCTCCCACTCCCATCCTCTTTGATTTTCCATACTCTTCAATATCCCTTTTTTATATTTTTTATAATTGTTTTCTTAGGGTTTTTTTATCTTAAATTATTTTACTTTTACTTATCACTAATTTTATAAATTTATTAAAAAATAGTTAAAAATATTTTAATTGTATAGATTTTACTAAAGTTATATCATGTCATTAAATTATATTATTTTTTAATTATTATTAGTCTTATATTAGATGTGAGAGGTTTTGCCTTTTTTTTTTTATATGTATAATTGTGGTA
This sequence comes from Petrea volubilis, assembly GCA_026212405.1. NCBI lineage: Eukaryota > Viridiplantae > Streptophyta > Magnoliopsida > Lamiales > Verbenaceae > Petrea > Petrea volubilis. Next base: position 38,468,665 of record CM047870.1, read on the forward strand.
TTTTCAAAATACCTCTTTACTATTATTCTCTCTCCTCTATCATTTTCTTTCTCTCCATCAATGTATTTTTTCCCTTTTCTATTTTGATTCCCCCCCTCCAAAACTTTTCTCAACTTTGTTTAAATTTTATTGTTTATCTTTTCATAAATTTAGTATATATATATATATATATTGTAAATAATTAAAAGATAATATAAATAATAATAGTTAAGAAAACTGTGTATTTAATTTGCATAGAGAATTCAACAAAAAATGAATTTTATATTATGCAACAATTTAAATATTTGATAAATTGTATCTCAGGCGTGTCTAAATTTGAGAGTGTTTCTGTCAATGTATAAGTTTCGTTTGTTGTAAAATGGTCCCTTATTATTTCACTTTGATCCATACATGTTTCAATTCAAAAATTCAAAATGTTTTTGAACGTAATAAAAAAATCTCTAAATTTTACTAACCAGTCATAAATGAAATCATTAAAATTCAGACTTAATTATTTATATAGAATAATAGAAATTGTTTCATATAATAAATTAGGATAATTATACTTAGTACCCTTAAAGTTTGGCATAATTACATAAATATCCCTATAAAATCGATAATTATATTAAGCACCCTTAAAGTTTATAAAAATCTTACACTTAGTCCCAAATGTTAACTCAATTGACTATTTTTGTCGACATCATCAAGAAAAATGAATGAAAATCATGTTTTACCTTTAATATTTGCAGTCAATATTTTGACTAATTTTATATGATTAAAATATTCTCCAACACGTGATATGTATTTGAGGTTACTAAATGAAATTATTTATGCTTTAAAAAGTCGCAAGCAATATATTTCCAAAGCTCTGAAATTTCGCAACTGACAATAATTCATATCTCAAAATTATATTGGCAATAATTCATTTAATTAAATCATTTGAACCGTGACAAAAGTCCAATAGTTATGCTTCAATTATTTCACAAAGTATTACATCAATTTCGTAGTAAGATAATATTATATGCTTATATGAAATAAGATTTATTCTCTCTCACCATGCCCAACTCTGCCTATATACGTGTGAATTTTTTTGTTTTAACAATTCAGTGGTCAAATTTTGTAGTATTTTACGATTCTAGGTTCTGAAAGATTACAATTACAATATTTGGTTGTATACATTCCTAAAAATTAATGGTCCTACTTTATCAATTTTGTTGCCTCTATATACTGTTCAAACAAATAAATTTTCTATAGAAACAATATAGAAAAATTAAAAATGAAATATCCGACTGCGAGATCAGAGGACCATACGGCATTCAAATCTACTGTACTGTCAAAGTCCCACTTGCTGAATTATACTTTATTCAATGGCTGAGGCCTGAGGGATATTTTAATTATAATCTAACTAGCTAATACTAATGCATGTGACAAATTCGATACAAACTATAAGTTCTCCCTCTATTGTTGCACTCAAACAAAAGATGTTAAATGTAAAAAGTTGAATAAGATTAAGAATATTCAGGAACCTTAATTTATTGATCTCTCTTCCGCCACTACTCGGTATATCCATCGCACATCTACTGATATATTCTGTCCCTTAACATGTTTATAGTCCACCGCCTTAGGATTCATGTCGTCGTTCCAGCCCAAAACAAACTCCCCGAGACCAGCTTTCCCCTCGAGTACGCTTACCGCTGCGGACATAGTCGGCCTTTCTGCAGCTACAAAATTCGTGCACACGAGCGCCACATTGATAGTTGTAACAACCTCCCCTTTGTTGAAGTTCGATCCCAACCTTGGGTCAGCTAGTTCCATTAAGTTTCCTCTCTCCTTCAAGGACTTAGCCTGAGAGACGAAAAAGGAAAAGCAAAGTCAAGATAGAAAGTTTTTGAAATTCAAATGGTAAAACTATAACACACCTAAACAATCCACAAAAAACAAGTTGTAGAAGTTAACATGGAAAGTGCAAAGCAGAGTACAATTTGGAGGGCAAATTGTTTTTAACCTTCGTTTTGATATGATGCTAAGGATGAAATTTGTCTTCCCTTCTTTGCGTAGACAAACATAAAAGTAAAAGATTATAATAACTAAGTTACCCAGTCGAGAAGATAGAATCTTTCTTCCCTTGGCTTGAAGCTACTATTGCTCCTTCCACTGACAACTTCCAAAAGAACAACCCCAAAGCTGTATACATCAGCTTTGTCTGTCAAATAGCCTCGCATGGCATATTCGGGTGCCATATATCCACTGGCAAAAAAAAAAAAAAAAAAAAAAATACTGATGTTAATAATGTGTCTATTAATTTTACTCTCAAAGTTTCCATGTTAATTTAGTAACGGAATCCTCAGGATGTGTCTAGTAGAGGGGCACGGTAGCTAAGTCAATGAACAGATTGAGTAGTGACTACATCAAAAGGAAAATAGAAAACCCCAGACAAATAGGAGTAAATGATTACTCACAAAGTTCCACCAATGCAGGTGCTTATATGGGTATTATCCTCTTCATCAAGCTTGGCAAGGCCAAAATCTGATATTTTAGGGAGAAGATTTTTATCAAGAAGCACATTTGTTGCCTTGATGTCACGATGGACAACTTTCAGTCTTGATTCTTCATGTAGATAAGCCAAGCCTCTTGCTATACCAATGCAGATCTTGTGCCTCGTAGGCCAATCCAAATGCAACTGGTGTTCTTCTGGACCTGCAAACATTTAGCATGATACATAAGTATAAATCAGAAAAACAAACACAGATCATCCTCGTGAAATAAGCCAAATAAGGCAAGATTGTCTTCAAAACCTACCAAATAATGCACGAGCAAGGCTATTATTTTCCATGTACTCATAAACAAGCAATAACTGGCTGCCCTCAATGCAGCATCCATACAGCTTTACAAGATGAGGGTGTTGAAGTGCAGAAATCATTCCTATTTCATTCACAAATTCACGGTTCCCTTGCTTTGATTTGGAAGAAAGCTGCTTCACAGCAATTATGGTACCATCTGGTTGAAGACCCTTCAACAAGATAGAATGTCGAACCAAAATTAGATGAATGAGTCCGATGACAGCATAAAGATAAATTCATTTAGTGAAACATTCTTGTTTTCTGTTTGTTTAAATGTTACCTTGTACACAGGGCCAAAGCCCCCTTCTCCAATCTTATTAGCAGGATCAAAATTGTTTGTGGCAGCTTTAATTTGCCTTAGCGTAAATGATCCAATGTGAAGGTCCAGACCCTTCAGGTCTGCAAAAGGAGTTGTTTTAGTAAATGCATCTTACACAACAGCAATTATAAGATCCACATTGGTGAAATATAACATACATAATAAATTTGGACATGTGAAACGAGATCCAGAAAAATGAGTTAAAACGGAAGGCAAATATTTTTATGTCCGTTAATTCCAATACCATGTTCCAATGTGTCTTTCCGTCTCAAACAACCCTTCCACCAAAGAATAACCAGAACCAGCAAGACTGCAGTAACAACTACCACTATACCGACTATAACACCTGCAGAAATGCCTTTCCCACTTTCTGATGGTGGTGTATAAACTGGAAAGAACATTTGAGAAAGAGGGAGAACAAGTATTAGATGAATTGTTAAAATAATCTCTTTCCTGGTTATTTATTAAACGTAATCATTTAAACAGGGCAACTAGATTTTCAATACACACAACAAAAAAAATGTAGAAAATTGCTTCAGCGTGAGAAAAATTGTAAGAAATCTACAATGATTTAGGGAAGTCTGATTTCCACCATGCAATCTACTGTCTAAATGAAAAGGAAGCAATAAAAATCAAATGAAACAAATTTCCCCAGTGTATTCAAGCTACATGAATCCAAGAGAAAAACTCAAAACGTACGGGGATCCACCACAGATATGGCTGAAACGAGGGGACCATATACGCCCTTATAGGGAATACTAGCAGTCCCTTTTCCTGCCCAATGGAAGCGGATATTTAAGGTATTATCAGTAACAACCGCTGTGAAATTTTTCATGATTCCCTTGTTAACTCCACCTGCTTCATTTTCAATGTTGAAATCCTTCAGAACCTGCTTTCCCTGAAACAATATATATCGAAAACGATCAAACAGTTTGATGCTAGCAAAAATAGCTACTTTTCAAACATGTAAACTGCATACACAAAGCTACAGAATAAGAGGGTGTTTGGCTAAGCTTATTTAAAACATCTTATAAGCTTTTACATCTTATAAGATATTTTAGGAGCTTATAAGATGTTGGATTTTATTTTAAAAATAAGTTATTAAAGTGTTTGGATAAATAAGAAGGGATATAGCTTATAAGATGTTAGTAATAACAATATTGTAATTAATTTAATTAAAAATAAAGAAGCTTTGTAGATCTTAAAAATAAGTTGCTACCTCCTTACTTTTTTAAAAAGAACTTATAAACTCTTAAACATCTTATTTGAAGAGCTTGTAAGCTCCACTTCTAAAATTTTTACCAAACACTTTATACCATCTTATAAATTTTCAAACATTTTATAAGATGTTTTGAGGAACTTATAAGCTTAGCCAAACACCCTCTAAGTATACAATATAAAAAAGACTAAGAGGGTGTTTGGATAAGCTTATTTAAAACATCTTATAAGCTTTTACATCTTATAAAATATTTTAAGAGCTTATAAGATATTGGATCATATTTTAAAAATAAATTATTAAAGTGTTTGGATAAATAAGAAAGGATATAGCTTATAAGATGTTAGTAATAATAATATTGTAATTAATTTAATTAAAAATAAAAAAACTTTATAAATCTTAAAAAATAAGTTGTTGACTCCTTACTTTTTTAAAAAGAACTTATAAACTCTTAAACATCTTATTTGAAGAGCTTGTAAGCTCCACTTCTAAAATTTTTACCAAACACTTTATACCATCTTATAAATTTTCAAATATTTTATAAGATATTTTGAGGAACTTAGCCAAACACCCTCTAAGTAAATTTCTTCTTTAGAGCTTATGTTTCTCAGAGAGCTCTTCCAATCTTTATCAAGTACCTGAATGTAAACATCAAATATACGCCTTCCAAGGCTACTGTATGTGTTGTCATCAGTAAATATGATCTCAGCAAAATGCAGGTATACTGTGTATTTGGCATTTCTCAAACAAAATCCATAATAAGTCAATGAGAGGGGGGGGGGGAAGTCGTGCAGTCATGTACAGCTGGGAGTTCTGGCTAGCAATACTTGAGCTGTTATCCCAGGTGTACGATTTTCTAGGGCGTTCATCATTCAAGAAGTGGCCCGTGCTGCTAAATCCCCAATTTGATCTGCTATTTAGGAAGAAATTTGAAGCTCCGGCAGAATTCGTGTCTTCTTCGTAAATAGTTCCTTTATCATCAGCTTCTTGTCTTCCGCCACAGTTTATGTGGAGGGAGTAGTATTCTGAGAGTAGCAATGAACATTAGTGACACAAAGAAAAAGAAAATGTAGTGGAGAGGGAGGGAAGGAGAGAGAATACGAGAGACAAACTAAATTTTTTTTTTAGAAAAAAGTGAATGACCAAAAATATTGAGAAACCAAGACAATTATTAAATGGGTCTCGCCATTTATATAATATTATAGATATTTCAAACAGTTTTACTGTGCTTAGAATTATCACATACCTCGTGGGCATTGGGGTCTTCTAAAGCAGGAAATGATAGCACTGTTAATGCAATATTATATTGCTACACGTGAGATTCATATTACAATTGAAGATGATGTGTAAAATGGATGATGTATGAATCGAGAACTAGAAAACTCACGTAGTACTTCCGTTCGAGCTCGCAAACAAGTTTCTGGAAATAATTGGTAAAAAAATTTTACTCAGATAAGGAAATTCCAAAATAACTAACTATCCACTTGAAGATGAGTTGAAGAAATCTCACAGGTCGCTCGGCCGACAATATGTGCTAGAGGTTTCAGATGTGAGGTTGCTGAAGTTGTTGTAAGATAGGTCGCTGCATACAAAATGAATTAGATATTTCAAACATATATTGTTTTCTGGATATTTAGCATGCAAATAGCATCTTATTGCTACACTAAAATGACGAATAAGTTGTTGCATCTTACATGTTCTCCCCCTCTCTCAACATCCAAGCTGGCACGGTGCCGTTTAAGGAGTTCCCTGTTAGATAGCTGGAAAATGAATATGATGAATTTATAAATTAGAAATCTCAACAATTTCTTTATTGTTATCTGTTTTGCCATAGTTAACCAGGCTGTAATTTGCTTAATGCAAAGTAATAATTGCACATTAGTCATACAATTCCAAATGCATCATTTAAATCCATCCACTAATCCCACTCCACAATAATTTAAATACTTGCCTTCATTTTGGTAAAGGGCCACAAAATTTGAGATGAACAGTTCTACTGAGAATGAGGTGATCAGTTAAGTGTAAGTTGCTTGAGTTATTCAATTGTTATGCATTACAACATTAAAAAAAAAAATTTAAAATTTCAACATTTAGAACTCCAATGAGAAGCAGCTACTAAAGCTTGCAAACAAAACTCTTACATGTCTGCTGTTTCTGATAGCCCAACAAAGCTTTCAGGAATTGGTCCACTTAATTTGTTGAAACTCAGGTCTCTGCATAAGAAATGTGCAAAAAATGTTATTGGATGAAGTTTAAAAGAAAATATTTCTAAGTTATTCCATGTCACATGCGAATGCCAAACTCTAGCATATGTAACCATTACAGTAGTTTTGTGCGTATATATCGAAACAAAAAGACCTCAACTAAGAATGCAAGAGACAGTATGAAAATAATATGACGACCAAAGGATTTTACTAACAACACGCGTTTCAATCTTGTCATTTCACCAAGATAACTCGGCAACTCTCCGACAATATTGCAACTCCTCAATATACTGCATGAAAAGATACATTTAGCCACAAAAAAGCAGTGACTAATTTTGTGATAGAGCAATCTAACAAACATCATGCTCACAGTGTCTCCAACTGTGTCAGGTTTCTAAAAAGTGGGATAGTTGATTGACGCCCATTCAAGTCACTGATTCTCCTGAACAGTTGGAACACAAGAATACATAAATGCAAAGCATCATATTTCTCTCATTTTGAAAATTTTAAAAAAAAAATTCATTATTCATTCTAACCAGCATATACAATATATTGGAATCTACTCACAAGTCGGTCAATTTGGTAAGGGAGGCAATACCAGAAGGGATTGGCCCTGTCAGACCACTAGCCTGAATTTCTCTGACATTATGAAATTCAAAGTTCAGCATTGAAGAAAACCACTTAATAACAAAAGGGTAAACAGTAAATAAATGATCAAGGTGGTACTAAAACATTTGATATAGATCAACTCTTACAATCGCTCGATATTAGTCCAATTCTGGATAAAATTGGGTATGCTTCCACTGAAGTTGTTATCATTAAGACGACTGCGATAAGAAATTGGGTTTAGACATGTTCTAGAACAAGAAACCATCGACCTACATCAACAACTGAAAAATCGCTAAAGAAAATAAAACAAAATAAAATAGAGAAAAACATACACATCCCTCAATGTTGTCAAATTAGCTAGACTTTCCGGCAACTCCCCGGTTAAATAGTTTGAGGTAAATAGTCTTCACAAGAAATTAGAGAGAATTAATCCAATCGATTTGAAATCAAATTAAGCAAAATAAGGCAATACTGCAGTAGTCTAATTAATTAAGATCCTTACAGTCCCTCTAAACGAGGAAGACTTCCCAACTCCTGAGGTATAGTACCTGACAACTGGTTGAACTCCAAGACCCTTTAAAATTTTTCAACAAAAAAAAAAAGGGAAGAAAAGCCCTAAATAAAACATATTACAATATGAATCAATTAAAATCATAAAATGGTTAAGACAAGAAATTTACAGTTCTTGAAGTGTAGTAATGTTGGCAATTTCTCTTGGTATTGAACCCGTTATACGATTTCCTAGGAGAGAGCTGCAAAGAAACAACATTAGATTGTTAGTACCAGAGAGTCAGTCCACAAGTACTCTTGCTTCAATTAGTCAACCAAAACTCCCTAGACAGAGCACACGCACATGATTGTGAGTTTCGTGGAACCCCATTGTGGAGGGATTGTGCCGTTGAGATAGTTTCGACTTAGGTCACTGCAACATTGAAAATTTGACGGTTAAGTTGGTTAGCCTCAGAGTGTGTGTGTCTGTGTGTGTGTGTGTGTGTGAGAGAGAGAGAGAGAGAGAGAAGGGCTATGTATACTGAATTACTGACATTACTCGGAGGAAAGGGAGTCTGATTAGCTCTAGTGGGACCGAACCACTAAGACTCTGGGATTTGAGGGATCTGCATTTCAGATCAAATATAGTTTCAGTCATTACTACAAATTCCCTAAAAAGGAAAAATAAAAAATAAATAAAATTAAGATAATTCAAGAATATATTTTCCAGTCAAAAGAATTCATTCATTTTACCGTCAACTTTACTAATCAGAAAAACTCATCACTTAACTTTTATGATTCATGATTTTTGGGCTAAATTATCTTTGAATTTCTTGTAGAAAATTGAGAAATTATTTTTATTTATTTTTTGTTTTTCAACGTTTTTATGAAATTGTTGGGCCAAGCCCGCACTCATTTTGTGCTCAGCACTTAAGCATTAAACATGGCCATCATTATTTCCTGGGCTGACTCCAGTTAAAAAAAAAACAGCACCAGGACTCGATTCTGGGCCAACCCGCTTTTTGAGTGAAACAACGTTCTTTTGAGGAAATATTGATTTTTCTTTAAATTGGAGAGGTTTTTAAAAATAAAAATAGAGATTATCTGCAAAATAAATTTTTAGAAAACACAGGAATAGGCTAAAATTAATCATTACGGAAAGAAAATAAAGGTCAAAAGAAACAAAGATAAAGTGACAACTTTTTCTTTTTTTTTTTTTTTGGTTATGAAATCGTTTTCACAAATTTAATAACGATAATATTGCGTTTGAATTGCTACTGATGATAATTGCAAATACATGTATAATAATAAAAATTTTATTACAAATTACAGTGACAATTTTATTGCCATTAAATTGTTAGTAAAAATAATAGTATGTAATTAATACTAAATATGAAATTATTGTCACTTAACTAAGAAGCTTAATCAATGATAAAAAATATCTGTGGCGCAAGATTTATCAATAAACATGAGATTAATTATTTGACTCTTTTGTCCTCTTCTCTTTATTTTTGGGTGAGCGCGTGTGGTGCGTTTCCATTGATATTTATAGATATTCTAAATTGTTGATTGTATAAAACAATAAAAAATAATCTGAAGTCTAGTACTTAAGTATTCACATGTTAACAACATGGCAAACGGTGAAATCCTCAGAGGAGCAATCACAATCGACGGCGCTCTTGTTTGCTTTAGCCAGATACGGGGTCCTCCAACCCGACAACCCACTGCATGGATCCACACTGAAATTCCAATTAGTCTTTCCCAAAGTTTTTGCTATCACTCGCAAAGATTCAACTGCAAATAAAAAGCATAAAATCAAGATTACTACAACACACGCAGACAGAATCAGAATTTTTTGTTTGAGGCTGAGATCGTATTTATATAAAATATTAAAGATTTTTACATGATTTGAATAGAAAATTTTAAAAATTTCAATCAAATACATGTATATTTTAGTTCTATATAAATTTGAGAAGGGCAACCGCTCCGTCGATCCCCCTTGGCTCTATCCCGTTGCATGCGAACACACACACACATATATATACACATATATATATGAATAGTTTATACCTTCTTCAGGGGGCAAAGAGGCAGCTCCATAAGCAAAACCCACAAGGTAAATGAGTGCAAGAATCCTTGGTAACAAGAACATGATGATGGGATGATGAATGATTAAAAGTAGAATTAATTATGTAGAAGGAGAATAATGAAGAAATGGAATTAATAATGTGAGGCCGTAGTATTGTATGTTAATGGTGTGTAGTACTAGCGTGTGTAAAATATCTCACATCGGATATATTGACCTTGACAGTGATAGTATTTATGTAGTTAAGTGTTATTATAATGTAAACTAAATAACTAAGTACCGCATATGGGTAGTTTCACATGTGTACGCCGCTCGCCCGCCCGACCCGGCTCCAGACATGAGCTAGGCTTGGGCTGGGGAGTTTGGGCGAATTGTCTTGGTCTCAAGTTTATTTTTACTAAATTGCCCTTGGTGTAACGATTTTATTAAAAAATCTGATTTTGAATTCCGTTACTGTATTTTAATTAACATGGTTTGAGACCGTTAGATACGTTACTTGGTCAAACAATAAGTTTTCGAATGTTTTTTGCTTTTGCGTCCAGGTATGTTGGCGTGAGGGGCGGTTTCGAGTGTATACACTTGATTTTTTCGAGTGTGTGTTTAATTTGTGTTGCATACACAACCATTTGAGTTGGTTAGCTTTCGAAGTGAGGTTCAAAAAAGCAGTGCGGCTTGAAACGGACCTCTATACTGTCTTATCCTGAAAGGAGTATCGTAGGTCCATCGCACCGATCAGTGGGGCGAATATTTCTTTAAGACAAACCGGCTCAGCCCGGTGATTCATTCGTTCTTTTTCAAATAAATACTAATAAGTCTATTGTACTTTCTTGTTTATTTATTTGTTTACCGCATTGTTTAATTTGTTTTTGGTTATAGTGTTTTTACTATAAACCTGTTATTGCATTATATTTATATTATCGAATAAATCAATCCATATGAATATCAAATTTTAGATATTATGTTTTATTGTTTTCCATCAGTTTCAAATTAATGCATAGGAACAAGTTCATTTAACATATGTATTTGGACAACTTCATGTTACAATTAAGTTTTAATCATTTAGCTAAAATTTAATTTGAATTAATTTTTCGTGTTATAGTTAATTACTTCAGAATTTTTGTGTTATAAGTAAAAGAAATCTGAAAATAAAAAAGTCCTATTGGGAGTTGAACACAGATCGCTAGATTTAAAGTCTGAAGTGCTATTGTGCTAACTACTACACCATAGAATCAAGTATAGAGTAGGGGTGGTAAATGGACGGGTTGGATTGGGTTCATATGGATTGGGTTTGGATTTGGTTCATATGGATTGGGTTTGAAATGGGTTGGGTACAAAATGGGTTCAAGTATATGGGTTCAAGATGGGTTGGGTTTGGGTTGGGTTGGGTTGAACCCAAATGGATCCAAATTTCAAAACGAAAAAATGTGTATTTATTATAGTTGGAAGATTGTATCTATCATTATTTACTTTATTATTATTATTATTATTATTGCTACTACTTTGAAAAATGTAAAAAATTTTAGCTACCAATTTAAATCGATTCCTATCATCAATTCAAATTTTTATTTCATTATTTGATAAGTTAAAAAACCAAACAGTTTCACACACACACACACACAGTTTCACACACACATACTGAACACACACAGTTTCACACACACACACAATTTCACACTGCACACACACACACACACACACAGTTTCATACTGCACACACACACACACTGAACACACACAGTTTCACACACACACACAATTTCACACTGCACACACACACACACACACACACAGTTTCATACTGCACACACACACACACACACTGCACACATACAGTTTCACACACACACACACACAGTTTCACACTGCACACTGCACACACAGTTTCACACACACACACACACACTGCACACATAGTGTGTGAAACTGTGTGTGCAGTGCGTGTGTGTGTGTGTGTGAAACAGTGTGTGCGTGTGTGTGTGTGTGTGTGTGAAACAGTGTGTGAAAGCACACACAGTTTCACACACTGTGTGTGTGTGCATGTGCAGTGCGTGTGTCTGTGTGAAACTGTGTTTCACACACTGTGTGTGCAGTGTATGTGTGTGAAAATGTGTGTGCAGTGTGTGTGTGTGTGTGTGTGTGAGTGATGATAATGAAAGTAATTACAAATTATAAATCCACACATTCCGAACCCATTTGAACCCATTTTAAACCCAATATAAATTCAAAATCATTTTAACCCAATCGAAACCAAACCCAACCCAACCCAACCCATTATAAATTTTTTAAACCCAACCCAACCCAAAACCAATTGAATTGGGTTGAACCCATGGGTTTGAGCCCATTTTACCAGCACTAGTATAGAGTAATATTTTACTAATTATATTAGTATCGTAGCAGACTATTTTTAAAAGTGTTTACAAATATTTCTACTTTATAAAATGTAGAAGTTATGAAAACAACAGTAATTGAGTAGCAAAATTTAGTAATATTTAGAAATAAAAAAGTGAAAAATAATGATTGAATTGTTTTAAAGTAACTAAATTTAAAATAAAAAAAAAAAGAAACAACTTTAAAGCTATTTTCACTTTTTAATTTATTTTAATTTTTTCCAACAAAAACAACAAAACAAAATAATGTATGACTGTTTCTTTTCGTGAGAAACAAAACTATATATATATATATATATAGTTTTGCAAGCACCCCCTTAATACATGTCCATGCCAAAATAAGTAGTAGTTAGGCTTAGAGTCTAAATTTGAAAAGGCCAAAAATAAAGAGAAAAGAGAAAGAACTATAGGTTAGAATGTACGTTGGACGACTCACGTTAAAGGAAGTAGTGACATATAGGTTAATTGATAATTAATCATTACGTGTCAAACATTATTTATACTGTTATATAGTGGTAAAACCTTTGGAGTAATTGTTTTTTTGGTTCTTTATCTCTTCTCTCTCTCTCTCATCTTCTATAATTTTTTTACTCTCCCCCCTTCTTTTTAAATTTCCATACTCTTCAATATCATTTTTTTTTACTTTTTTTTGTAATTATTTTCTTAATTTATTTATCTTAAGTAATTTTACTTTTACTTACTACTAATTTCATAAGTCTATTGAAAAATAATTAAAAATATTTTGATAGTATAGATCATACCACAAGTATAATATGCCACGAAATTATATAATTTTTTAATTATTATTATTATTGGTATATTAGATGTGATGGGTTTTGACTTTTTCTTTGATATATATAATTGTGGTATTTTCAAAATACCTCTTCACTATTATTCTCTCTCCTCAGTCAGTTTCTTTCTCTCCAACAATATATTTTTTGCCCTTTTCTATTTAGTACCTTTAAAGTTTGGCATAATAACACAAAACATCCTTGTAAAATCGATAATTACATTAAGTACCCTTGAAATTTATGAAGATCTTACACTTAGTCCCAAATGTCAACTCAATTGACTATTTTTGTTGACATCATTAAAATGAAAATCATGTTTTACCTTTAATATTTGCGGTCAATATTTTGACCAATTTTGTATGATTAAAACATTCTCCAACACGTGATATGTCTACGAGGGGATTGTTGTAATATAATTAAACCTAAAATGGGGTTATTTTATGTAAATCTTTAGAAATTGAAAAGCGCCCATAAAAATAATTTTTTTTTTGCTCTAAAGTGTTTTTTTTTCTAAAAATAAGTGCTTATTCTCTAAAAAAAACTTATTCAAATATGCTCTAAAATTTGACGGACGAAAATATTGTTATTTAAAGATTAGAGATCAAAATAATTTTAAATCTAAATGTTAGGAATTGCTAATGTCTCTTGCTTTTTATTTTTATTTTTTGATAAGTGAAAAGCAGTGTTCTGAAAATCGGCCCGGACATAGAATCGGCGGCCTTACTGGTTACCGGTTCAACCGGATCGATCGGTTCAATCACCGGTTCAACTGGTATGACGTCATAAATAAATAATAATTATTAAATTAATTATTTATACAAAAAAATATCATAAATACATATAAAGAGAAAATTAGAGATAGCCCATTAATAATGAAAAAATAAAAACCAAACAAGAATTTTGCTAAAAATCTAATCTTCTTCCTAAATCATACAAAATTACTAAAAATACAATTTTTTTAATTGCAATTTTAATTAACAAAATCAATACATCAATTGACTAGATAATAACTAAAAAAATATAATAAATTATAAAATCAATACATGCATTTGGCTCTAACGTGTTCTCTCTCTCTCTCTCTCTCCAGAACCTTTACCTTATGCTTTTTTCTCCCTCTACTCATTTGTCTTTCTCACTTTCTCTCTCTCTCTCTCCTCTCTCTTCAGAACATTCAACTGCTCTGCAATTCTTCTTCTTCTTCCTTGTTTTTTTTTTTTTATTTTATATTTCAACTAAAGGAATCGTGTTTTTTTTATTGATCAATAATCTGAAATATTCTTCTTCTTCCTCTATTTTTCTTCTTCGTCACCTCATTCAATTTCTTCTTCTTCCTCTTTTTCCTCATGCTCTACAATTTCTTCTTCTTCCTCAATTTTTTACTGATCAATACCAGATCTGAAAATACAATTCAAGTTTTGGAAAAGCTCAGCAGCACTCAGCCGTGCTCGGTGGTGCCGGGCCTCATAGCCACCGCCATCCGCCGCTTTAACTGCGAGCAAAAATCAGAAAAAATCAAGATTTTTTTTTAAAAACATTGGCCCGCCGATCTGGTCCATGGACCGGGGCCGATTCAACCGATTTTTCACCGATTTTTACCGGTTCTCGACGGGCCGATTCAATCCCGATTTTTCAGGCCCACTCGGACCGGACTATGCGCCGGTCACCGATCGGACCGGCCGGTCCGGTCCGGTTTTGAAAACAATGGTGAAAAGTTTATAAGTTGAATCAATCACTCTCCGAAAAAGCTGCAGAACTATCTTATTCGACGAAAGTGACAAAACGGTGGGTCAGCCGCCTGCTGTAAAGACTAAAGAGTAAAGAGCCGACAAGAAAAGAATAAAAAATGAAAAGGAAAATAAAAAGATGGGACTAAGACAGTCAACAAGCAACTGGTCAACACTGTTGCTGTTTCAAAAATTACCAATTTACAGTATTTCAATTCATATCTCAAATTGTATTGGTCGGTCGATCAACAATTAATTTAATTCTATCAGATCATTTGAACCGTGACAAGAGCACAATACATCATTTTGGGAATAAGACTATGCATCACATTTGCATAATTTTATCCCCACTTTGCACGCCCAACGCTGCCTTGCTATATACGTTCGAACTGAGATTATCAGCTTTTATATGAGAATTTCAAGCATCTTTATTTATTTACAATTCAGTGATTGAAATTTAACAGTATTACACTATTATTGCAAGATACGAGGTTTTCAAAGACTAATATTACAAAAGAGTTTATTGCACACATTTTTGAAAATTGTTAGTGCATTTAGTTAAATTAAATTCTCTCTAGACGTCTTTATTAATCACAATAATAGTAGTAATAAGAAATATTGTGATAGTATAAATTCTACTAGAATTGTAATATGTTATTAATCTATATTATTTTTTTAATTATGCACACGCATTTAATCTGTTACTATTATAGTGACTTAGAAAAGGAGCACCATGTTTCCATAAAATTACCTTTTTCCTATATTATTTAAATTGTAATTAAATTCTATTATGGAATATTATTATTGATACTCTTAAATTGATATTGGATCTCCAACTACATTTTAAATTTTAATAATTTTACCAATACGTCACCCTTTTTATTTATTGAACATCATCGAATTTGTTTAATTGGGCAAATATGCCTTAATCACTATTCACCACTTGGTCAAGTTCTTTTTATATTTAAAATTACATTATGCTTAGTACAAAATGAATAAAATTTTGGGTTTATTTATGTTAAAACAAATTGTGCATTTAGTTGAATTCATTGAAAAAAAAAAAGAATTTTATTGATGCCAAAATCTTAGATTTTTTTTAAATATTGAATTCATATATTATAATACCACAAATATAAATATTATCATTGTTAATGTTTCTATTTTATTTTTGTGAATTTGGATTAGATGGATAGCCATAAACTTAATGAATAAAAACATAAGTTTGCCGAAAGAATGATAGCTTAATGTTCTAATTTCTAAAGCCACGCGGAAATATTAGTCAATTTTTTGATAAAAGAATGTGCATGAAACCCTAATAACAATTTTTGTTGTATCAATATAGATTCCCTTCTTTTATTGTTAACTTTATTGTTCTTTATTTGATTTTCGCTTCTCTACCACCGTCCAAAGCATACTCAGAGGGGGGGGCGGGGGAGAGAGGGGGAGAGAGAGAGAGGGAGAAACTTTCCCCCTTTCAACACTATAACACAATCTTTGATCTTGCAAGATAATTCCACGATGTAATAGTATCTATGCATGCATGAAAACATCTATTCACGTCGACAAATTCATTTGACCAACTGAAAAAATAATTACAAAAAAAAAAGGTTACTATGCTTAAATTGTCGCAAGCAATATTTTTCCAAAGCTCTGAAATTTCCACGAAAATACACCTTTTTGTACCGGAGTCCATGTTGTATGGCGGGCTCAATATTGATGACCCCTAATTAAAAAACAAATACGCAACAGCTGTGAGATAGGACCTCAATATTGAATTTAATTCGAGGCATTCATTTAAGATTTCCCACTTGCTGAATTATTTGATGTTGATTTCTTACTTTAGAATTTTCTTCTCAGACTGTTCTGCCATCTGATTGGGACTTTGGATAAGGGACAGTAAAAATACTTTAATTCAATGGTTGAGGGATATTTTAATAATCTAAATAGCTAATAATATTAATGCATGTGACAAATTAAATTCAAGATACCAGTTTACTTTCCCTTTTCTTTAAAAGAAAAAGAAAATCAAATAAATAGCTACCAGTCCGCTTGATTTTATCAAGATATTGGTTTGCTATATAGTGTTCTTACTAAATTTTTAGTACTATTTGAGCGATTAACATGATTAAGAAGTTCGACAAATGATAATTTTAGAAAACTATCTAGATCAGTTTTCAAAAAATAAAATCATATTTTTGAGTATTTTTAAATTATTGCATCTAAACGCACAAGACAAACTAACTAATTTTTTTAAAAAAATGATGTTCCACTGTAAAAAAAACATTGCATGGCAAATACTTTTGTTTAAAATTTTTTTTTTTATCCAAACAGCCAATATTAATTTGCTTCCAATTGTGATTAGTGGTTGCTTTTATTGATCCAAAACTATCCATCAATAATTTTAGGAATCGTTTATTTATATAATTAAAATTGAAATTCTTTCATTATTAGTGATTTTGTTGTGATTCTTATTATTATTTTCTTGGTAGAAAATGTGAACTTCTTTTAAAAAAAACAAAATAGTCCAAAGTGTGAACGAAGTTGAAGACAAAGTGAAAAATTGGTTCATGTCCGTGACAAAACAGGGGCAGAATTTAATATTTACCAAAAACCGTGTCGGCAAATTGAAATTTCCACGAACACTTTCTTCATCCCATTTTTGCTTCTTTTTTTTTTTTTTTTTTTTTTAAATTATCTTTTGCATATTTTACGAAATCAGCAAAATTGACCAATTCAACTGATTTCTTCAAAACCCATATCTCGTTGTTCTTTGTTTTCATCCATTTTCAAATATCGTCCACTTTTCAACTGCCATATTTTTTTTTTCTTTTTCTCTCCCGCCATTAATCTAACCTCTCTACTTAATGTAAACTGCATTTCTTTGCATACTTTTTCACACATTGGCACACGCAAATTTACACACACACACACACACATAAGTAGCAGATATCTTATGTACACATAGTTTGTGGTGTATCAAGAGGCGGCTACGTGACGAGTCATTTGTTTTCCTTGAATGGAGTTTCTTCTTGCCAGAAGGACCCCCAACAGTGCTGCAAATTTTGTGAAAAGATTCATTCTTGCAAGTGTTTGTGTTACTTTGATTTTCACATCTGCTGCTCAACTTCTGCCCGAAGATGAAGGTATAATAAAACAATTAATTTTGTTCTGTGTAAGTGAATGATAGACAAATGGAGATAAAGAGCAAAATTAAAATGCTTAAAAAAGCTTTCTTGCTCTGCCATTCCCTAATACCAATAGTTGATTGTTTGTTACCTACTGAAACTGGAACATGAATCGGGGTTATCTTTTGCTTGATTTGCGTTTATATTTTTCTTGCGTTTTCGAATAGGATTGATGATTGATGAGTGGTGTGTCCTATGATTTTCTGGTTCAATTGGGCTATTTGGCACTTGATTTTCCTTTGTTTAAACTTTTTTTTAATATGTAATTATATATATATATATATAATCATTCACTCTGTTGATTTGTTCATAATTTTGGCGTGTTGGCATCACGAATGTGAAGAAGATTGTCGTCACATTGCAATTATTGCACTTTGCTATGATATGGTTTTCTTAATTATATTGTTTCTGACATTTCTGTCGTGATGAGATAGGAGACGACATGCATTATTGTTGTAGATCTTGAAAAGACATATTTTGACTTGTCAAAAAAATGGGCCAAATCTTACTATTTTTTGAGCATCACCACGTGTGTACGGTCTAATTTGATCATATCCCCTTTCGATGCTCTATTTATAAATATCAAATTTTTTTTTCTTCAGAATTACATAATAACCGTCCTGTTTTTGCAGCATCATTGAGTTTTGAATCATTTAAGATTGTAAGAAGGATAGGCAATTAATATTTAATGTGTGTGTGCACTAATGTAAGGAAGTTATGAATGAATTAAATGAACTAAACTGAAAGAATGTTAATGATTTTCTCTTTTTTTTTTTTTTTTGCAAATTCAATTCTGAATAATCGTTGTTCATCCTATATATATATTTTTGATTTCAATATTTGTCTCTGGTTACAGTTCAAATTCTTGAAACAATATCGTCGAAGCTACAGAACAATTACTGGAATCTTAGCCGAAGCGCTTGCATTGAGGATGGTGGATTTAACATGACCATTTGGCCTACAGAGATATACAGCAACGTCACTTGTAATTGTTCGTTTAACAGCAACACCGTATGCCATGTAACTAACATGTATGCTCTTGTTCTCTCACTTCTTATATCTTAATATTTGTGTTCTGTAAATATTATTTAAGAAGCTTAATGTGGATAATATTGCTAATCCACTTCTGGTTTTGCTCATGCAGCCAGTTGAAGGGCCTCAATTTGACTGGAAGTTTGCCTGTGGAGTTCACAAATCTTACTTATCTGGAAGAGATGTGAGTGAGTTTGACAATCATAAAGAGTTACACAATTTTGAAAACTTGCATTTTTCGAATAATGGCATGCACAAGATTTGGATTTTTGAATGGCTTTGGTGTAAATAGAGGATATTATGTGGTACTAATAGCAAGTTTATTAGTCTAGAAAACTTCTTTACTGACCAAGAAACTCCTGGTTGTAATTGTTTATCATTCCAGAGATCTCTCTCGAAATTACCTCAATGGATCGATTCCTACAATGTTTGGCCAGCTTCGTGTTGTCACATTGTGAGTTATTATTCCATCTCTCTTTCGGTTTTTCACAAGTTCAGAAATGGGACAGAAAATCATGGCAGCTGAAGCTGCAGCTTGCATCAGTATCGGATATACTTATTCATTTCGTTTATAACAGGTCACTTATTGGAAACCGTATTAGCGGTACAATTCCGTCAGAAATTGGTGATATTACCACTCTGGAAGAGCTGTAAGTGATAAATAGTAAAATAGTTTGCCTGTGGAAGGAAGTAATTTTTACGCCTGATCGTGTACTGCTATCTGAACTCTAGGGTTTTGGAAGATAATCTGCTTCAAGGAAATCTTCCCACAAGCCTGGGACGTTTGAGCAATTTGAGGAGGCTGTAAGACTGCTTTATCGCAATTTTTTTACGTTTGTTGTAAATTATATGATAGTTAATGAAGCATCTATCATTTATCTTGTGAGAAAACTCTTAAGATTGGATCATTTAAGTATTGTTTTCCATTGCAGCCTGCTTTCAGCGAATAATTTCAACGGGACGATACCAGAGACGTATGGCAATCTAACGAACTTGGAAGAGTTGTAAGTAACACTGCTTGAGTGCATATTCTAAAATATTAGTTATTAAACATTTAAGTTATGTGAGGATAATGCAATAGAGTTGCAAAAGTATGAGTTCAAACCTGAGGGCTTTCACTTTTGTATGTATATTAACTTATGGTACCTTTTGCAGTAGGATTGATGGGAACACAATGTCTGGAAAAATACCAGATTTTATTGGAAACTGGACCAAACTTACAAGACTGTAAGTCTCGTTTATGCTGGCATTTCAGTTGTTCCTCGCTTGAATTCCCATCATATGGATGTAAAACCATGACAAAATTATCACATTTTTACAATAAATCTTACTGAATGTGTTGCAGAGACATGCAAGGCGCGTCACTGGAGGGTCCTATTCCTGCAACAATAACCGATTTGAAAAACTTGACAAGCTTGTAAGCCCAAAAATGCTCTTTAAAATTTCACTTAGTATGCCATTCTTCCAACCAAACAAAGGGAAAATTAGAGAGAAAGAGAGAGAGAGAGAGGAGGACGAAGAAGAAAGGGGAAAAAAAAGAAAAAAAGAAAACGATCAAGTACGTTGTGTTTATGCTATTAGAATCAAAAATTCTGTTTGTTAAATCAATTCTATTTTGGTTATCAGGAGGATATCTGATTTGAAGGGACCAAGCATGAGTTTCCCCAATTTGCAAGGCATGACAGCCATGGTAGAGTTGTGAGTATCATATGGTTATTTAGAGGAAAAAACTCTAAAGATTTTCTCTGGATAAGTTTTGCAGCAGTGTAATGTTTCAAGTCACTATGATGCAGGATACTTAGGAATTGCTCAATTACCGGTACGATTCCGCCAAACTTAGGAGACATGAGCGTGCTAAGACTCATGTAAGTTATTTATCCTCCTTTTCTCCCCTCAGAAATTTAGCAATGTCATTGACTTGAAAATTTAATAATCTAATAGCATATAGCCACTTTTAATTAGCTATGAAATACTAGATTTAGCTCCTGTCTTTCTTTTTGTTTTTTTTTTTTTTTTTGGGTGTGTGTGTGTGTGTGTTTTCTGATATTGTTATCTTGCTGTGTATTCCCTCTCCATGTAGGCCTGGCAATGGGTAGGATTTTATCCTACCCTAATCCTTACCCTAAAAATACCCGATTAAATATACCATATATTCTACCTTACCCGATTTAAATATTTATTCATTGGGTATGTGTATTGGGTATACCCTATTTTTAGGGTAGGGTATGGACCCTACCCAATCATATATTTTCTTTTATTTATTTATTTTTGATATTACGTTTTTTTTAACTCACACACACAGTTAACACATACACACGCATTTACACACATTGCACACACACACACAGAGTTTTCATGCACACACTGCACACACACACATGCTTTTTTTCACACACACACACGCACACACACACACACACACACACACACACACAAATTTTCACACACACACATACACACAACACACATATTTTTCACACACACACACACTGCACGCACATTTTTCACACACACACACACGCATTTTTCACACACTGCACACACACACGCACATATTTTTCACACACACACACTGCACACACAGTGTGTGAAAATATACACTGCGTGAAAAAACACACTGCACACAATTTTCACACAATGTGTATGTGTGTGTGTGTGTGAAAACATACACTGCGTGAAAAAACATACTGCACACAGTTTTCATACAATGTGTGTATGTGTATGCAGTGTGTGTGTGTACACACAATGTGTGAAAACTGTGTGTAGTGTGTGTTTCCACACACTGTGTGTATGTGTATGTTTTTTCACATACTCTGTGTGTGCAGTATGTGTGTACGGTGTGTGTGTGTGTTTTCACACACCATGTGTGTGTGTGTGTGCAGTGTGTGTGTTTACACACAATGTGTGAAAATTATGTATGTGTGCAGTATGTGTGTTTACACACAATGTGAGAAAACTGTATGTGCGTGTGTGTGAAAAATGTGTATGTGTGTGTGCGTGTGTGTGTGAAAACTGTGTGCAGTGTCTGTGTGTGCAGTGTGTGTGTGTGTGTGTGTGTGTGAAAACTGTGTGCAGTGTGTGTGTGTGAAAAATATGTGTACAATATGCGTGTGTGTGTATGAAAAATATGTGTGGTGTATGAATATCCATTGGGTAAGGATGTGTGTAGTGTGTGAATGCCCATTGAGTATCATTATCCAATGGGTAAGAGCGGGTAAGGCCCTACCTAACCCATTCATTTGTAGTAGTATGGGTTAGGGTGGGGTATCGGTAGATTTTAAAATTTTAGGGTATGGATAGGGTATGAGTAGGGAATGAATGGGTACAGGTAGGGTAAAACCCTATCCATTGACATGCCTATCTCCATGGATCTCTGACTAGGTTTATGTTTGAATATTTCATTGCAGAGACCTGAGTTTCAACATGCTGAATGGGGAAATCCCAAGCCAGCTTCAAGGGTTGCAGAGATTGAACTTCTTGTATGTATCGTACGCATAATTTGAATCGTTTCTCTAACTTCCTTAACTTTTCCGTGCTCTCCAACAGAATATTATTTTTTTTCACCTTCTACAGTTTATCATTTTATCAAGAGTCTACTCTATGTTTGAGCTAATTACAAAAACAACCCTGTGTTATTTATAATTGTCAAAAAAAAACCGTGTGTAAAAGCAATAAACAAAATAAACCTTGTGTTTTTTAAAATATACTCACAACCCCCTAATTTTTTTTGGGGGTTAGAATTTATACGAAATTTCTATTCTACCTTTTAGTGTAAAAGACCAAAAGAGCTTTTAAATCTAAAGTTTGACTTCACTTCTTCACTTTTGTCCTCTTGTGTACTTAATTTTTTTAATTTTTTTTTTTACTCATGGGCGTTCTCATTGTCTTGTCATGTGTGTTGTCAGATGATTTTGTTTGTTTGAATATTGTTATGATCTCACTTTATTTTGGGTAAGGGTTTTATGAAGATTTATTTAGTCTTTTGGGTTAGATTTGTTTTTGGGGGGTTGTTAACTATTGAATGATATGGTGACATATATAAATTGAAGCCATGGTTGAATAGGCGAACTGTCAAAATATAATCCTTTTCCTTCTCAATTTTTTTTGAATAGTTTTTATTTTAAATGTCAATGATTGTTGTCACTTTATGGGGTTGTTAATTATTGAATGATGTGGTGATATTGGAAACAATTTCTTTGTGCATAAATCTTGATATTTATAAAGTTGGGAACAATCTATTTCTTGTATATATCTATTGGATCACATTTTCTTTGAATACTTAACAATGTCAACTTGAAAGGGAAAAAGATGATATAAATGATATCACTTAGATTGTTTAGCTTTGTACAACTAAAAAAAGGGACTACCAATATTTATTTTATTTAGCTTATAACACAAGGTTTGCATTATATTGCGGAATTTTTAAACACGGGGTTTATATTAACAATATTTTTAACACAATGTCTATATTGCCAAATTTTTTTAACACAGGGTTTATATTGACAATTTTTTAAATATATAATGATACAAGGACAATAGAGTCATTTTCTGTCCCAAAAACACAGTAATCTTCACACTTTTATCGCGTGAAATGTACCCTTTGAGCGCATGGTTTTAGTCGACTAATTTAAGTTATTGCAAACTTTTTTTTTTGTTCATTAAAAAAACACAGGGTTAATTTGTCATTTATGTGTATTACAGGGGGCTAGAATGACAAAAACCCTTTATGTTCTGCTTGTAGGTTTTTTTCTCACAACTCTCTAACTGGAGAAGTACCTGGTTGGATCATGGATAGCAGACAGAATATGTGAGAATCCATTCAAGCTTTACAAATTATACAAATGATGTACATTATCATTTTTAGTATCGTTTTATGTTACCATCAAATCCTTTCGGCAACAGAGATTTGAGAAATGTCGAGTTGAACTTTGTAATTTTTCATTTACATGACAAATTGATGATCCACATGCAGGGATCTATCATACAACAACTTCACAAGGTCCCGTTCAACTGGCTGCCAGTTCTCCAATATGTATGGTTTAATTTCCTTGTTATGCATTTGAGCTGAATCTTTTTGACTACAGCTACTCAACCTTTCTTGTATCATTGCAGCAATTTAGTAGCCAGCCATTCTAGTTCGGCTTCAGCGAGCAGCTCGTGAGTTCCTTTAAATCTCTATCAAAGTGTTCTATTTTCTTTGAGTAATATCTTTCTTTTCCATAACATGGAAGTTCTATCGATATCTTCTTTTTCGTTTTTGGGTAGAATCGATTGGTGTTTGAAGCCAGACCTCGCTTGCCCCAGAAATCCCAACTGTAAGGCCCTCTGCTAACAACTCAATAGCTTTTATTTAACTGTGGCGAAATGCAACTCATGGGCATTACATTTGCAGACCACTCTTTGTTCATAAACTGTGGAGGAAGAAGGATTAGCTTTGAAGGAAATGAATACGAAGAGAACCTAAGTGATCAAGGTCCAGCACACTTTCAATCCACTGCTGATAGATGGGCATATACCAGCACAGGGATGTACATGGGAAATGACAGGGGCAGATATATTGCGGCAAATGATACTCCAATGAACTCAGCAGGTGCAGAACTTTACCAAACGGCACGCCTTTCGCCTTCTTCACTCAAATATTATGGACTTTGCATGCGCAGAGGTAGCTACAGAGTGCGTCTTCATTTTGCCGAAATAAGTTATACTGATAACTCCACCTTTAGCAGCCTTGGAAGGAGGGTATTTGATGTTGCAATCCAAGTAAGTTCTGAAATGGGTAGAAAAGCATTTTTTATATTTCACAGACATTTAATCTTGCCTAATTGAGATCCTGTTGCAGGGAAATGTGGTTTTAGCAGACTTCGATATTGCAAAGGAAGCTAATGGTGTTAGAAGAGGCATCTATGAGGATTTTGATGTCCTCGTAAATGGTAGCACTCTGGAGATCCACTTGTACTGGACTGGAAAGGGGACAACAGCCATTCCTGACCGAGGTGTATATGGACCCTTGATATCTGCAATTGCCGTGACACCGAGTAAGTATTGTCACGACAATCCTTTTGTTCCATGTTCCTTTCGACTGCTTAATCACGAGACCTCCTCTCTTTCTTTGTAGACTTTGATGTCGGTACAGGGCTATCTGTTGGAGCCATTATTGGAATTGTTATTTCTTCGTGTGTGGTGGTTGTGTTGTTGATTTTGCTTGTTCTCTGGATGAAAGGGTGTTTTGGAGGAAAAGAAGCTGAAGATAAAGGTAAGAGATTGATTTGGACATTGAACATGAATGCTAAATAATTGTACCTTGGTTGCTGAAATATTGTTCTATGTTATCTTCCTGATACAGAACTTCGAGCACTCGATCTACAAACGGGTTATTTTTCTCTAAGACAGATCAAAGCTGCTACAAACAACTTTGACAATGCTAATAAGATTGGTGAAGGAGGATTCGGGCCCGTCTACAAGGTAAGCAAACACATTTTTATTCCAACAAATTCATTTTGAGTACATAATTTTAACTAAGCTGACTCTCATTCATATGCCATGCAACTTATCTCAAATAATTCTTCTTGTTTTTTCAGGGTACTCTCTCTGATGGTACGGTAATTGCAGTTAAGCAGCTCTCCTCGAAGTCAAAACAAGGAAACCGTGAATTCGTGAACGAGATAGGCATGATATCTGCTCTGCAACATCCCAACCTTGTTAAGCTCTTTGGCTGTTGTATAGAAGGGAACCAGTTGCTCCTAATATACGAATACCTCGAGAACAATTGTCTTGCTAGAGCATTATTTGGTAAAAATACTTTGCTACTGCATGTACTTTTCAAAATCAATTGATTATTATTCTTCTTCTGCTTCTCTTACTTATACTTTTTTTCTTTTCATTCAGGCCGTGAGGAACAAAGATTAAACCTCGACTGGCCAACAAGAAAGAAGATATGTATAGGAATAGCAAGAGGTCTTGCATATCTTCATGAGGAATCAAGGTTGAAAATTGTCCACAGAGATATAAAGGCAACCAATGTTCTTCTGGATAAAGATCTAAGTGCTAAGATATCTGACTTTGGTTTGGCGAAGCTTGATGAAGAAGAGAATACGCATATTAGTACGCGAATTGCTGGAACTATGTAAGTCTATTTCCATTGATTTTGTCTTGATATATAGAGTTCTGGTAAAGAAAGTGATAAATTTTATGCTATTTTGCCATTATTCACTAAAATAAGAGCAATATTTTTTGTATTTTTCTTGTTTGCAGAGGTTATATGGCTCCTGAGTATGCTATGAGGGGCTATTTGACAGACAAAGCAGATGTCTACAGTTTCGGAATTGTCGCACTAGAAATTGTCAGTGGCAAAAGCAACACTAATTACAGACCTAAAGAGGAGTTTGTGTATCTTCTTGATTGGGTGAGCTTCTTTTCATCTGTCAGTTTATCTTAGTATTACGTGGATTATGATCCTGTTTTCTCATCTCTTATATTTTTATGGTATGTTTAGGCTTATGTCCTACAAGAGCAAGGCAATCTTCTAGAGCTCGTGGACCCGAGTCTTGGCTCAAACTACTCTAAAGAAGAGGCTATGCGGATGTTAAATTTGGCCCTCTTGTGCGCTAACCCGTCCCCCACTCTCAGACCTTCCATGTCTCAAGCAGTGAGCATGCTCGATGGGAAAATCCCGGTTCAAGCACCGCTTGTCAAGCGTGGCATGATGAATGAGGACATGAGATTTAAAGCCTTTGAGATACTCTCGCAGGACAGCCAGACACGTGTGTCCACATTGTCTCAAGAGAGCAGAGAACACAGAGGCGTTTCTATGGATGGGCCCTGGATTGATTCCTCAGTATCCCTTTCCAGTAAGGATGAAAGCCAGGATCGTTCTTCAGCAAGTAGGCTTATCCCTGATCTTTATAATGTAAATTTAGATTGATTGATTGGGTTGTTTTTGTTTGTCTGGTGATAATGAATTTGTTGATCTGATTGTTGTACAGATTCCGTGAAATGTAATTTTTCTCTCTCTTTCGGTGAGGTGATTGTTGGTTCAGATTCTCCTATGATTCAATGTTTTAAAACTCAGTCGACTCGCGTAATTGAAACCATATTTAAATGTGTTTAACACTTATCACTGGACTTCGATGTGAAGTACAAAATCTGAAAATTTGAGGTTGCAGAGTTTGCTGATGAAATACATTTAACTAGTTTGCTGTCCAATTCTTAACTAGGCATTTGCAAGCATTAATCTTCTTGACAACCTTAAATTTTTTGATCGAAAAGCTACATCCTTGAGAATCCATGTTCGGTTTCTTTCACCGTCACTTTGAACATCTCCATCTGCGAAATTGGTTTGTCGAAAGTAATTGAAAATGAGAAAACATAAAACTAAAATACGGGCGATTTCGATGCCCGACACTCAGTGCACGATAGACCTACCTTTTCCGGTTTCTTGATCTGTATTCCTTGGCTGCAAACAAGATGACAGTAAGAACCATATAAGTTGAGGATCAATACTTAACAATACATGAATGTGTTTTAAAAAAATAAAAAGAACCTTTATTTATGGCTTCTTACAAAGGGGTCGACTCCATGGAATGAGTAGCATGCACAAATCCAGCTGCAACTGATTCTTCACCATTGTATCTTTTCCTACAATAAGACATGATTAAGCTTTTTTTTCGCAATCATTAATGTTAATGGAGGCTAAATCATGGGTAGCAGTTTGAAGATAATGTTTGGGGTTAATTACAGAAAACCCCCGGAGATCAGGCGAGTTTTCATAAAAACCCTGTGGTATGAAGAATCACAAATACCCCCCTTATGTTTGGTTCCGCACTAGAGATACTCCCTAACTTCATGTGGCATTCGTTATGCAAAACCAATATTAGTGGGGTATTTGATTTTACGAGCTCATCCGTAAACTAACACCCTGTCAATACTGCTGCCTGGAAAGTCGGCAGTGGTAATTTTGAACGAAGCAATGCCATGTTTCCTGGTGTTAGTGGTAATCCCAAGTCAACCTACAAGGTAAACACAGTACTCCATTGTATGAAAAACAGTAAAAATTATCATGTATGTATGAATGATATTGTCAATTTTCAATAATCCTTGGTTGTCCTTTATTGCGCCCCTGACCTAATATAATTTAAAACCTTGTTAATGACTTGCGTTATAATTAAGTGAGTAGCAGAGATGTTTAAAGAGCTAACGAATTTTATCAGAAACAAAGTATGTTGTCTCGTTACCTCATTCATGAAGATGTAACCACAACCGGAGATCATAAGCCTGTAATCATGAGCCAATGCCAGCATACATCCGGCTCCAACTGCGTGACCTCTACAATACAAGAAAACGGCTTCAAATATATTTTCTTTTTCGTTTTACAGAAGCAATTGAAAAGTTATTCTTGGTAGTGAATGAACCTTATAACAGCAAATAGTTGGGATGCGAAAGGTCAAGAGCTTGCCCACAAGCCTTTGGAAGTCAGCCGCATATTCCTGCTCATCAGCCCTCATCATGAGAGAGAGAGAGAGAGAGAGAGAGAGAGAGAGTCATCTTAACAAATATCAAAGTCCTTAGAAACTCACATAGGCTCTTTTTTTATCGCATTTCCTCAAGTAATTGACATACATTCCATTTGAGAAGAATTTTCCCTGCATCCACGAGACGTTATATTTCTAGTCAAGAAGCAATACATAAATAAATATACACACATGAGCGCACGTGCACACGCACACACACGCACATAGATTCACTCAAAGTATGATAATTTTATATCCTTCAGTACCTGAAACACATTTTAAGTTCAAAACATGAAGTCACCTTTGCAATACATACAGCTCAAACTACTGTTTTCTTAACAGCATATATGTACTTGATCAAGTGATTCATCAATCAATTTTATCAACACAAAAGACAACCTAGAACCATGGAGAACACAAAAATATCATTAACGCCAGTGCTAAAAACAGGTCATTGATTTTCTCAACTGGTTATGGACACGAATCGAACATCTTGATCTCACCTATGCTGAAGATCCCCCTTGAGATTCAGAATATACACACCTCCTTCGACCCGTTTCAGTTCGCAGAAGTTGTCCTCTGGATCTAATTTTCTCGTTTCGACTGCATCTCGGGTCGCAAAGAAATGCGATATTGTATGCAAGTTAAAAGCCTTATTTGTGGTTATAACAACTCAGAACTTGTTTCAACTGATCAGAGTATATGTATTTATGACGTTGATGTATGTTTCTGCAAGATAAATTAAGAATAAGACCAAAATGCCAACATTGTATTCCAATATTGCGAAAATCATGCCATCCACATCTTGCAACAACATCCACTTTATGATATAAATTTAGATATAGCCTCGCCGTTGTTATCAATACATTAAGTTAAGGGCCAAAATGCCAAATAATTACGGACACCCTTCGAAGAACCCAATCTAAAAGGTAAACAACGAAAATTATAACTTTAGTATGTTACAATTAACACTCCTTATAGTATTAAAAACCTTACACATATTCTCTTATGAAATATTTTGTTTGTAATCGGAAATGCTTTAGGGGTCTTATTGTAAATGATAAGCTTAAAATATATACACTTTTATAAGCAAGCTTTGTGTGTTTTTCATTAATTTTTATTAAGGTTTTAAAGTTATAAGGATGAAATTTGTGCTTTATGTAATAAAACCTTAATTTGATCAATTTAAAGTGTTTTTGCACCCCTAAAGCATGTTTTATACAAGGTTTTGATGCCTATATACACCCACAAGAGTTTCATGATGTTATTGTAGGAAATCGGGGCCGAAACGAAGCCGAAAAAATGGGTGTAAGCGCCGAGACGGCTTAAGCCGTCCCGAATTGCACTAAGCCGTCCCGAATCGAACCAATACAGTAGCTGCTGAAATCATTCGAATTAGGACGGCTTAAGCCGTCCCGTTGGCCAAGCCCGTCCCGATTCGTCCAGAGAAGGCGTTTAAGGTTCAAATTAGGACGGCTTAAGCCGTCCCATGAAGTGAAGCCGTCCTGACCCGTCCAGTAGGTGCCAAAAGAGTTCAATTTTGGACGGCTTATGCCGTCCCAATCCCGAAGTCGTCCCAATTTAATACGGCAATAAGGAAAGTTGAATCGTATTAGGATTCTGACAACCATTGCCCTACACCTATTTAAGGGCCGTTTTGTGCACGATTTAGGGGGACTTTTCAGCTGATAATTCAAGGAGAATTCTAGGGCAAAAGCTTACGAAGGGTGACAATTCAAAGGCCAAGTTCCTCCACCTCCAAGATTGTCGTCGAAAGTCGAGTTTGCGTTTATGTTTTCTTTTAATTTCAGCATGTTTTTGTTTTGTTTTTGTTTTGCTATGTCTAGCTAATTAAATCTTAGGGTTCTAGGCTAGTCATTGATGAAACCCTTGTGAATTTTGTTGAACCTTTTTGGTTTTGATTTTACATACTTCCTATCTATAATTCAAGGTTTTATTACTTGTGAATTTTTGGCCAATCTTTACAAGCTTTGAGATTTTATATTCGACTACGAAAGGGTGTGTATAAAATCTGACTATTTGTATTATAGACATGAGGAACGCATAGATTAGAAATAATCGTGCTCTTGTGCGATCGGTTAGGTTAATTAGCGAGAACTTTTTAACTAACACAACTTTTGTGCGCAATGGGCCAAGGAATCCGTACGTGATCACGAAAGTAGACACATAGCATTCTTTGGCACGTTTGTTTTACTTTCGAAAGGAGATTACAAATATTTTCGTGAGTTGGATCGTGGGAATGTGTATTAATTAAAATCAATGGGGGTTTAATTCGTCACAAGGGGGGATTCAATCGACGATGCCTAGGCCCTAGTTTGTTTTTATTGAGTTATTTGCTTTGATTTAGTTGTTTGTTTTTGTTTCATATTATCCCAATCAATTTTCGAAGCTTAAACAATAGAAAACTTATAAGTTTGGTGCTTGGTAGCCCGTTCCTCGTGGGAACGATACTTTTACTTTCACTTTATTGCTTGAGCGACCCGTACACTTGCGGAAAAATCGCAACAGTAAATTTACTCCTGCTTGTTTTAACCAGATAGTCCAGTGGTGTTTTAGCTTCATCTATTTGTATTTTAGGCGGGAGATAAACTGCAATTCCTTTAAATGGCAAGATTCCGTTGATCATTTGGTTGAAAATGAATCTTTCTTTTTCTGTTTTTTTGGAGAGCTGTTGAAAACGAATCTTAGTAGTGTAAATTTTGTCTGAGTCTCTTTGATTTTAACAAAATCTAGAGCACTATCTGCCACAGTTAATATCACAATAATAAATTTTTAACTCATCTTGCAGGACTGTAGGGATCTGGTGCATGAACTAGTCATCATGACAAGAACATATAATTTAAATTAATACAAGAATCTAATGCTCAAGCTATGTTTGATAATAAAAACTTAAATTAGAAAGCCGTTACAAATATTTGCGCTGTTTTAAGCCAATGTTTTTAAGGTATCATTAGAAATAGCTGTCCAAGATACAATTCTTTGAACTGGTCGGAATCCAGTTCAGCCCTTTCCTTAAGTGCTCAGTTGTGGTCTGAGGCTTTTAACAAATTCACAATCTTCCTTGGTTTTAATTCTGTTATATGCAATAATGATGATGCAAGTTTGGTCAATTATGCTGACGTTGATTTAAGTATGTATAATAATCGACAGAAGGGGGTAATTGTAAAGTCGTAATAAGTTACAGGGGAGGTTTGTGTAATTTTGTATAGTGACATGGGAGCGTGTTCTAATTATTGATTCGTGTTTTGTATCTCTCAGTGAATAAGTTATGACAATGTAACTCGATGATGAGGCTCCAAGAGTAAGCTTGAGATCATCTGAACCACACTCCTCGTGAATCCACTCCCCTTCCCAAGGCTTTACTACCAAACCTCTTGTGTTGCTGCCAAAGGCAAACTTAGCCGTTGGAATATCGGCAGTTTGCTCAGCAACAGCCGGCGAGCATGCCCTGCTTGGAATGAGCAAAGCTAAATGTTGGAGCACGTTACCCTTGGCAGGAACAAAGCCTGGAGGTGTGTAGGACAATGGAAGGAATGGGTGTTGAGGTCGAGCTGACAAGGGACCAGCAAAATAATTGTCCGTACGTGGGGTCTGGCGGGCAGTCGGGGAGCTAACAGGAGGGGTTACAGGAGCACTAATGACGCCACCGCCGTGCATGCATGATCAAAAATAAGTTTTAATGATACACTATTTGAATTGCTTTACATTTAATAATTGTCATTTTGGATTTAAATCACTCTACGTACTTGGTTAAAGTTTATCAAATTGCATGTTCTTCGATTTGAGTAAAGATCATATCAACTTCAAATATTTGGTAGTGCGCGTCTGAGCAAGGAAGTCCGTGGATGATATGGCCAATATGAGTTACTCTGCTTGAGGCAGTGCATACACAGATATCAAGTGTTTGATATATTCGCAACGAAATAAGAAAATACATAGCATTTTCAAATGTGTGCTCTCTCTAAATTAGGTAAAGACCAACGATGGTGCCGGGTGTTTGACATGCTTGCGGTCAAACATGATGTTGCCAATTATGTGCTCTTCTACTTGGAAGGGACTGAAGTTCGCCTTGGGCGTTATTTAAATTTGCAATAGAACAAGAAAAGCCGGCATAACTTTACCAAATGTGTACTATTTGACGTGCTAGTAACTGAACGAAAGACGAACATAATGTCTCGAGAGGATGTAAGGTAATCACTACTGCTTCCTACGAGATATGATTTCGCATAGCTAGCGAAAGCCAACCCGTAAATTTCAATTTTAGATCAAACAGAAAAAGCAGTATAATAATTTCAGAACATAAGTCAGCAAATGTAAATTATGGCAGGACTGAAAGACAGTACTTTAACCATGGCCAAATCATTTGACTATATTTCCATATTTCAGGAGCTAAAACCTTAAAAAAAAAAAAAAAAAAAAACCAAAACATGACGATGCGGTTTCTTGGGATTCCTCAGGACACGGTCTCACTAAGTCTCACGATCTCCTTCAGCAATCGACTAACAGAAACTTTAATTTCTTCAGGCACGGCCAACTGTTGAGGAACTGACTCCATAGAATACATGACGAGGACCCTCATCACCGGGCCCAACTGTAACTTGTCAGAACCAAATCTTATCCTTTGCTTATTTGCAAGCTTGCATGAACTTTTCAGCGTGCACTTTTGACAAACCTGAAATGAGAGCATAATTATTGAAACTAGTGGTCATGCAGTTGATATTTGAGAACAGAGATTAGACAAAAACTTGCCTCGTGTTCCTCAATTCCAAAGAATCGGCGCATATGTTTCGCAGCAGTGACGCTCCTCCGCCCGAGGGATGGACACCCGAAAAGGGCTATCTTTTTCAGATCACTAGCGGACAACCATCTGGCACGAACAAGATAAAGGATTTATGATGGAAGAATGTGACTTGAGAAAGATGAAGTACAAGAATTTATATGAATATGAGGAAAATAGCCATACCATCAAATTACAACTACTACTCTCTTTAACATAGAGATGCTATGTTTTCACACCTTGGTCGCCTGTGTTTTCTATTTTCTGTTTTTTCGTCTTAAGCTACCTTAAAAGTTACATACAATCTATTAATGGGAGCCACAAATTACCACTACTATATTTAAATATTGCCTCAAATCTAACAATTTAGCATTTCTACATTACTCATTCAATCATGTATTCATTTTCGCACAAAAGCCGATACAGAACACAAAACCCATCTTCTTTTTTCCCAATAGAAATTGAAAATCAGAATGAGGACAAAAATACAACAAATCAGAGGTAAATTCAAACACAGAAGGTGATGAAAGAACTGGAAAAGCAGTCAAAACAAGTTTGTGGATGTTATCAATATAATGAAGGTTAGGATAAGGAGATTCTTCAGATGAATATAACCACTCTCATTGACTGTTGGATAAATCCTTACAAAGCAATAATGTAATTGTTCGATAATCCACATAGGATAAGTGTTAATAGCTTAAATCAGTCTTCCCTCACATTTAATGCACGGATCAAACATAAGTCCACAAACCCAGAATCCCTGAAATCCTGAATCAAGGGATAGTACTAGAAGGAAATTCCGGTACCACTTCTAAAGACTCTCTGAAATCTAAATCTTTGTAAACTTGTCACATAAGAGCAATTACCTTTTTCTTCATTTCACCTTATTTCTTCTGCAGTATCAAGGAAAAACTCATAAAAACCAACGTAACAGCAATTTGAGCATCTATGAATTCATCAGACCACATGCAGAGTGGGGAAAAAAAGGTAGTCCATTTTTGGCAGCTCATACACAATGAGTCACATGCTGTCGTGGAAGATTTTGTATATTATCCAAAAAAAGAACCATTCACAATGTACCTAATCAAATTTTAGAAGGCCTTTGTGCTTCCTACAAAAAACGAAACATTCTTTGAGGATCTAAATACATAAAAATTACAACAGCATTACTCTATTAACACCTACCAACAATAATAGCATTGCATTTATAGTGAACATATTAACATTGCAAAATATGAATTCTTAGTTTCTTACTTGGCTATCTCCTGGTGATCTATTCCAAACTTCACAGCTGCAAACTTCAAAAAATCACGAGCATAACTGGCCTCAAAACAAGCTATATCAAATCTACTTTTGTTCATGAAATTCGCATCCTTCAAGTAACCTTCCACATACAGATGGTGGGTGAGCATTTGCATATCAGGAGAAAGCTCTTTATGAACCATCGGATCCTCATTTCCGAAATCGGTTCGGTCGACCGATTTCAATCCCTCCGCCTCCTTATCATCAGCAAACAACTGCCACAAAGTTCTCTTAGCCCCATTTTGCATTATCCAATCGCGTTTTTCACTGTGTAGCTTCAAAGGCGTTCCCTCTCCACGCCATTTCTTGCTCAAAATCCTCAGCTCTTCCTCTAATTTTCTCAGTCTCTCCTTCAAATTTGCGTTTCCGCTGTCATCTTCCGCCTCAACACCTCTATTCTCGGTCCTTTCTGAAAGCCCAACAGCTTCTTTGAAAAAGACGCTCAATGGTTCTCTAGAATCGTGGCTCTTTTCCTCATAATTCTTCTCAATTTGAGCCGAAAGCGAAAAGGGTCTCCAGTATATCGAAGATGGAAGCAAAGACTCCGAGGAATTTGATGAAATTAAGGTGGTCACAGGAGGGCTCTTGGGGCAAGTCGATTGGCTTTGAAGATTGAAAAGAGCGCGAAAATTGCGACCGCGAATGGTTTTGAACAAAATCATTTCAGGGTTTTCGTATTCCGATCCTACATGAGCCGAAGTGTAGTGGCGATGTTCGCCATTGCAGAGTTGCAGTGTGCAGAAGTTCCGGCTTTTGTGGGTGGGGGTGGGGGTGGGCGCCGGGCCGGGCGTCGGGGCTTTTGGGAAGGGCAATCGAATAAACCTAAAATCGCTAGTCGGGAGTTTGTCAATTATGAAATGAGAAAAAACCATGTTTTCCCCTATAATATGGTCGTTTTTGTATTTTACTGTGAATTATCGTTTTAAATTTTGTATTTCTTTTTTGTAATTTATCTCCGACTGCTAGCTTCCACCAAAAACTTTTGTAAACACAGCAATTTACTTCCTGAATGATATTCGTTTGTTGTGTTTTACCATACAATCTACGCAAGTTTTTGTACCTAACTTACTAAAACAATATCTTGATTGAAATTTTGGGTTGTAGAGTGTTACATACTTATATTTGGAAAAGAAAATGGTAAATAGAGCAAAATTCAAATTTACTAGAAACTGATGGCAACTTCAATTTTGTAATTTGAAGGGTGATCATGATAGTTGATTGATTTGATGATCGTGACGGTTTTGAAGTGAAATTGATTTTGTGGGAACATGTTAGTGAAAAATTAAATGAGGATTATTGTTTGAAAGATTATATGACTTGAAACTCATTGTACGGATTATTTGAAAGGATCACTTATTATACAAGTTGCTAATGAATTTTTTATATAACAATTATTGTAGTAGATCATTTATAGCCCACAAATATTAACCAATTAAAATTTTATTTTTAACGTAAAAAAAGAATAGTTAAAAATTTAATGACGTTGGATGAATTAGATCATTATTACTCATTCTTTTTAATTTATTGTAAAAGTGCAATATTATTATTTGTTTAAAAAATTACCATGGTCTTTTCAAAAAAAAAAATATATACCATGGTACTCATTGTAATTTTTTATTTTTTAATACTATGATACCATTATAATCTGTTAATTTTTTTATGTTTTAAATTTTTAATAATATGGTACCATTATTTTTATTTTTTAATTATAAATGCCATGATACTTATTATAAAAATTTTATTTTTTAATTTAAGAAATGTGCATTAACAAGGATAATTAATTGAAAAATATGATAAAAAAATTAAAATACTAAATTGATACCAAATTAAATATTATTTATAATTCAAAAATTCGAATATATGTAAATAGCTGATAAAAATTTACATTTAATTTATTTTTTAACATATTTTAAAAAATGTATCACATTCATTATGAATTATTTTAAGAATATACATAGAATATGAACGTCTGTTTTTTAAAAAAGAAAAGCAAATTTTATAAAATATGGATATCATTATTAAGTAAACTATTTATATTATCCATGTATTTACTCCAAATTGTATGTATAAAATACAAAGAGAGGAGTACAACAAGCTTTAGTTGGTAAAAGAAATTGTGTTTTGATTATTAATGAAGATATGCTATGAAATACAATAATAATAATAATAATAATAATAATAATAATAACATAAAAATCGTTTATTGATTTGAATAGTTATGGTTAATATGTATAATGAAATATTATTTGCACATAGTTTGTTTGACTTATTTAAAATAAACAAAATAGATGTAAATAGTTTATTTGATTTTTTTCGTACTAGCAAGTCAATAGTTTTAATGATAACTGGGAGAATATATACGTACTCATATGATTGAATGTCGAATATTATTCGTCCCTTATAATAATAATAATAATTTTAGTTAAATTCATCAATGAGAACACTTAAAAGAGAATAATAATATTATTGTCTCCAAATAACAAAATAAAATATCATGCAACTTTTATTTAATTAAAGCAAAATATTTAAATTATAGTAGAAATAATTTATACTAATAAGTTTTAATAATTAAGGAATTTTTTTGTTTAAGGTTAATAATTAAATGAATGATTTGAGAGAGAGAGAGAGAATATGGAACGTTAGAGAGAGAGAAATTAGAAAATATGAGAAAGAGGGGGAGGAGAGAGAATTTTTTGACTTATGATAGCAGGTTATTTAAAAATTAAAAAAATCTACAATTTATTAAAATATTTTAAAATTATATATATGACATTTGCTTATAAAATAACTAAAATTAGTCACCTACAATTGTAACAATCATATAACTCCCCCACATACAATTAGGATTTTAATCCGTGATAACCAGTATTTTCCGAATTCAAATCTCTAACAGCCTTATAAACGATATCCATGTCCGCTAAAATAAAAACCCGCGGACAACAACAACTATTTTTCAGTAAGCTCTAAGTTTAAAATATAACAATTTAACATGGCTAAAGGGTGGAGAGCCTACTCACGTGCCCCCATGGTGATCACGTGATCATAGGTGTCATCAAAACCCTCTCAAA
Organism: Petrea volubilis; assembly: GCA_026212405.1. NCBI lineage: Eukaryota > Viridiplantae > Streptophyta > Magnoliopsida > Lamiales > Verbenaceae > Petrea > Petrea volubilis. The sequence continues at coordinate 38,506,200 of CM047870.1, forward strand.
GGCCCCCAAGTTCCCAAAATTACAGAAAGAGTGGCGGGAAATCAACAGCCCTTTTGAGAGGGAAAACCAAAGGAGAAATCTCCGGCCCCGTTCGGCGGATCCGACCCGTTTTATATCAGGCAACCAATGGCCGAAATCGAAACCCTAGGTATTCTCGACGAGATTCAGTCCATCGTCTCCGATAAACTTCAAGTGGTAAACCCTCTTAATTCTCATCAATCTCTTTATACGTCGCTAATATTTAACGGAAGTTTTGAACTTTTAGATTCGCCGATTTTTTTTTTTTTGATTCAGTATTATTTTGAAAGATTTGATTTTGCTGAAGTATTTACACGTGAATCGGTTCTGCCATACGAGTTCAGTTTCTTGTGCCAACAAGAAAAAAAAGATGAATTTGAAGGGCATTTTAGTTTAGAATTGGATTAAATTACTAAAGGCCGATCTTTTTTCTTTATCGGTTTTTGGGTATTAAGTTTATTGTACGTTCTGTGTGCTTGGTTCAGGTTTCCTATAAATGGCTTAGCCGAAATTTTTTGGTTTCCTCCAATGCTGCAAAGAGGTAAGAAAATTTTACTATGAATCAATTTTGTCATCTTTTTTTTTTCCGGTACATTATTTTTTGGGTTGATATGCTAGCATATTTTTGATGGGTTTTTGGCTGTAGACTGCTGCAGGAGTTTGTTGGAAAGTATGGTAATGGGTTAGAAGTGATTTACTCTGTATCTGGTTGGTTGAAGAACAACCCTTCGACTTATCATATAAGGCTTGTGTCTGAGCATAAGCTTTCAGGTGATTTTGTAAGCCATTTGTGTTGCAAAATTCCAAGGTTACATATAGTTCTATTCCTTTTTACTATGTGTAGCTCGCATTTCACTTCAGACAAGATGGAGTGCAGAAGTTGATTACTTATATACATATTTTTCTATCATATATTTTTCTATCCGGCATTGTGTGTCTCCTGGTTTTACTTCAGTCTATGTCTTGCTTTTTGTTGTTATTGCATTTCGGTCATATGCTAATAATTTGTATCTTGGTTTGGTTAATGGGGAGTCCCAAAAGATCATGTGTTCGTTGCGCATGGTAATTCTGTTTTTCATTCCATTGATGAGGTTTTTGGTCATGGCAAGTTGTTTCAACTGGTTGTGCATAGTTTGGAATTTGAACACACTGAAGTCAAAGTTGCAGGTTTAAGCAAAGAAGTTGGGTCATTTTGGTCTGGTTGAAAAATAGAACATTTACCCAGTAAGCATACAGTTATAATCTAACTTGTTGGTGTTGTGGTTGGGTGTGCTGAACTTAAATCTAAATAATGTTTGTGACCTAGTGCTAAAACAATGATAAGTTGACATTTTTGCTTGAGTATCTCCCACATTACTTGCATTTTGTTTCTAGTTGATTGCAATTGTCTCTATAGATGAATTCAATTTACATAGATTCCAAAAAAACCTTTGAATAAACAAAGGGAACAATACACAATGGAACCTTATTTATTCGACTTGTTGGCATTGTATTTTCAATTTAGTTGCTTAATTTAGACAGCGTTCCACTTTTCAGCTGTGTTAGGAACCCAATGGACAACCTTCAAGATTTTGTCTTTCTTGTTATTAGTATGGTTTACTTCACTCAGTTTCAAGTGCTCGAGCAAATAAGAGGGACATAATTTCCACTTTCTGATGCTTTTTTGTTTCCAAATTCGCAGATGCAAAGCAAGAATTTGATGGGAATTGCTCCGTTCAAGTCTACAGTGTACAAGCCTGCCTTCCTAAGGATCCAGCAACCCTTTGGAATCATGAGTTTGTCCAAGCTGAAGATCTGTTCAAGCAGCCACTCACAGTTGATAATTGTTTGCGAGATAACAGGTCTACTACCTGTTATCAAATTTTCTTTTTTGATCAATTGACCTTTTTTTTTTGTATGTGTGGAAATAAATGCGAATCTCAGTGGTATTTATATCTTTCTTATCCTTTATTAATGAGTAGGCACACTATTAGATGCACGCACCATGTCTTCCTTACTCCTCTAATTTCAATGAACTTTACTGATAGGTTTTGTGGAGTTTCAAACTCATTGGTTAAGCGAACTGCTGGTCAAACACCTTTAAGTGCTGGAAACCTGCAGGTGAATACCACAGGAGTCTCAGGGTTCTCTAAGAAAGATTCAGCTCATCAATCTACAGGAATTCCCCTGCCTCAGCAGAAAAAAGTTCAGCAGTCAAGTCCGCATGTTAGGGTGCAATCCCCTGACTTTGCAAAAACTGTAAAAGCTGACAGTCATGTAAAATCAGATCTAGACCAGGGATTCCAACTTGCTGCAGATAAAGAAAAAGTTGCCCAGCCCCCAAATACAAAAAGGGGGGAAAGTGATAAAATCTCTTCTGGAACTGGAGGCGCATTGGCTAACATGTGGGGTCGTGCATCAGCAAAGTCTAAATCTGATGCTTCTGTGGCACGGGGCGATAATTCCAGAAAAAATCCAGCTGGTTAGCTCCTTTTCTTTAATCCACCTGGGTAGGAAAATTTTGGATTTGTCTGTATTATTTGTTAATATTACTAAAAATAACCAGCAATAGTTCTGTTTGCTAATGGTTTCTTTTCATCTAAAAATCTATTGTTTGGTTTGCATTCAGCTAGTGCAGAAGCTCAAATTTGTGCTCGTGAATCAGTTGAATATGGGAGCAGCGATGATGATGGCAAAGATTTCAACATGAAGAGAACTTCTAATGGTGAAGGCAGTAGAAAGAGGAGAGTTGTATTTGATTACTCAGATGAGGAGGATGAATACCAAGATGCAGTAAGCCTAGCGTCACCTGATCCTCCAAAAAAATCTACTCTATCTTCAAAAGACAGTTCAAATAATGCTTCAGGCCTGGAGCTCAACTTAAGTTTTGATGAGAAGGAAAATAAACCTAAGATCAAGGAAGTGAAAGAAGATGATGTAAAAGCCAACCAACATTTGGGAGAAAAAGCTTCAGAAATGAGCAAAGGCAAGACGGCTGAATCTCCTGCTTCAGAGAAGACAATAAGCCATGTTCCTGGAACAGCTGCTAGTATGAAAGATAAAGTGGCTGATGGTGGGCCTAAAAGAAGAAAAGTGTTAAAGACACGGATTGATGAGCGTGGAAGAGAAGGTAGCAGTGATACTTAATGCACTGAGTAACCAAAGTTCCATTTCTTAATGTGCTATGGAAATTAATTAACCTGATCTATAAATACTTGTGGCAGTTACTGAGGTTGTCTGGGAGGGTGAGGAGCCAGACACGAAATCTGATAGCAATTCAGCAAAAGTCACTGAGAACAATACAGTGAACAATGCTATGAACAGGTTGGTTGCATATGTGCTTGACCATTTTATTTATGTCTTGGGTTGCTTTAATTTTGTTACAGTATGCATATTGGATTGAACAACGGTTCACTGCTGACGGGGATGCTATTGATGTCTAAATCAAAGCTGTCATGACTAAACTAAATTGATATGATACAGAGATACAAGAATAAGCATATACTTTTGTTGTCTGTCTGCGCAATTTGGTTTACCTTTAGTCAGTGACTAAAGGGTAAAGGTTGAACTTCCTTCTTTGTGGTAGGACAGTTTGTTCATGGACTGTTTTGCCAACTCTCCAAAAAAAAGTCAAAGCATCCAGAAACACACATGCAGTCTAGCATGAGTCACAAAAGAGAAGCTACTTTCTTTGTCCTTTTGGTGGTGCAAACTACAGCAGTTCTTTACTCTGAAGCGTCACAATGTAACTTAGAATGCAAGATTTGTATGAGAAGGTGCATGAAAGGTTTGCATGATCTAAGGACAAAGAAAATATCTTCTACTCGAACATTGGGAAACTGAAACATAAGACATTATGTCACCATCATAGAACTCCCGAACTAACATGATGTCAAGATCATTCTGGGAAAAAAAGGCAGAGTAGAGATGTTAGATCTGAAAGAAAAATGGGCTACCTGGCATGGTGGCATATGATTTTTTGAGCCTATCCTGTTTAATAGTTCTATATTTTCTACGCTATTTACTTAAAAGGGGATCTCGACTTTAGCATGCTGTGAAATTTCTTTGTCCTGCATCAAAGATGGTGTAATTTTTTCATCTTTTTTTACCTTTTTTTTTTTAATAAAAAAACATAATATACACTGATTGATTTGCCATGTCCCTGATTTTAGGCCACCAGTAGCTAGGAAGTCACCTGCAGTGGGAAACACTGCTCCAGCAAATCAAGCAGGGAAAGGTGGAAATAAAAAGGCAGGAAATAAGGATCCTAAGCAAGGCAATATCCTCTCATTTTTCAAGAAGGTTTGAGGAAAGTGATAAACTACGTTCAGCTAAAAATAACTTGGTTGATTTTGTGAAAGGCTCTTAACCATGTAAGTACGAGTTCTGGTTTCTTATGATTTTCACCATTAGTATGGTAGCCTTCTTATAAATGGTTGAATTTGAGTGCTTGTAGAGGCTGTTGTTTGGAAATTGATCGAGTATTATCTTCAATGACCATCGACAGTCTCATGACAGTCTCAAGATTCTCTCAAGATTCTCAAGTCTATTACAGGTCAACAAATTATGTAGCTTTTATACCTGCATAACTTTTACAGCATGCACAAAAACTTCAAATCCTCTGTTTTATGCTGTCATCCTATAATTGTGTGCCTTTATATAAGTCTGGCAAGATTTGTGGAATCAGGGACAAGATATATTGTACCAGGAATTATAGTTTGATTGCATTGCATCTGTCTGAAACCAAATAATAACCCATAAACTATATTGTTCACAACAAACTTGGATGATGACTACACATTAGAGTGCAGATTCCTGTTTCTCCTGTGATGAAAATGATTCCAGCAACTTCTGGTAGTCAGGTGGTGAAAATTTTCTTAAGGGAGCACTCTAGCAGATGAGGTAGATTGTATGCATAATTTACATCAAAAAAGTTGGCAGATATTCAGTGAAGCCTCCATTTCAAGGATCTCGAATCAAGTTCTTCGGCTCGCTCAATACGTACTTTGGTAATTCATATCGTGCACCTGTGACAGTGGTGATTTAGGCTGAATCACAAAGCCTAAAGATGTATGGAAAGAACCCAGTTCAAGTTATGAGTTTTACATAAAAGGTTACCTCTTTCGTCGAAACACAGTGTCATATCAGCATTGTGAACTATGATTCCAGCACTTTCCACAATTGCCTGAGCAAGTGATAGATCAGATTCTGCTGCTGCCCTAAGTGCATCCCAAATTTCTACCACACATAAACGAATAAAATCAAGATTTCGAGCATGAATCAGCAAACAAGGGACTGTTTGTTTGTTAAACCTTGTACCTTTGGTGCCACCATAGTGAGGAGCAGTGTCCCAAAACTCTTCCCTCAGCTGTATGAGCTGACTTTTGGTAATTGGCTGTGGGTGTTTCCAAGCTTTCGGCTTTCGGATCTTTTTAGCAGCTCCTCCTAAGAACATTATAAACACATGAAAAAGAAACTGTAAACTCAACGGGGACAATTGATAAATTTTGAAGTGCAGAGACAAGTGAGTGTACCTCTCTCACCCTCGGCTTTGGTCTGTGAGGATCCTGCACACCCCATGTCGTGTAACTGTGTGAAATCGAGTTGAGTTAGAGACAACGTTCAGTGTGTGTGTGTTTGTATAAACTTACCAAGAAGATGAAAGAAGAGTTACCTATTACTTTGTCAGGTTGGTTAGAGTGGTTATGATTCTCCATGTACATGTATAACAATTGGTTTTTGATGGGCTCTTTAAATATTTTAAACCTGGAAAATGGTGTCCACAAGAAACATCTTAAAAAAAAAGAAGGCACAAAAACAAAAAGTTGGGTGTCATCTGTCATTTCTCGTGACGACAGTTGCCAAGGTTATCACTTGAATTTCTGGATTGAGTATACCTTTTATTAATTAATTAAAAAGTTTGTGAACCTTCAATAAATGTAACCTAAGCTCTATCAAGTTTTTATGTAGTAAGAAATGTGGCAAAAATATATTTATACGAATATCTGGAATTGAATGATTATCAATCACGTGAGGATGTATCAATCGAATAGACCAAAGAAAATTAAAAAAAAAAAATGAATTCCCAGACCTCAACTTGCATGTGATCGACGTTCATGGATATTTTTCATATGAATGGACTTCTTTCTTTCTTTCTTTTGCCTTTTTGTTTTTCACTTTTCGTAAAAGAGTCGGTGAACGTAGTTAAGTTCCAACCTAGTACCTCTAATTGAACAATAAAGAGGAGTTGATGCTAGTTCAACCCAATGGCGGTTTGCAACTTTTATATGGACTTATTTGTATTGCTTGTTTAAACAGTAGATTCAAAGTGTTATTTTTACCAATAGCAAATGGGCCTGTTGGATTGAATTCGGATCCGATTCTCTTGAATTGCAAATGAGTTAGATCAGAATGGTTTGATTCAGTCAAAAATGGACTGGTGCAGCTTCTAACATGTCTAATATCGAAAAAATAAAATTAAGACAGAGAAAAGAAAAAGGATTTAACTAATACAATTTTCGATTCAAGTTTTATGAACAATCTTATCACTGATTTTTCAAACTTGGAAATATTATCCAATTACAAAGTTTTTTTTAGTTGGACCCAAAAAAAAAAAAAAAAAAATAGAACACGTATGCTGCCATTGAATTAAAATACAATATTTTTTACAGAACTTCGATAATTGATATTGTTGAACCAGGGCATGATTTACAAAGAAGTTGTCAAAGTGAACGAAGCTCTGCAGTCTGCACTAAACATACTGTACCTTCAAACAATAAACCCCGTAATAACACAAAAGCAAGAGGGGTCATTGTCCTTTGCATTGCTTTGAAAATTCTGTTTGCTCAATGCAATGCTTAAAAAGAGTTACATGGTTAACAAAAAGGGAACACATACTTGGACTAATCGAAACGATACGGGTCGCCATATTTGCTCCTAAAATTGTAAGAATCGTACTTAGTACTATCATACCCGGCCGTCGTGGTTTCAGCAGGCTTCGTCTCCAACACTGATGATGAAGCTCCAAAACTCGCATCTCCTGTTTTTTCTCGTTGGCGATGCTTTGTTCTTTCTTTCTGGCTCTTGGACCTGACTTGTGCAAACTGAGGAACCTCACCTGATCCATAAAATTCAGCATATTCTTGTCTTCGAGAAGATCGATGCTTGGTAGACAAAGAGGGATCTTTCAAGCTGGACGATCTAATTTTAGGAGGCTTCACTTCTGAGAACCTCTCGCCCACTGGTTCAGGGGCCCGCCTCATTTCAGCGAGAGGAGTTGGAGCCTTCTGCTTCAAAGCTGGAGAAGGCTTGGCTTCATCTTCAGGCATGATCAGAGAATCTTTAAGTGGAGTGAGGCTGCTTTTGGCAATTCTCCCCTTGAAGCGAAAGGGGGTGAATTGAACAAAGATGCCACCCAATGATTCGAATGCAAGTTTGCCTAGGTCCCACACCAGTTGTCCAAATGACGGCCACCCAGCCTCAGGTTCGTCCTTTGCAGTCACATCAATAGGAGTGGGTATCTCTTTGCTTATCGGTTGCTCGTCTATTTTAGTTCCACTATTCCCCCACTGCACTTGTACGTAACATAATAGTTAGCTGTTGTGAAATATTTCATTTTCTTATATTGGGTGCCGAAACTCTTGCAAACCACAACTAGCGAAAATTTTGCGGCTACATAACCCAGTACGAAATTTATCCATTTATCACTCAGAAAAGATTTGATCAATAAGGGACGAACAGATTCAGCTAAACTACTGACAAACTGTTGATTAGAATAAACAGAGAGCAAATTCAAAGTCGATGAATGTACCATCTTGGGGAAAAAAGTGGAACCAAATCCTGCAGTCTGCACTAAACATACTGTACCTTCAAACAATAAACCCCGTAATAACACAAAAGCAAGAGGGGTCATTGTCCTTTGCATTGCTTTGAAAATTCTGTTTGCTCAATGCAATGCTTAAAAAGAGTTACATGGTTAACAAAAAGGGAACACATACTTGGACTAATCGAAACGATACGGGTCGCCATATTTGCTCCTAAAATTGTAAGAATCGTACTTAGTACTATCATACCCGGCCGTCGTGGTTTCAGCAGGCTTCGTCTCCAACACTGATGATGAAGCTCCAAAACTCGCATCTCCTGTTTTTTCTCGTTGGCGATGCTTTGTTCTTTCTTTCTGGCTCTTGGACCTGACTTGTGCAAACTGAGGAACCTCACCTGATCCATAAAATTCAGCATATTCTTGTCTTCGAGAAGATCGATGCTTGGTAGACAAAGAGGGATCTTTCAAGCTGGACGATCTAATTTTAGGAGGCTTCACTTCTGAGAACCTCTCGCCCACTGGTTCAGGGGCCCGCCTCATTTCAGCGAGAGGAGTTGGAGCCTTCTGCTTCAAAGCTGGAGAAGGCTTGGCTTCATCTTCAGGCATGATCAGAGAATCTTTAAGTGGAGTGAGGCTGCTTTTGGCAATTCTCCCCTTGAAGCGAAAGGGGGTGAATTGAACAAAGATGCCACCCAATGATTCGAATGCAAGTTTGCCTAGGTCCCACACCAGTTGTCCAAATGACGGCCACCCAGCCTCAGGTTCGTCCTTTGCAGTCACATCAATAGGAGTGGGTATCTCTTTGCTTATCGGTTGCTCGTCTATTTTAGTTCCACTATTCCCCCACTGCACTTGTACGTAACATAATAGTTAGCTGTTGTGAAATATTTCATTTTCTTATATTGGGTGCCGAAACTCTTGCAAACCACAACTAGCGAAAATTTTGCGGCTACATAACCCAGTACGAAATTTATCCATTTATCACTCAGAAAAGATTTGATCAATAAGGGACGAACAGATTCAGCTAAACTACTGACAAACTGTTGATTAGAATAAACAGAGAGCAAATTCAAAGTCGATGAATGTACCATCTTGGGGAAAAAAGTGGAACCAAATCCTTGTTGAAGCATGCATGAGGCGTATCCAATTAAGATAGCACCAGCAACCATAAGAAGATCTGCATCAAATATCAGATTATTAAAGCCAGTCACCAGTTTATGAGCTCATTTTTTTCAAATGGGACTGTCAAATAAGATAGCACCAGCAACCATAAGAAGATCTGCGTCAAACATCAAATTATTAGAGCCAGTCACCAGTTTACGAGCTCATTTTTTTCAAATGGGACTTTCAAAGTCGCTAGAGCACATGCTAGCGGTCAACTTTGAAGCCATCACAGCCCGAGTACCTATTTTAACTAATTTTAACACTTCCTACATGGCAGGGGTTTGTGTGCCATAAAATCTTCAGTAACGGTAAATATATCTGGTTGTAGACTTTTCTTTTCTCTATATAATCTATTTTTATTCTTTTCGCAGTATAATGTCAAGCATATAACTTCACAACAAAAATGCTGAACTTTCATGAACATGTATGATCGCAAATTTCTGGAGAGAAATCAACAAACCTGTAGGCGAAACAGAGCTGTTCTCATAACCACAGTCATCTTTACTTAGAGAGATTTGGCGAAGAGCTGCATTGCCTCTATCAATAACAATTAATGAACAGGTAGGCCTAACATATATCACATCAAAATCATTTGAGAATTTTGCATCTTCGCTTGGCCCATCCCTGTATCCCACAACATTCGATTTTCCTCCAGCAATAGTTGTCACACCTGTAATTAATTTCGCAACTTAGATCATTTTTTGCCAATCCTACGTTTCTATCTTGATAGAAGGTATCGCCAAAGCCTCTTATTAATCAGCTAATTTAAAAATAAAAACTTCTACGACCTTTAGCAAAAGCTAGACTCTTAGAAATAGAAACTCATACAATTACAATGAAAAAAGCACCAACCTGACTCTCCAATTTTTCTAATGGCTAGATTTGATGTATCAGCGACATAAACATTCCCTTTATCATCCATGGTAACTCCTTTTGGGTGATTAAAACGAGCATCGGTTGGTTTTCCATCCACATGGCCAGTGTGGCCCTGAAATGATCCTGCAACCAATCTTGCCCTACTATCTACATAAATTAAAAAGTTGATCCATTAATTAAGAAGCCAAGAATCAGATTAAATGTTACACACGAGCAATGTCTTGTAAGTTATTTTGACTCAATCAATCTTTGCCTGTTTGTGAGAACACATTACCTATGACAAAAATAAGTAGATGAGAAACACAGTCCTTGCCTTAGACATAATCTTAACTAACAAAACACTTGTCAGCACAAAGATAAGTAGAAACTTGTTGCGCAGTTCACAAGACCCAAAAGTGTACAGACTTAACTCATACTTTTCAACTACATTTGTTTAACAACTAATAAATGACTGAGGTTCTCAGATATATGACACCTCACTACAAGAAGTCTCAGTTTTGGATCTTCGATAGGCCGAAAATTAAAAAAGATCATTAACTGGTGAAAAGGAAATAGAGAAAAACATTACATTGCGATAGTGGGGGCGTAATTTTGACAATGTTGCTATTAACAGCATCCACAGCAAAAAGCTCTCCATCTTGTGAAACACGAATGGAGTAAGGCACAACCCCAAGTTCGTTCCCTTCGACAACAGTCTCAACTAGATATCCGTCTTCGAATTGAAGCACATGCCCATCTGCAACAAGTTTAAACTGATAAAAACACATATAGTTGACAAAAAGATTTGATTGTTTCGCTGCTGACATTTTTTTAGGCAAAAGTTGGATCATATAAATTGGAATCCAAAAATGCCCTATGGACTAGATTAAGCCGTTCGACTTCCAACTTTGTGCACTATCTTTAGAAAACTAACAACATAACCTTGGTTTTTATGGGTGTTCATACAAAAAACAGAGAGATGCAAAAAGAAGAACAAACTGATTTGGGTTGCACCTGATTGGTGGGATGTCTTGGGTGACTTGGTCCATTTCATTAAAGAGGACAAGTGCTTTATCAACGGCCCTGAATCAATTTTCAGAAAGAACTAACGAAAATAAGTAAATAAAATCAAGAAATAAACTTCTATACAAGAACAAGCACAGCCATACAACAGAAGCAAAAAAATCTCATCTGAAATTGCAATAAACCCAACCCCTTTTTGGCTAAAAAATAAAAAAATAAATAAAAATTAAAGAAAAAAAAAATACCAGCAGGTGCAGCTTGAGCTTGAAACTTAAATGCAGAGGCGACAAAGGGCCCCAACAAAACGAGAAAGAAGAGGACGGACCTCATGCCTTTACCACCAAACTTTAAACCCCAAAAAAGCTTTTCAGTGTGTGTTGTGTGCGCGTGCAGATCAGAAAAAAGCTGAAATCAAGAACTCTCAAATGTGGTTTTTTTCAGTTGTTTTCGTGTAGAGTTAACATGAAAAAATGGAGTACAAAAGCGTAGATTTAAGCACATTGATACTGCTTCTAGCTTATAACCCAGAGACTGTAGCCTATGTACTAGTTGGAGGCAGCTTTTTCACACTGCTATTTTTTTTCGGGTCTTCTTTCATCAAAAGATTTTTTACAGTTAGCTTTTTTTGAAGATTTTGTTAATTCCACCCACAGAGGAAGAAAAAAGTACATTTTTCGAGGAATTTATGACAAATCCAAAATAGTACTTGCCTGTTTTTTACTATTAGGAAAAACAAAAAAAAAAAAAAACCACTTTTGCAATAAGCGGATTCGTACGTGTGAACAAAGGCGCAACGGTCGCTTTTATCAGCAAATAATGATAGGGCCCGTCGGCCCGAATAATAACCCAATCAGTGACCCTTGTACCCAATAGAATGAAGTTCGGATCCGAGTCGAAAAATGATGTTTCTTGCCCGAGTCTGGCTGGATTGGGTCGGGTCCGACGTCAAAAGTCCAAATATATCTCCTTTTAATCTAAAAAATCCGTATACATGGACTATGGTACTTTTCTGAGGCTGGCAAGGGAACACGGTTTGTTGAATTCGATTTTGTCAGGGTTTTTTAACCAGATACCCGGATCCGAACTCGGATGACCCGTTTTACATTTTAAAATTACTTGAGAAGTTATTCGTTTTCAAGGAAAAACGTTATTGCATGTCTCTAAAATTAAAAATTCTATTAATACTAACGAAAAACCTATTAGTTACAAAATAATTTAAGCAAATTTAAATCTTGACAAGTGAGCAGTTCTAAATACTTTATATATATATATATATATATATTGAAAGCGTAACCTATTTTATTAATGTAATATAATATTTTTAATATGCAAAAACAACATACTTGTATTTTCTAGGTAATTATATATTGAGGGTGGATGTTTTCTTTTATAAAATATATATCATATAAATATACACTTATATATATATATATATGAAAATGAATAAACATATATATTGACGTGATAAATATCGACCTCTCATATGTCACTTCTTTAAGTCATCCGAGGGCCCATGATGTCCTAATCGAATTTCGGGGCCAAATTGATGCTTGAGGAGAAATTGAAACACCTATCCCACCTAGCGCAGCCGATATCAAAAGGGTCGATCGAATTGCCCCTCGACATGGTCCTCTACCAACCGCGCTCAGTGCAAGTCATGTTAATTCATGTTGGCATTAAATATTTTATCGGGTCAATCGTGTTAGATCCACCTAACTCCCTACGCCTCATAAATATTGTTCACCTAATGTTATCTTTTCAAATTGCTAAACTTAAAGGCCAAGCCATGTCGTTCCATTATGACCTACTAAGTTTAGGGACTCAATATACAAATTACAAAGTGATCCCAATGGCTTTCTCACCAAAACTTTCATATTATAAATATTCATCAGCATTTATGACAACAGATAAACATTCTTTAATTACTATCTGCCACATTCACACTAGTCACTCGAATTATTCCCTCTCATGATCCTTGATTGAGGTATTGGATGGTCTTAGTCAAGACTATTATCGACTAACTCACGTTGCTTTCCTTTGTTGCAAGTTTTTCTATTTTACTTTTCACCTCCCTCACAATCACCCTTTGACTGAGTACTCGACCAAGATTACCTCTCACCAAATTCAACCCACGTAATATACACACACACACACACACACACACATCATTGGGTTTTTGAATCAAAACTCAAGACCCGCATCGAACCTGATTGTAATAATAAAAACCTACAGTATTGAGGGTGTATTCAAATCTATTATCATCCCTAACTCATCAAAGTGCAAATAAAAGCTCACAGATACAAACAAACGAAAAATGGTCAATACTAGGTTAGATGGACAATACAATTACAACAATCAAATCTTGGAGACTTAACTTTTTTTTTTTTAAATTTATTTTTTGACAGGGAACTATTTAGTAAACATCAATACTTTCAAATGAAAATTAAACTCTTGCATTAATTATCAATAATTATTAAATACAAATTGTCCACACAAAAAATTTGAGTCTGCAAATACAAATTACAAGTCAAGAAAAATATGTGACAAATATTTGAAAAGAATATGAATTAGTGAAAAATAATCCCTAAACGATTAATCCCCTTATTATTTTCTTCGAATTTGATTTGATCTTTCAATAACGTGATTCATGGGTTGAGTAGCTTGATTACGAATCAAACGCCGAAAACTTCGATGAACACCGCGAAGAACTTCGATGAAGACGTGAAGAACTTTGTGAACACCGTGGATTTGACTTGAAGAAAAATGCCAATTTGCTATTTTTACACCTTGATTTCAGATCAAACACCTTATTTAGATGATTTATGCGAAGAACGCCTTAAACATCGCTTTAATCACTGTGGATTTGATTTAGAAGAAACGCTAAAATGCGGGGTTAACACCTCGATCACGGATTGAACGCCTTGATTTGATGACTTTCGCAAAGAATATCAGGAATTTCGTCTTTGATCTTCACGAATCTTCTTGAACTTGCTTTGAGAGAACTTTGGGATCTTCGTATTTTCTCTTCCTCGTGAAAACTTCTTGATCTCTCTGGCTCTTGAAGACTTTTTGATGTCTTTTTCTCTTTTTTTTAAGCTCCAAATGACCCCTATTTATAGGCGTTTATGCAGAGTATTTGGATTGCTAGCAACTTTTTTTGATATTTATCTCTTCAATATAAATTATTATTAAAGAGAAAAATATCATTTATGTGTTATTATTTGATTAGTCCACCTGACCAAAATGCGCCACTTGCCATCATTTGATTGGTTTTGGACTTTCAGGCTGCACGATTTGATTTGATTACTCGTGACATTTTATATTGACACGTGGCGATGCCTCATTTGCTGGTAAAATAAATATTAAAATATCAATTAAAATCAACTATTTAATATTGAAATTAAATTTAAGAAATTCCAAAATACAAATAGAACATTTAATTAATATTTTATATTTTAATTTACATTTGTCAATTTTCTATTCGACGAAATTTAATCGCCAACACAAATAAATTATTATACGATAAGACTACACACTCAACTAGGGGTGAGCGTTCGGGTCGGGTTACCCGAAACCCGATGATTGGATGGGGTTTTTTATTTTATTTTAACTTCGGGTCGAGTACCCGACCAAAGTAGACCCTTTTTGGGTTGGATTTCAGGTGCAATATTAAAACCCGAATTTATTTTCAGGCACTCGGTTTCCATAAGTTTCCTAAATCTCTAATTCCTAGTTTTAAATTGACAATAGTCCAATACTTGTCCCGGCTTCATCTTCCTTGTTCTCTCCAAGAGTTCGACTACAGACCACCACACCAGTCCACCCACTGCGACCACGACCACCGTCCTCTACCTCCACTACCGCTGCTCTTGTAGCTTTGAGAATAAACACAACAACTTTTTTTCATTTCTTGTTTTGCAATTGGTACACTGATTCTGTAACTATCCCTATCGCCAAATTCAATCTTTTTTGGTGTATAGTTTATTGATTTGCCTTTTGGGGTTTTATGGGTTTTGTTCGTGGTTCTTTATTATTCAAAATGGGATATCTATCATGATATTTGTGGTAAAATATTTAATTTTTACTGTATTGGGCTTATGTTTTGAATCAGTGGGGTTCATTTGTGTTATTTGTGTTGTTTGAAATATGTTTTGAATCAATGAAAGAAAACTTTCCCGAAAGATTTTTTCTTTAAAATATTGCTTTATTAGGCTTATGATTGCAGTTAGTCAATATTTGAATGCTTTAAATTTGCCCTTAAAAATAAATCCGTCCTTAAACAATTCAGGTCGGGTAACAACTCCGGGTACCCGACCCGATTAAACCGAACCCAAAAATACCCGTCCTGCGCCCAACCTGACATGCAACAGACTAATATCTAGATTAATGAGACTCGATGAACTTTTTCCCTGTTCATAAGGCCAAATGCTCATCGGGCAGACAAAACCATTTTAAATCCAAAATTCATAACTCCGGCCTTCTGTAATGCCTACAAGTGCATGCATTTTCTTTTTTTAGTTTCTTTTTCTTTTTTTTTTTTGAAACAGTTCTATGAAATTATGTTGGCGATTATGAGGTGTCAATGTTAATTGAAACCTACGATTAGGGATCAAGTCTTCGCTTTTTCAGTATGAATTGCGAGAGCGAAGCAAATTCCCACAAACTAATTATATACGAGCACTGCATGAAGACATATCGGATTGTCCCTTTCGATCGACTACAATTTTTTATACGTAGATGTTTCAATACAAGAAAGGCTAAAAATCTGAATCCAATCGAAAAGATATAATACTACCTATTACGAATTCCATTCTAAATAATATAATTCACTAGCTCTAAAATTGGAGCACAAATACAAATGGACCCCAACTGAATTTTAGATTTGAAATTCACCTTATTTTCCTACACCTACAAAAAATATTAAAAAAAAAAAAATCACATACTGGTAAGTGTGGTTGTCACGCAAATCCGACTATATATATATTTTTTATTAATTTAAAATTGAATTATAATGAGCATTTCTTTTTTCCTTTTTACTGAATTTCAAATTGTGTTATTATAAGATAAAACTAAATGTACAATTTGACATGAGGATCAGTTCATCGTGATGTGATGGTTTTGGTCAATTATAAGAAAATAATGATAAATTAAAAGCAAGAAACGACAATACCTTTTTTTTTTTGCAATAGCGAAACATTTAAATTGATATTTAACATCAACTGCACATAGCAATGATTTTATTTTATTTTTAATAGAAGTGAAATGAATAAGTTCGTAGTACTACATAAGTCAATGCATATAATTCATACTGCGTTACAAAAATGAACTTATGAAAATATAACTAGATTAAGTTAATTAAACAAATTCGTAAACAACAAAATATTCCTACATTTCCTACAATTAAATTAAGTCAATTAAGTCCTTTTTTTTTGTTTTAAAGCGATTTATTGGGTCAGAACCTAGATTGCCTCTATCCTAGGTTAGTGGACTAATAAGTAGATATGTAATAAAATTAACTTCATAAAGTTAATATATATGAGAGTTGCAGTTAGGTTTAATAAAATTCAAAATTAAATTTAATTGAATGCACGTTGTGATTTTATTGTCGAGTTTTAGATTCACGATGTTTTAAATATATCATTAAAGGTGGTACGATGCGGAATAGTTGGAACGGTTCGGATAATCGAATAATTTTTAAACTCATGCTCAAGCCTAAATGCCGGTGTCTTAAAGAATGCACATTAGGGGGGGAAAATCCATATGCAATTACAAAAAAAATTTCAGATTCTAATAACATTATGTCACAATTTATACTCGATTATTTGACGAAAAACAGAAAATATTAATTAAAACTTAAAAGCCTTTTTTTTTTCTATTTTTGCAAATTATTTTCCCAGCCGTATAAGACCTTGACTCACGCAGTTTGACCATGACACAGTCATACTGCACAGCTAGACATCTTATACACGTGTCGTATTTTCATTGGTGGAGTGAAGTGTCACCGGTCCAGCACATCTTCACACACACTCAAACAGGTTCCGATAATATCTAAAACTAAAATACTATTTATATAATGAAATAAATCGAAGAAATCGCGGCACAATTAGATCTCTCCAATTCCGGATTTTTCACTCCTGGTTCTCTGGTTTGTACCCTCCTCTCTCTGTTTCAGATCTTTCAATTATGTTTAGATCTATAGTGTATCGTGAATCTTTTGTTTGGGTTTCGTCTAATTTAGCAGCCTTTTGACCGTTTATATGTTTTTTGGAGTCATTTTATTTGATTTGGTTAGGTTTTTGTATTGGATTTTAGCTGTGTTTAAGGTAATGTTTGAAAACAAAAAGAAATCATGCGATAGATCTCAGTCAGAAACACAGATCTGCAATTGGGAGGGTTAGCCTTTTACATTTTAAATCGTGTATGTTTGTTTTTTCGTCATGGGGTCGCTCTGTTTTACGGCTGCACCAAATAAATTAATATGCTTTGACTAGCTGAATGGATATGCCGTTCGTCGATGATTTTATCCCTACATGCAATAATAGTGCCTTGGTTTTCCTGTGTCGACGTTTTTCTGATCTTGGTCAATGCTTATCTTTCTGATAATCAGGAGAAAGTTATTTTTAATTAAGGTGAAATTTTGTTATGGGTGGAGATAAAACTCATTTGAAGTCAAGACCTTTGTGGAATGAGCAACCATCTCCACCTTTGTTTGTGAAAGATATCTTGTGCTTGGATTTCTTTGGAAAGTATGGTTGCGGAAAATTGATTATATTGTATAAGTGTGAGAGGGACTGAATTGATGATGCAATGTTGAGTGAGTATGGTTTCATTCTGCTAAACTTTAGTTCCTGATGTTTATCAGCATTTTAGTTGTCTAGTATGTTGTCCTTGTTCATATTGCTGAAGGTTTTGGCTTTACAATTTGTCATGCAGTTGTTGAGTTAATCTGATTGACAAAAATGGGAGGTGGATTTAGAGTTCTCCATCTAGTTCGACCATTTCTTTCATTTCTGCCCGAGGTTCAGAGTGCCGATAGGAAAGTTCCATTCAGAGAGAAGGTTATATACACTGTAATATCTCTGTTCATTTTCCTGGTCTGTAGTCAGCTGCCTTTGTATGGCATACACTCCACAACTGGGGCCGATCCATTCTATTGGATGCGTGTTATTCTTGCCTCAAATAGGGGCACAGTTATGGAGCTTGGTATCACCCCAATAGTGACATCTGGATTAGTCATGCAACTTTTAGCGGGTTCAAAGATCATTGAAGTTGATAACAACGTGCGAGAGGATCGGGCCCTTTTGTAAGTATAACAAAAGCCTTATCATGTTCATTTCTGTTAAGTTGGTCTCTTTATACAGTAATTGTTTCTGGTGTTTATGAGAACCTATAAGTTAAAATTTTCTTTTCCTTCTATGATTTAACTCAAATATTCAAACATAATTTAGCAAGGTTTGAATAATAAATGTAATAGTATTAGGTTTAAGTTTTCTCAGAGTTCCTGAGTGCCTTTATCTTTGCAATATCTTGTCTGCCTAACGGGAATTGCTCAATGAGGTGATACAGTTTGCTCTGAAACCAAGTTATTTGTAAGGATTGTGTGTGTGCTTATTCTTCACAGTGCTTGAATATTTCAGAATGTTTCAGCTACGCAGATTCCTTGTTACTGAAAATTCTGCTAGTTTCTTTATTATTGTTTCTTTTTAATGATGATTTTCCTTTATCTCTTGAATAGAAATGGGGCACAGAAGTTGTTGGGCATCTTGATAGCAGTTGGTGAGGCTGTTGCATATGTTCTTTCAGGAATGTATGGCAGTGTTAGCCAACTTGGAGTTGGGAATGCAATCCTTATAATTCTGCAACTCTGCTTTGCTGGTATTATTGTTATTTGCCTGGATGAACTTCTCCAGAAAGGATATGGTCTGGGCTCTGGTATTTCACTCTTCATTGCAACCAATATTTGGTGGGTGGTGATATTTTGTTTATTCTTTGTTCATTTAATTTGGACAAGACTGAGGATATTTACCGCTTGAGATGTTGTCATTTAACAGTGAGAACATCATCTGGAAGGCATTTAGTCCAACTACTATCAACAGTGGGCGTGGAGCTGAATTCGAGGGTGCTGTTATTGCTTTGTTCCACTTGTTGATAACACGGACTGACAAGGTTCGCGCTTTGCGAGAGGCGTTCTACCGGCAGAATCTTCCCAATGTTACAAACTTGCTAGCAACTGTCTTGATCTTCCTTATTGTCATTTATTTCCAAGGGTTCCGTGTGGTTTTGCCTGTGAGGTCAAAGAATGCACGTGGGCAACAGGGCTCATATCCAATTAAGCTGTTCTACACTTCCAACATGCCCATTATCTTGCAATCTGCACTTGTGTCCAATCTTTACTTTATTTCCCAGGTAATGAACAATTCTGGTTTTGTGAAGGTGTTGGGGTGATTTATTTTTCTTCAGTACTGAGACAAGCTGATGTCTATTTTTGTCTTCCACAGTTGCTTTATAGGAAATACAGTGGGAATTTTCTTGTGAACCTTTTGGGGAAGTGGAAGGAATCTGAATACTCTGGTCAGTCCATCCCTGTTGGTGGTCTTGCTTATTATATAACTGCACCATCTAGGTAACTAAAAACCTCTTTTTATGTCTCATTGTTGATGTGCTTAACTTGGTTTCTTTTCTGCTGAACCCGTCTGACTGTAAATGCCATTGCTGTTGTTTTTTTTGCAGCTTATCAGATATATTGGCCAATCCTTTCCATGGACTATTTTATATTGTGTTTATGCTGTCAGCATGTGCTTTATTCTCAAAAACATGGATTGAGGTCTCAGGATCCTCAGCTAAAGACGTTGCTAAGCAACTGAAGGTATGTTTATAAACATTTTAATTGGTTTATTCTCTTTTTTTGTTTTTGTTTGTGTTGTGGGGTGGACGGGTGGTGGTGTTATATATTTGGCCATTAGTTGTCTTTAAGCATCCATGAACGTGGTGCAACTTAAGTTGATTTATCCCGTATGAAATTCAATTATAACCGTAACCTGTTGGGCTTAGAAATCAAATATCCTCTGTAATTTTTTTTTCCCCTGAACGTCATACGAAGACAAATAGATACTTTCAATGAATGGTTGGGTTACCTTTTTGAGCATTGGAAAAAGAGCAGCCTTTTGATGTGATTATCAGATCAGCTGTCTTGGAATAATGATAATACTGTTCAATTAATTGCTCTTGACTGTTTGGTTAGCCTTTGTTACCATGTCTACTGTCTAGAGATGCTAACCCCTGATCCGATACTCAATCAGGTCTCTTTGAAGAAGTATAACAATATGGCCTTAGAATGACCTTTGGTATATGGTTTTAGCCTATAGGTTTTGTGAAGAACTTTCTAGGCTTAAATCAGTTTTGCAATCAGAACATAGCTCATGACAAATTGCCTATTCCTAAATGGATGGATTATACTTCCCAATATAGGTACTCCACTTTTGATTTGGGAATGCTTCCATTTGATGAATTTGTTGAAAACATAAAATTTCTAGCAAGCACTGGAAGGTCAATAAATAAGGATCTTATCGTTGCAGGTGTTATTTGGATTATTGCTTCCCCTCTATACCTTGTTTGCCCAACAATTACAATCTTCACATCTACATTGAACAGCTATATTTATCTAGTTGGCTATTGGACATCTCCATAACACAATTAGAAGGTTTATAAATCTGACAATTTCTTCATATAGGTTTTCACTCCAGCCCACTAGCACGAATCCCACTTCTCTCTCCTGATTCATTTCCTCATAGTACCATGATGTCTGAACCTAATTTTATGTTAGCAAGCTTTCTTGGATAGGATGGTCTCCTTTGATGTTTATAAATGATTTCATGATTTGAGCAAGGAATAAGAACTGAATATGGGGCCATCTTTATTCAATTATATTTCCGTGTAATTTTCAGGAACAACAAATGGTGATGCCTGGACATCGCGAATCAAATCTTCAGAAGGAGCTGAACCGCTACATACCCACAGCAGCAGCTTTCGGTGGCATGTGCATTGGTGCACTAACCGTTTTGGCAGATCTTATGGGAGCAATTGGTTCTGGCACTGGAATTCTGCTCGCAGTGACAATCATATATCAGTATTTTGAGACATTCGAGAAGGAAAAGGCCAGTGAGCTAGGTTTCTTTGGTTTCTGAGAGAACATTCCAAGTTATGGTATTTCAATGGGTAGAACTTTTCATTTTTGGAAAGCTGAGGAATGTAAAACATGAATTCCGATGTATTGGAAAACGACTTTAGTTTAGTTTTAATTAGTGAGATCTCTGTTGTCTTGTGCTCATTTATTTTTGACAGTTATACACTTTTAGGTTTCTGGGATCGATCACTCTTATAGTTCCAATATACGCCTAGTGCTTTCGCTTAGAATGTTTGGTTAATAGGAGGCGATACAAATTTTCTGATGTTAGAAAACTTAGGCTTCGATGACTTGAAAATCTTAATGAACAATTTTTGGTCATTTGGAAAATTTTCTGATTCTTGGTTGAGCTTTTCCTGCATTTTTCTGTTGTTGCCCGCATGTTTAAGTTGGCACCTGTGGTTGGTGTGTAAAGCAGGAATGTACGAGGCTGTTTGGGGGACATTTTGGTTGCTGTTTTACTAGGATTGAGAAAATCTCAACTGAGATCATGCGCGATGTGAGTGGCATAATGTTGTAACGTGATGAGACATTTATGTTGATAAATATTTGTACTTCCTACTTGATTGCTACTCATATGTGTAATTTTCAAAGATGTATAATGATGATTTTGAAAAGAGTGGGAATTCAAGCCCAGGCCTGTCCAATTAAACTAGTATTAATTATGTGACTTAACGGTTTGCACTTGTCTCATGTTTGATGTATGATTTAGGGAGAATTATGTAATTGTTATGCGTTTGATGCATGATTTAGGAAGAGGGATTAATTACATAGCAAATGCATTGATGTATGATTTAGGGAGAATTATGTAATTGTTATGCGTTTGATGCATGATTTAGGAAGAGGGATTAATTACATAACAAATGCAATATATGCATCCTAATATTTGTTGGGTTTGACCCAAATATGATTGGACACACCGATGAAAACCTATTTTACATGGAAATTATGGTAGGACACAGCAAATTACTGTTCTATATTCCTATTTTACCCACGTATTCCATATTTCCATTCAAATGAATTTACAAACATATTTATTTTATTTTGGACACGCATTGTGCTTTTGAACTTCTTGGATTGAATGGGGGAACTAAAATCAGTTTTTAAACAATGAAGAAACATTAAAGGTCAAAATACTTGTTTAAGAGTTTAGATGTGAGGATTCAAAGGAATGTAATAATCTCAGTGCCCTTTTGAAATTTTCATCATATTCATAATTACCAATTTATACTGTAGGAATCCAACTTCCAAGCAATATCCTAGGATTCCTTTTATTGCAGTAATATAATGGTGGACAGCCATGAATGAGCGGAGCTTGTGCTCAACTAGCAAAGCAAAAAGCCTGCTAGTCGAGATACTGAATCTTATCTTTAAGCCAAAATTCCGATTCATCACATCAATCTTTTCTCAACTATTACTGGCATATACACCTAACTTTTGCCTTTATTTGTGGTATGACTATTAATGGAGGACGGTGAAAATTAAGTACTTGACCTCGTCGTATTCACCGTACGCATATAACTAATCTTCCTCTTGGGGGTTAGGTTGAGAGAGAAGGGATGATATACAAACTGTTCTTGTTGCTAAGTTGTTGATATCTTTAGTGTGTGTATGTATGTGTGTGTATAATACGCTGTGGTGGAGCCATGGCCCTGATGTTAGGGGTGCATCTAAATTACTAATTAAATTAAAGAAATTCAGGGTGTATTGGAGAACAATCACAGAGTGCATTAGAGGATAATTCGGGGATTGTTCAAATTCAAAGATATGTATAAATGGGGTAATTTTAAACACAGTAGGTACGTATGCACTCCTGAATTATATGTGGCTCTTCCGTTGATAATATGTAATTGGATTGTTTGATTTTAAACAAGCAGGTCTTAATTTTATTTTTAAATTTTACTGTACTAAAATTTCAAAATTTGATATCTCCAATTAAACCTATACGTACCATTAGAAAAATCATTTGTTGCAATGGGGAAAAAAAAGTTGAATTGGGTTATTAATAGGATAACAAACCTTTTATTTCGGGTGAGAGTAGTAGTAACGTTTACATAAATTCTACTGTTTTCTTAAATTTTTTCAAGCAATTGTTTCTTACAACGATTAAATACATCATTACATTTGGATGTCAACCTATAAGTATTAGTCGGTAACTTTTAATTTACAATAATCAACTATATCAACATCTGACTATTATTTTATTTATCTATTAATTGTTATTTTTTGTTTGATAATTAGATACTAACAATTATAGAACTATACAAATATTCTTATCTTGGAGAAGCTCAAAGTCATATTTATTGAAAGTGTGTAAGTGGCATCTGTGACGCAGCTAAGGGGGCTAGTGGCGGCAGCCGCCCCCTTAATTTTTTACAAATCCAGTTTTTAGTATATATATTTAATAGAATTTCAAATTTTTGCCCCCTTAAAACAAAGTTTTGATTTTTATATAAGTTACATAATAAAATTTTTAATTTTTTCTACTCTATTTTATTTTTAGTGATTTATTTTTACCTAATCTCATTTATCATAATAATTAAATTCTCTCTCTTTCTTTTTCCTTATTCTCTTCAAATTAAAATTTTAAAAATTCTATTAGATTTTATTTTTTTCTTCTATCCGAATTAAAATACCAAAAATTCTATTATAATTTTTCTTTTCTCACAAACCCTATAATGTTCAATTTTTTTCTTCGAAAGCAACGTACAAAAATGTATTGTGCATTAATTTTGAAATTTATACATTTATTTATTTTTATTATTATTTTTTGTAATTGATTGTTGTATAGGGATTTGAATCTTAGGATTGTTGGTATGAGTTTTGATAGTTGTTCAATATTAAACGTAATGAGTCTTAATGTTAATTTGTTGGGTTATTGAATTTGAATGAATCTTACTAATTTGACATTTCATATTTAATTGAGAGTGATTTGGAGAGCGTGGTGGTGGAAAAAATTAAAGACATTTTTTGATTACCAGAAGAAAGAGAGAGAGAAAAAAAAATCTATTTTAAAAATTTTTGAGTTTTGGTTATATATTAATATATGAATTTATGTCAATTTTATTTATTATTGTTAAAAATTTCTTTGCTAAGTATTTTTTAAAAGCAATTCATTATCCACTATATTTATTTTTTTATAAACAGATAATAACTTGTTATTTTTTTCAATATTATTTTAATTGTAGCTCTTTTTTTTATTTTAGTAATTTTAATTAATCATATATGCATAAATATGATAATTTTTATTATTTTATATGTTAATATTATATATAACCCATTATTTATACATTTTAGTACCTAATGATCTCGAAAAATTTCGTCTCCCCTCCCACCCCCTCAATGAAATTCTTGACTCTGTCCCTGAGTAGAATAAACTTGAATCACCATGTATTATAGACTATATGTAGCGACATGAATCCAAAAAAACTTGTATAATCTAACCTTAATGACATCGACACCGTAGAACCTGGGCAACTTATCGTATCAGTTCTTGTAGATGCTACGTACTATGATTTGTCATGCGTATCATCATAATCATACTATTATTTATGATGGACGACACATCATTTCCTTTTGATTCTTCATTGTCTCCCAATTTTTAGAGGTTACAGTGTATAAGTACTTCTAATCAACATATGAAAATTACTGTCATTTTCCAAAGTATGAAATTACTAATTATGTTAAGGATTTAAGCTGAGCTATAATGTTACCGATATGTGTGTGTGTGTGTGTGTGTGTAAGTCAAAAATTTCTGATAGTCCATCTCCTTTTTTATTTTATATTTTACGGGATTACAACTAATTAACTAATTAAAAGATCTAAAAATAGTTAAATGCTCAACGTATTGATTAATTGATGGGGCAACAAATGACAATTCAATCTAACTAACTTGTGCAGCCAGGAGAGGGATGAAAGTCGTTACTCCTACCCAACTTTCTAAAGTCAATGCTAATAAATTAAAATTTTTCAGAAAAAAATGTACCCCCATTCATTGTATTAATTGTTATTGACTAATTGAATAATTTGTAATCAAATATTACATTAGTCAAAGAAAATACTTATCCTTCTATACCAAATTTTATATTTGTTATTTATTTTCTCTTGAGATGTTACGAAATAAAATTATATATTTATAAATATGAATACTATTTTGTTAATTTTCAAAATATCAATGAAGCATGTTAATTTTCAACAATTACTTTGGAGAACCACTACAAGAAAAAAAAATATTAATGACAAGATATAATCGTGACAATATAAAAGTTGTCACCAATAATTGTATTAAGTAACAACACCTTTTAGTTTGTCACTAGTTAAGTTTCTTTAGTGGCAACAACTTTTATTTTGTCACAATATGCACTCAATGTCGACAAAAATTAATATTTTAATGACAATCATTAACAATCAGTGATACACCTATACTGACATTTTTGGTGACAAAAAAATTTTGTCATTAGGATTCTGTGACAATATTCCATTGTTACTAAGTTGTCACCGTAAGTGTGGCATTAATTATCAAATTTGCACTATGTTGTCACTTTTTTACACTATATTGTCACTATTGATGTTGTGCAAACTACGTTTTGTGACAACATAAATTTTTTGTCACTAAATCCATATAATTAATGACAACTTTTTTCATTATCACTTATTATATTGTCACTAATTTACTTATTTTCTTGTAGCGAACAATGATAAGATATTGAAAAAAAATGAAAAATGACTTGTTTAACTTATATGTAACCCAAGCTCAGATGATTGTATCCCATTGGATATATATCCAACTCATTTATGTATTTCTAAATCATATATGGTAACATTAATATTTATTTTATTTTATAATATTATTATATTCTCATCTAATAATTTGTAATGCAAATTGCAATTGATTATATACTAATTTACAAAGGCATTAATGGTAAAAAATATTGAAGATCATAGATATCTGGTACTGCTAACAAGGAAGAAGATCGCTGTCAAAAAAAAAAAAAAAAAACAAGTAAATTAGTTAGGAAAATTCCATTAATATTCTCTATTACCTTGATTGGTTTGTCAGTCAATTCCATCAAATTTAAACCATATTTAAGTAGTTCTCAGAGGTTAGATATGCTGATATGCTCTAATGATTAATAAAAAACCTTCATTTGAAGCTTCTGTTGGGACCCATTTCAACTGAAACAAGATTCAATATTTCTATATATTTCTTGCTATTTTGATTAATCATATCTTGGTTAAAGATCATGACATTTGATTCCAATGGTTATGTACAATTTTGAGGGGTCAAGATTATGACTACTGACCATAAAATTGGATTTGGGTCCTTAAAAAATAGATAATATTTTGCTGTATTTATTTCCAACATTTACGTACAAGAGAGAAATTTAAATAGTTTTTTGATTTGTTGTAACTAAAATTATTCTTTCTTTTTTGGCGGTTAAAAGTATGTGCGTAAGTCATTTATCACCATTTAACGAAAGCCCTCAAAATTGTAAGGGTTTCATATATATAAAACTCGAACAAAACCTAACCCTTAATATATAAGGATTTCACGCATGTGATAACTCGATCTAAAACTAACTCATGACGTTTTAAAAAAATTACACTAATCTAAATAAAACAACGTGCAATGAATTACCACTTTTCATTTTATCTGTTTCTCTATATTTATGCCTTTACTCACTCTTATGTTACTTTTAAATCATTATATCACACTTTAAAGTCATGAGAGTCTTTTTTTTGTCTCCCTAATTTAGATTTTTTTGGGATAATCTTAGTTCTTAGTTGCATGATTGTCCCATGCTTGATCTTAGCCTCATTGGATATAATGAAGATTTTGTATGATAATTAAGACTAATATATTGTGAAAGTTGTCTTCTCAAAGTGACGATGATTTTGACACACTATCAAACTTCTGAGGGTTTGTCTATTGTTAGGTAGGATAGAAAAAGTTTAATGTTAGGTACCCTTATTTTATTAGAGTACCTGTTACCTGTTTTACAGGTTACGTTTACCTGTAACTTAGTATGCAGGTTGCCATGACCTGCTACTTGTTGTTTACCTATAAATTTAAATTTTATCTATATGTGTGAGGTCCATTATATTAAATCTATTTTATCCATTTATCATTTAGCTTTTTTTATTAATTTTTATTAGATATTTTTTAGCATTTGAATCTATCACCAAACATAATAACATGTAGAGCATTTTATCATTCAAATTTTAATAAAAAATATTATAATTTATATTAATTTCAACAAATTTCTTATGGCAATGTGTTATTAATTTTTTTGAAATATATTTTTTATTGAATATAACAACAAAAATTTGATTACTTCTTAAAATATTAAATTGGCGCTTAATGTATTTTAAATTCGAAATTAAATTGATGCTTAAAATGATATATCCATCTCTTAATTATAAATTTAACAATATTTATCTATCTTCTTAGTTTATTTTATTTTTGATTAATGTTCCAGATCACTATTCATCATTAGTTAATTTATGTCAATTAAAATTATAATTAAAATTCCATAACTCCCATAAATCAATAATTTTTATAATAATTACTTAATTTATTTAACTGAGTAAATAAATATTTTATAATGATAACTATGAATTTGTTTTTGATACAGATGATAACTATGAATTTATACTAATAAAAAAATCTTTCAATTTTTAATTTAGAAAATAAAATTATTAACATAAGGTATTACTATTATTTAATTTGATACTCTACTTACTTATAAATTTCATTATAATATAATTGATATATGCACATATTTACCACTCATTTTTCATTATATAATTAGCCTTTATATGTGTTAGACAAGATGGCAACACGAGCGGGCAGGCGGGGGGGGGGGGGGGGGGGGGGGGAGGGGCAGAGAGAGAGAGAGGTGAGATTTAATTAGCGTTGATTAACTTTCCTACTTATTAGGATTCTCTTTTCATTAATCCCTTAAATTGAGGAGATTTGAAAAGATATTTATCATATTTTTAATAATTCAAAATAAATAATTGTGACTTATATAGCTGGTTATAGGTCAAAATAAAATATATAAATCTGTTAAAAATAAATTTAAGTACACGTGGTAATTAATTAAGGCCATACCTAATATTAGGTAGTACAAAGCTACCTTTTATTAGAAGCCCCCAACTTCTGATTGGAGGGTATATCTTCCAACTTTTTGAAATTGCCCTTAAGGTCTCTTAAATTGCACAAATAGTAATCCAACTACCCCGTTTTTTGTGTTGATTTTCATTTTTGACCGCAAATCGATTTTGGACGAACAAATAATCGCTGTAAAACGAAGTTACATAAAAGAGAATGAGCTCAAAGTGAAAATATAACGCTATCAAACTTTCAAGAATAATTGAAAAAGAGGGCAATTGAAAGTGACTATTAACAATAACTAACGATAAAAATTAACATATTTCAAATAAAGTAGTTGTCACATCCCAATTTTTAGTTTGTTATTATTAACCTAGCAAGGCTAGTGGAAACGATCATTCTTTTCAATATGTATTTTTTTTGATATAATTATTTCGGAATGCCTTATAGATGTCAATTAAAAAATATTTCTACACACACGCACACACTTACCTAAAGGGAAAGGAGTAGAGAACAAGTGGGTTCGAACTCAGGACCTCCCTGATACTATTTTCGAACTCCCACTATTCGACTATGAGCCTAGCGGCCTCAATATGTATTTGAAAATGGTCCAATAAATTTGTTAATATTTTTGATTATATTCTTTAAAATATACTTAAGTTTGATGAAATAAAAAAAAATTAAAATTATTAGGAAACCCTACTGGTCAAATACATCATAACAACTTACAACTTTCAATGGACTCATAATCTTTTTTTTTTCTTTCCCCGGGCCAAAATCACAATGTTTATAATCATAAATTATTTCATCATGTCCTATCTCAACACGACATTTTTAGACATTCTTGTACTCGACAAATAACAATTCATAGAACAAGTTCTATATGATCATGATGATTAATGAAGAATTTGTATTTAATTTATTTAAATAATTTATCAAAAAATTTTAGTTAATTAGTCTGTTTCCCAAGACGTACACAACCTGATTTTCCTACTTTAGTGCGTATGTTATAAAAACTAAGTGATTTTTTTACAGTAATCAATCTAGAGCCAGATTCTCAAAATTTGATTCCGGGATAATTTTGACATAACGATTAATTCAATTGAGGAGCGAAATAATTATCAAAATTATCATATAATTATAAGTCTATTCTTGGAGAGGGAAAATCATATTATTAAGGGTTAAATACACCATATTCCCTTAAATTACCCTATCAGTACATTCACCCCTGCTTATAAAATGTATCACGTAACTTCTTAATTAAATATTTCGATAAAAATACACCGCATGAGGGTAAGTTTTCATCATATTTCTAATATTTAGCACTTTAAGTAATTAAAATCATTTTAAATCACAATTATTCGTTAATTTTCTATAGTCTAATTAAAAGAAACTTTTTGGATAAATAATAATTTAAAAACTGGATTTGACAAATAAACTAATCTAAATATTGTAGAGAGAGAGAGAGAGAGAGAGAGTTTAGGGATATTTTTATTCAATTAAAAAATTAAGTATGATATTTTATATTTTGGAGGATAAAAGTGGACTAATTTAAGGGGGGCAACGTGAATTAACCCTATTATATTAATCATAGATTAAGACAAATGAAAACAACTTTGCCCGTATATCCCTCGGTCTGAAACCGCGTCTTTTCAGACAGCATACGAACTTACTAATTTGCCCTCAGAGGACAACTAAATTTCCTTCATGGCCAACTGAGCATATATATCCCTAAATTAATCACAAAACGTGAGGAAAAAATCGCCAAACAAGGAAAGCAAAAACAAGGAATTTGTCCGCACCCCCCACGCTGTGGTTGTGTCTTTAAGACCAATGCCCTTCCCATTTCCCAAGTTCTGTCCACCATTTTTCCTCCAAAGCTGACAGGTCATTTTCGTCTTTTTACCCCCCGACACCCCCACGCCCTCTAAAAAGCAAAGACTCCATTTTTATTTCTTTGAAAACTCTGATTTTCTCCTGCAGGTGTAGCCAAAACTAATTTCACTGCCAAAAACCCATTTCCCACCTCAAAACAGCATTAGGATCGACCCGTTTTTAGCCTAAAATCTCCATTAGAGGGTCAATTAATTCAAAATTCCAAGTCAAAACCAACTTATACATACATATACATACACAACAGCTTTTCTTCTTGATTTAAGCCGGCCCTCTGATTGAGAAGTTTCTGTGTAAGGTGGGCTTGTTTTTCTTTTTCTTTTTTTTTTTCTGGGTTTTGTGAGAAAATAAATTCTTCAGAAACTTCCAGTTACGTTCTTGTTTTATTTCGTGGTGTTTGTCTATTCCCATTGGATTCCATTGTCAGATTCTTTATTAACAAACATCTGTACAAGTTCTTTGTTTTTGTTTCCTTTATTCATCGATTTTATATAGAATACATATAAAGATTGGATTTTTCTTGGATTCTTGTTTTATTCTGAAGATTCTGAGGTCGGAAAGAAGTGTTTTTGGTCTGGGTTTAATTTTTTTTTTTTTTACTCCGTTTCAAGATTCTACCTTCTTTGTCCTTCTGTGTGGACACATACAAACAAGCACACACTACACCCACGTGTGTGTATCTTTACATGTGTTCTTTTTGGATTAAAACCGAGCTAAAAATTATTTTTCTTGATTTTTGGTATCAGGGCCTGAAGAGATAACATTGACGATGGTGTTTTGTGGTTTTTCCGGATTCACGCTGCTGCGGACACAAGCCTAAATTTGCAGTTTCTCTGGATTAAGGTTTCTTGGAAGGTAACGGTAACTTTTTTCGTGGTAATAAAAATCAGATGATTTTTTTACCTAGTAGTTGTCAAAGATTTTCTCTTGCCTGTTCGCTAGTGTAGAGGACCACGGTAATTGTTGATTTCTTGGTCTTTGCCCTCTGGGCGGCAGCACAAGTCCCTGTCTGTATATTAAAACTTTTTAACGCCCCATGGAGGTCCCTATACACTAGTTAACCCTGAGGTCACGTGAGAGCCACGTCATCCAAGAATGATCGTCTTGTGTTGTCACGTGAGTTAAGAATGTGGGGTCCAGGCATTTTGTTGCAGGGTTAAGACTTAAGAATTTTATCTTTTGGGCTGTGTGTTTTTCATCCGTTGGATGTTATGGTGTGGCACCAGTTACCGTGTGTGTCCTTTCAAAAAGTTTTGGACGGTTGATGCGACACTAAGATCATCAATCATGCACTCCTTGATGTTGATAAATGTCATTATCTGCAGTAACTGCTGGGCCTTGCCTCGAGATTTTCTTTTCTGCAGTAGGACGATAATTTTATCCGGTCCACCGGTGTGTCTGTGGACCGGGGTGAGACGTGCTCATACATGGGTCATTTTTATATTGTACTGAATAATTGATGCAATGTACTCGGTTTATTGATGTCCTTTAGATCATAAAGAGTTAAAGATGGTAGTTTTGACCTCTGACCGCCTAGCTACGTTTAGTTTGATGGTGTTTGATGAATTGGGTGTGTTGCATCCTGTTTCTCCAAAAGTTTGTATTTATTGATGGCCTAATATACGGATGGACCGGGTGTTCTGCAAGTGGTCCGCCCAAGCATTTCGCATAGCTTGCAAGAAGTAATGGTGATCAAACTTTGTGGGTCCCTTGTGCGGTCTTGTTTTATTTTTAACCAATTAAATGCAAGCATAAGTGTGTAATGAATTATAATAAGCTGTGATCTGTGTTCTGCCTAATATGGAAATGTGTCGTTTTTTTTTCTTTAACTAGTATTAAACTGTGTCCGTATGACATTTGTGATTTACTTATTGATCCAAACTCGACATACTGAGGGCAGTTTCGACGGTTTTAATTTGTGTATTTATTGCCCTTGTCGTGTGGTGGGCGTACTTGCGTTTCTGATATACACGTGGCTACTGTGGGTCCCGTACCTGCGTTTGTGTGTTGGCAATCTGCGTGTGCCACCATTGGTTGTGGAAGGAAATCCGATTATCAGAATATGTGGTGTAGTTGTGAATTTGTTCTTTGTGAGCATTGAATTTGTGGTACTTTATATATACTAATTCTCTATCAAGTGTTTGGCTTGTAGTTTAATCTCAAGCTAAGGGATTTGTCTTGTATTCTGTTTGAACAAAAAAATTTCATCAAAATGAGTGGATTTAATGGATATCTGACTGGTTCCTCCCTGTTTGGTTGTTCGTATACAACATGTTTTGTCCCTAATTTGGACATCACGGTACCCCTTTTTAGTAATAATATATCGTATGTAATATGCCGCCTCGTTGATATATTTAATGGGATTGGTTAAGTATTATTAAATACAGATACGGCTGCATATTTGCTATTCCTAGCTGTTTGGGAAAGGCACAGGAAATTAATTCGACCAAGTTGTGAGGGGGATCATTTGTATGTATCTCAGAAATTTGGCAGCATGAGTTGTTTTTATTATTCTAGTGTCAAAAAATTGCCTGTTGCAATAGAATATTCAGAATAGTAGTTACTTAACCTTTTGATTATTTTTATTTTATTCCCCCCATTGCGCATTTCCTATGATCATGTCCATCTCAATAGCACTCATGCTGCAAAGCATCATCTTTCTCTTCTTTTTAAAACATGCTGACTATCTATAGTTATTGGGTTCATCATTATCTCTAACATTCGATTCTTGACTGCTTTGTTGTTTAATATTTATTGATATTCCCCGTACTACTTTTTAAGTGTTTATTGTTCCCTATACACTGTTATTTGATAATCATCATCGCTCTTAATTCTCTTCATTGTCTTGATTCAGATGGATTCAATCAAACGTTCTGCAGTCACCCCGACAAAGAGTCGACTGGCGCGCACTTTTGCTAAGGTTTTTCATGTCCAAGCTGTCACCCCCGATGATGGGATCAAAAAGACAAAAAAGTCCATTGAAAACATAGATCCGGTCAAACATCCTCCTGATGGGGCGCTTCAGGAGAAGGCAGTTAGAGAAGCATTTCTTGCCAAATTGTTCGCCAGTGTATCTTCCATCAAAGCTGCATACGCGCATTTGCAGTTGTCTCAATCTCCTTATGATGCTGATGGGATTCAATCGGCAGATCAGACGGTCGTATCCGAGCTAAAAAAATTGTCTGAACTAAAGCAGTGTTATGTTAAGAAAGAGCTGAATGAGACATCGCCTGAGAAGACCCTCGTTTTGTCTGAAATTGAGGAGCAGAGGAGTCTCTTGAAAACGTACGAGGTCACACGTAAGAAGCTTGATTCTCAACTCAAACTTAAAGATTCTGAGATTACTTTTCTTAAAGAGAAGTTGGCAGAAGCCAATAGGGATAATAAGTTGCTTGAAAAGAGACTAAATTCAAGCGGGCAGATAGCGGTGCCCCAAAATGCACAATTATCAGACTTAAGGCCGAGCCACTTTGTCACATACTTTAGGCAGACATTAAAATCAATTAGAAGCTTCGTGAGGCTGTTGATTAGTGAGATGGAATCTGCAGACTGGGATTTGGAGGTTGCAGCCGGGTCCATTGAGCCTGGGGTTTCTTTTTGGAAACCGAATCATAGGTGTTACGCGGTCGAATCCTTTGTGTGTGATGTAATGTTTGATGGTTTCAATAACCCGAATTTCTCGGCTCAAACCGAGAAGGTGAAAAATCGCAGGATTTTTTTCGATCAATTTATGGAGTTCAAATCTGTGAGACCGGCGGATTACATAGCGTGGAAACTTAAGTCGCCGTTCAAAACATTTTGCTGTACAAAGTACTTGAGAGTCATGCATCCAAAGATGGAAGCGTCCCTTTTCGGTAATTTGGACCAAAGGGATATGGTCAGCTCGGGCGACCATCTCCCGGAGACGCCTTTCTTCTTGGCATTTGCTGAGATGGCGAAGCGCGTGTGGACCCTACACTGCCTGGCGTTGTCTTTTGACGAGGAGGTGTCCGTCTTCCAAGTGAGCAAGGGAAGCCGGTTTTCTGAAGTTTACATGGAGAGCTTGAGCGACGAGGCTTTCCTGTCCTCCGATGACGCCTCGGGAAGTGGACCCCATGTGGCTTTCTCTGTGGTCCCCGGATTTAAGATTGGTAAGACAATTGTTCAATGTCAGGTTTATCTATGCTGATCACGACTCCAGGATAAAAAATTGCGTAATTAAGGTATTCCGACATCAAGAATTTTGCAACGGGATCGCATTGGCTTTTTTTCTTTCTTTTTTATTTTTAATTTTTTTTTTCATCTCAAGAGTAGAATGATTGCAGTGGCTTGACTAGGGTAAGGAGTTTTTATGCTGGATATGTATTTGGATGAGTGCAGATACAACAGAGGGAGATTCCTTACCAATTTTGTTAATACCTTGGCTGTAGTGTTGGAGAATAGTAACTGTATATTTTTTAGTAATTTTAGCTTTTAGCAAGTAGCTTTGATGTGCTATTATTATTATTATTATTATTATTATTATTATACGTTTGGCAAGGGTACTTTCATAATAGCTTTTGCTTGTGCTGCTGTGCAGTAGGGTCCTTATCTTTGTACGCATAAATAAATATGTTTTAACTTCCAGTAATCCAGTTCTCGTATTGTAGTTAAATTGCTTTAGCTGTTGTGTTGTTAAGGGTGTTTGCAAAAATTATATATATATATATATATATATATATATATAACGATTTTGTGCTTTTGGCTGGCAAAAAAGAAACTATTAAGGAGTGTTCTATACTTCTATTACACTACTTTGGCTTTTGAATTGATTAGAAATAGTTAAAAATGTACCAAATCTGAAAATACCTCCACCCTTGCTTCTGTTTGTGCTTTTACCTCTCGTTTGGGTTTTGGATTTTGGTAAGAAAAATAGAAGAAAAATATTTTTTTTTTGCTTTAAATGATGGTACTTTTGACTTTTATTTTTGATCATTTTCATTTTTTTTTCTACTTTTGCCTCACAAAAATTATCGTTCCAAGGCGAATCTTTTCTAAACACGAGAAGTCGAACTTTTTGTAAACACCCCCACTGTATGTGGGGTTGTCTCAGGGTGAATTTTTAATTCAAAAGTGGATTGGATAGGACATTAAGCAGCTCAATTCATTTACAATCCAAATCCTAATTCTGGTAATATTTTTCTGCTCATATTGATAGTCTCGTATATAATATTAATTTTATGGGTTATTCTTTCGATTTTTTTCGAGGTATTTTATGTAAGAAAATAATGTTAATCTTTTCCGAACAGTCTATATTATCGTTTTACTTTTTCTAGTTTTATATTTTACATGATGAATTAAAAATTCCCCCTTGGAATTCAAATTTTTATCTCGGATTTGATATTAAAAGGATAGAGGTGTTGCAGGATTTTGAGACAAATTTGGACAGCGAAATAACTGACCGGATCCAAAACTGTCCCCTTAACGGTCCTAGCATGTTTGTGAAACTAGCACATCATGTTTGCCTACCTTCAAAACTTTTCTTTCAACACAATTGTTTAGTGGGCAAAATACACTTTGCCCCTTGTACTATATCACTGTAACACTTACCCTCCCTATAATATAGAAATATCATTTATCCCCTTAAAATTGATTACTCTAAATATTAATAGCAAAATTGCCCTTTATTATATCATATAAATGTCTTGTCTTATTATCTTGATATTAATATTGGTGGAAATAATTGGTTTTATTTTTTTTCTTAGTAAATTATATTTTGAGAATGTCAAATGATTTTCTCAATTATAAATGTCCGTTCATCAATTAAAACATGTATATCATGAAGACTAATAAATAATTAAAATATAGTACAATGTAATTAATTTTATAAATAATTAATATTAACTAATTAAGTGAAATTACTTAAAGTGCTTTATTTTCAAAATATTTATACCAAAATACTCCATCAATCAATTATGCACAACTAATTAATATAAAGTTGTTTGAAAAATAATTTATTTATATTTTATTTTAATCATTTATTTTTACATTGAAAATATACATAAATACATGCTTTACTTGAGAAATGAACATTTATAAATTAGAGAGTTATTTAAGATTTTTAAAATATATTGTACTAAGAAAAAATTGTAAATAACTATTTTTAAAAAATATTGATGTAAAAATAATGAGATGAAAATCTTAAATATATATATAGAGGGCAATTTTATCACTAGAAATTAGGGTAATCAAGTGATGTTTTAGATATTATGGGGGGTAAGTGTTACAAATAGCATAGTACAAGGAGGCAAAGTGTATTTTGCCCTTGTTTATTCAAATAAAAAAGTGTGGGGCTTGTTATGCCAATTAATATGACCACATGGTAGTTTCATTATTATTATTATTATTATTACTACTACTATTTTTTTGGAAAAAAAAATGATGATTGAGGGAGCGTGAGTTTGAATTCAAGATCTCTTATTCGCCAATTCAACTCAGCAACGTATGAACATATTGTAGGTGAGTGTTGGTTATTCGATTTTTCCTATTATATTATTCATTCTGAAAATATCCAATAGCCACAATAGTAATATTCTTTTGCCCATGGTTATAAAACCAGGGCTATTGAATTAGTGAAATAGACGTTAGTTCTCATTTCCAAATGAAAACCGAGCATGCTAAGCACGGTGAATGATTTTGATTCATACAGAATAACTCTATCCATGACAATACAGTTGCATACGACGGTCATGATACATATCAACCTAGCAACATCAAAGATAGAAATATTTGACGAGATCATCAATACTACATAAATAATGTCACCATTCATTTTCCTTCTCAAAATGAGACCATAATAGCATGAATTCAGTGACCAGTATCAGGACTGGGAACAGAGACCCCTAAACCGCGACCGTGAACACGAAAATCACCATCACTAGCGGCAGAATATGAAACAGATCCTTTAGAAAAGGAACTCAAAACATGAAGATACGGCTCATTCTTGTCCACGCTCATCAACTTTCTAGCCTCCAACGCCGAAGCCAAACATATCAAAACAAGAAGAATTACAGTAACCGAAAAAGCATTTAAACGGGCCATCTTTGAATGAAAGCGAGGAAGTTTAAAGCAAGATCAAGTTCGTATGATTTAGAATGTATATGTGGAGTTGAAGAAATAGCGAGGGGTGACATGGTTATATATAGATGCACAAGTTGGTGGTGGGCTAGGTCAATAGGTTTGAAATTTTGGACAAGGAATATTTTTCTTATGGATTAATTGGGAATGCCTTGAGGGAGTTGGTTGGGTAGGTATAGAAGAACTAAGCCTAAGCCTAAGCCGCCGGCTCAAACTCAAAACGTTTCTTGGAAAGTACCATTTTATGTGCCCTTCAATTATTTTGGGGAGTGTGTTCAATTCACTTAGATGAAAAGCTTGAAATGTTTAGTCTATAATGGAGGAAAGATCCCCCAAGATGCATAAAGGCACATATCATCAACAATAACTTTTATTTGATTGTTCGCTATAGCTCATTGAGATTAAATTAAACTTGATCAACACAAATCAAACAATACATCAGCAAATTAAGCCCGAATTTTTTTATCGGATTAGGCATTATGAACCAATAACCACCAGCTCATAACATTATCCCTCAACAATTTACAAGCTTTATATTCTCGTCGAGACTCGAATTCGAGTATTTAAGATGGAAATAGCCGTGAATCCAACCACTAGACCGTCTAGGCAGTGTCATCAACAGTAACTTGACTTATTGTTTGCACGCAAAGTAAAGAGCTCTAAGCCTGTGAGAAGGGAAGACCAATGTTAGTGCAAGATTACCCGCCAGACGTCCACATTGGCCTAAGGTCACTCTCAAGACTCTTTTATGTAGGTCACCCTTGTGTTTTGCCTTTTGATACTCTCTAACATGTTGTTGAAATATGAACAAGTTGAAGGCCTTTTTCCCGTTTAAAAGAAAGTTTTGTACGCAAATCATGACCAAAAGAAAAGAAATTGGCTAATGGCTTTTAACATGCGTAAGACTAGGAATGACACGACAACTGAAGAAGACAAAAAGGTAGGCGAAAATAGGAGTCAATAATTGCAAGAATAAACAATAGATAGACTGGTAAAAACCACCAATAGTTATAGAAGAAAGCTCCAAGATTATAAACTTGGTTGACATTCCATTAGTCTATTACTGATAACCTCGGAAAGTAACAGACAGTTTATCCACCCAAGAAACAGGAAAAGGGCCTTCAGGAGATCTGTCATCATCCAAGTATAACATCAAAACAAGGATTTGGTCCTAGTTACTGTTCCCTGTAATAAGACGTCCGCGAGTTATGTATGCAGTAATTTGATAAAATAATCAAGGTCTGCAGGACTGGGATTTTATTCGTAATAGAGTATCCACAAGTGATTATACCCTTTCTCTCTATTGACGGCCAGAGGTTCTGAGACGATTTCTTGGATGCACATGGGAAGTCTTACTTTTAAGAAACTTGCAAAACTCTGTGTTCCAATAAAACATCCTGGTGGAGTACATCTCAAAAACTCCCTTCCAATTTCAGGGTTCATAAATCACAATATCAGGTCTCGGGCAGTCTCCTTAATTGCTGTCTGAGTGCTCAAGATGCCACCCACTTAATGCATGTTTTGCTTCAAACCCTGGAATGAATAGGAGAAGAATCAAGCCAAATTCCCAATTTTTACCCCAACCAGAACATAGTTTTATGCATTAGCAGGCATCAAGTCAATTGCAAGGCTAACGAATGGAGCTTTTAACTGGATTTTTCCATGTTAAATACCGAAGGGGAAGAACACAAACACAGTTATTTGAATTCCAACTGGGTAACTAAGAATGCGTTAATGCACATTTAAAAATCTCCTTCAAATGTTTTCCAGTAATGATAAGTCTAATATTTCTATGGAGGAATGATATTTCAGAACAGGAACATTGACCTTAAGCTACAAATGATGTGGTCTGATCACCACACAAGAGAGTCAATGAACTTGAATCATATAAAAAGAATCAAAAGATCAACAGGATAATTAAGCAAAGAGCTCAATTAATATTAGTTCTCAGTTTATCAAATAAAGTAAGACAATCTAACAAAGATTTCAATGTACGAGCCTTAAACATATCCTGATTAAGGGAAGATCACATATAAGGAAAAACACAAAAATAGCAAGACCAGTCTCAAGTAAAATCTGATTAGTAATTTAAAGGTCCATCCCTTCTTGTTCCCCATCAGATCTCTAACTGAAACACAAACCTATATAAGTATGTATTTGGATAACAGACTCCAATAATAGGTAGTTTATCCAAACTTAAATGTCAATAATAGGTTGTTTATCCAAACTTAAATGTCAGAATAAATATAAAGCCTTTCGATTGCAATGTCAATATCCATTGCTTATTCTCCGTCTAATTACATTTTCATGTTAGGAATTTCATAACATATTTTCATGGCTCTCCAAAGGATCATGACTTCCATGAAAACTAATAAGTACAACCATTTCAAGCAAAATGACCAGGAGAACAAATGTGCATACCAAGCATGATCATGGAACTCCAGGTAACTTAGGTGCACAAGAGCATATCAGCACTCATAGAGGCAAACTATACCCATATTTCTAACCATCTAAACGAGAATGAGTATTGATTAGCCTATTAAACAGCTCATGGGCATCTGAATGTCTGTCCTTGCAGACCAAAGAAGTTACGAGTCTCCATATATATCTATCAATCGAATTTCTTTTCACCAAACTAAACAAACATGTCAAGAATTCCGTCTTCTCCCCTCGCACCAATTCATTTAAGTATTTGCTTACAGAGGAAGAATATGGAGTGTATCCCATAAAAATCATCTCATCTAAAACACTTGATGCCTCCTTGAACTGCTTTACATCACAAAACCCTTCAAAGACTGTCCTGTAAGTTACAATATCAGGGGTGCATTTTCTTCGTGGCATGTCATCCAATAAATCATTAGCTTCTCTCACTTTCCTCTCCCTACACAGCCCACCAATGATCACATTGTAACTGATCGCATCCGGTATGCACCCCTCTTTCTCCATCTCACTCAGAAGCCCAAAAGCTGAATCAAATTCCTTCTCCTGACAAAAACCATGTATCATTGCATTGTAAGTTACAGTGTCAGGCTTACATCCATTTCTTCTCATTTCCTCCAGCAATCTGGGGACCTCCCCTTTTCGACCAACCTTAAAGAATGCACTAATCAAGGTAGAATAAACTGCTGGTTCCAATTCCAATTTCTTTCTCAACATCTCATCCTTTAACTTAATGGCCTCATTCGAGCGACCAACCTTACAAAGCCCTTTAATCAATGCCACGTACACATGCGCATTCAGCCTAATCTTATAATCCCTCTCCATCCTTCTCTTCAAACTGAATGCCGTCTCCAACTCCGAATTCGCACAAAGCCCATTAATCAAAGTCCCAAATGTCACCACATTAGGCTTAACCCCTCTCCTCCGCATTTCATCAAACACCTCCCATGCCCTCCCCAACTCAGACCTCATAATACACGCGTTTATCAGTATGTTATACGTACAAGCATCGGGGCTCGCGTACTTCTCAATCCCAGAAACCACTTCCCTCATCTTGTCGAACTCCCGGCACATCAAAAGGCTGTTCAAGAGCGTATTCACCGATTTTATTGTACTTCGACATCGGAAAGAGGGAATTTCGTCGAACACCTGGAGGGCTTTATGAGGCAAGCGAGCTCGGCCGTAGAAAGTGATGATGTTACATAAAATAATCTCTTCCGGGACAATTCTTGTGTCGTTCTTCAACTTGTCGACAATTGTTTCCATTTCGGGAAACATTTTGGCTCTGCCGAGCTTGCAGATGATGAGGTCGTAGGAGAGGAGAGAGTAACGGAAGGGTTTGGCATTCGGGTTCGGGTCATCTGGGTTGGGGTTAAGGAAGAGCTTGAGGGCTAAATTCGGATCCTTTTGGAGACGGAGGAGTGAGGAGAGTCTGAATGGAGAGATCTTTTTCAGTTTCTGCATTTTTTCAAGTTCTTGAAAGTTGAAAATGGTAATCAGGCTTCATTATTGAAATATCTGACATCATGCCCTTTGAAAAAGTTCTAATTATCTTTAAAAAAAATCATAATGAAGGAATTTACTATTAATTGTGATGCAACTTAATAATACTTTTTTTTAAGAGAAACAATTAATTAATTATATTTTCTTGATAATTAAACAAAATAAAAACAAGTTTTACTCGCACCGAAGAACAATATTGTGGATGAATATTTTTATTCATTCGAAGAACATTCACTATTCCACTTCACAAATGTACACACGTATATGCTACAAAACATCATTACCCAAGTGCTTTTTCTCCTCTCTTTAGTCTCTATCATTGAAGCACTAAATAAATTTAAACACAAACAAACACAACCTTCAATGCAAGGAAGGACTTAATGTTTCATCGACACACACAAGCCCTATAAGACCCGTATTACAATAATCATTGGTAACTGTCAATTATCAGACTACCTTAAAGCAGGCAATTAGACTGGTAAACCATTTTGTTCTTGCATTTTTCGGTTTCTTGTCTACCGGCGGTGAGGTGAAATGAGCTGTTCTAGGAACGAAGGGAGACCACAACTCGCTCTGCTTGTTGTCGAAGTCGTATTCCGATGCATCGAAGTATTTTCCGACCAGCCTGTCCGACAGCGTTTTCGACACCAGCCGAACTGAGTTCCGGGGGATCTCGTCGGACGATGATGACATTTCCTGTGATTTCGGTGATCGGTTTCCGGGCATTGTGTGTGTGTGTGTGTGTGTGTGTTTTGTATA
This sequence comes from Petrea volubilis, assembly GCA_026212405.1. Classification (NCBI taxonomy): domain Eukaryota; kingdom Viridiplantae; phylum Streptophyta; class Magnoliopsida; order Lamiales; family Verbenaceae; genus Petrea; species Petrea volubilis. The sequence goes on from CM047870.1 coordinate 38,548,047, forward strand.
TATGGTGAGTGTAATATGATCTTGTTGGGGCTCTTGGGATTCAATAGGGGTTGAAAAAAGATGAAAGTTTTGGCGACATGTGTGTGTAAGTATATGTTCTTTGCTTTGACTGACCAAAAAAAAAAAAAAAAATATGTTCTTTGCTTTGGTAATTGCTAATCCGTCTCTAACTACACTCATACTTAAGTGTTTTTCTGTGTTGGCTCACATGGTTCCAGAAAAATGTATTTAATTAGAGGAAAATAATTTAAGAAACATCCTTGATATTAACCAGATAGATACTTTGTCTATTATTTGACATTAACATATGTACTTATTTCATCTTATGCATGAATGGATTCATAAATTAGTCTAAACAATTATTGTTGTCCAAGTAAACGATACACGGGTTGAGAAGCTTGTGTATCAGTTAAAATACAAGGATCAAGAGTTCAAATAGAAGTATTAATGTGACATTTTTCAAAAACTCACTACGTCATTAAAGGTTTTTAGGTCATCAAAATACATGACACTTTATTTAATGTTAGTGATGATGCCACATTTCCATCATCGCACCCGGAACAAAGAGGAGGTTTTTAGGTCACCAAAATACATGACACTTTATCTAATGTTAGTGATGATGCCACATTTCCGTTATCGCACCCGGAACAAAGGGGCTCCTTCCCTGTGAGGTATTGTCCCGCATGCCATGGTCATTATTCCTACAAGCAAGATTCCACAGGGGGGTTTTGTCCTTTAAAAAGGCCTTCGTAGCATAAAGGAGGTCCATTAGCTTATATTTAAGCCAAGACACTCGTCTCCTTTCGATGTGGGACGAACATAATATGGTTACATCAGTTATTATGCCACAAATTTAAAAGTGTCATAATATGTATACATCCACTTATAGTGATCCTTTTTGGTGTCTTAATTCACCATTTTCTAGTAGTGTCTGCTTGCACATTTAGAACGGTTGAAATTTAGAGTGACATGTATAATTATAAGATTTTGGCTACCGAAGCAGCGATTTTGGCCGGAAATCAACACATTTTGCATAGGTGACATGTACACAATTAAGCATATGAATTCTTGAAACTTTTTATTTAACAGATAAATGCTTTATTGTAGTGAAATTGGGCAAGTAACACTGATTGAGAGTTGATACTTGACAAAGATAACAAAGAAAGGGTTCATGTGGTTCGAGCAGAATTAATTATTTGAATGGACATGATTTTTCAGCTGTGGAAGCGGAGGCGGCCGTCTCGTTAACTGCAGGTCCTTTAAGCAGTCCGGCGAAAAGCTCAGCAGGATCATAGTAAATCTCCACATCCTCTGCCCTCAGAGACTCGTCCACCTATCAACGTCCCAAGCATGACAATTACATTGACGAGCGTAATAGAAAATACAATTGCACAAAAAGATAATAAAAAGGCATATCGTGTGTGTGTATGCATGTGATCTCTTGTTAAATAAATATATGGAAGTGGTTACTTTGAGAACTCCAATTCCATAAAACTGGACCATTTCTCCGGTGGGGGCATGGCCCTTGAAGGGCCCTTCAAAGTAACCCCAATGCCTGAATTTGAACGCGATCACCGGAGGGCCCGAATAAACGGCCAGCACTTCCCACGCGAATCCGCGGGGAAGGGCGGCCCGAAAAGCGTCGTGCGACGATTCAAAGCTTTCTTCGTCTGCTTTGTAGTACTTGAACTCCTCTGGCATTGAACTCTTCAACAGCGCATTATAGCTTCCTAGCTTAAGTGTTTCTTCTGCGGATAATCCCTCTCTTCCTGTTGCATATAAATTACCTAAATCAGTTAATTTATTTATTGAATTGGGGAAATTAATGCAATTTTATCACGTTTCGAATTTTAATCTTTCCTTTTATACTGTTTGAGTTTTGTAAATTTTAAAACTGACGATTTTAATCATATTTTCGTCGGGGTGATCTCAATTTTCACATAATACACATAATTTGGCCATATCAGCATTGTCGTGCTTTGACAAAAATAAGATCAAAATTATCAATTTAAAAATTGATATGACGAAAACTATAAACGAAATGATTAAAATCAAAATCAGGTCAACTTAGGGAAAGGAAATTTGTCTTTTCCGCTTGTTGAGTTTATAGGCTTTATTCTTTTGTATAATTACCTCAAAAAAAAAACACGTAATTTAAATAATTTGTACACGTAACAATGACAGCCATTTAAATTTGAAACGCTAATTTATTTCTGGGACTTGAAAATACTATTATTGGAGTATTTAAATTTATTCAGATCTGGGTTTAGTTTAGTTTCGATCTTTATGTACTGTGTTCTTTTTTCAGTTTTTTTTAATCTTTAATTAATATTACAAGCATCTCATGAACTTCATGTTACATAATTTATAAAATAATTTCACTGTACGGTGCTGGGATAAATAACTAAATTTCGTCTAGGGAAACGATAGTTTCCTATGAAAATATAATTTAAATTTTGATAATATATTTAGAATTCGGATACTGGACCCCATTAACCGAACCCGTGAAAACATGATCCGACGCAACACGCCTACTTTTATAGTTAGCAAATCTCTCTCTTTCTCCCTCTCCCCCTCTCTAAAACTGGAAGCGGCATTTAGTGCTACAGCCCCACCACGTTCAATATTTTTGCGGATAGTCATTGAAATAATTAGTATCAAAGTATCACTATCTAGAGTCACTTGGAACTAACCCAATGCTCATCAAGAAACGCTCAACCTTAATCATGATCTTGTAGTAGAAAAAGAAATATAATTTAATTATGTACTCAAATTTTAATAATAATTATATATTGGTCAAATTCTCAACAAGTATATAAGTCTTTATTATTTTTAATATTTGTTAAATTTATTAAAAGCGAAAAATCTAATCCAAAATAAAACCAAACTATTTTCACTACAAATAAATGAGTAAATTTGTGACAATATAATCAGTGATAATCAAAGAGTTGTCATTAATTATATACATTTAGTAATAATAAATTGATATTGTCACCAAACATAGTATATATAATATCAATGGTAACAACTTATTGTAAAAATGTGGCAACATAGTGTAAAAATAATAATTAGTGACATATCTATTGTGGCAATTTAGTGGCAATGGAATCTTATCACAAAATTTTAATAATAATTTTTATTATCACCAAGTTGTAACTGTAGTTGTTTCACTAATTATTAATGATAACAACTAAAACATTACTTCTTCTCACCATTGAGTGATATTGTTATAACATGAAAATTGTTGTCACCAAAAAAACTTAATTAGTGACGAAATATAATATATTGTCCCTGTGTACAATTATTGATGATAATTTTTATATTGTTACTTTTAAATCTTGTCAATAATAGTATTTTTTTTGTTGTGATTTTTAATTAAAAAAAGTAGAAAAATATGTTGAAATGAACGATGAAGGGCGCGCGCGCAGGGAGGGGGAGGGAGAGAGAGAGAGAGAGAGAGAGACAGATAAAAGCATACTCAAGTCTGGTTAGTTAATATATCTAAGTGATAGTACAGCTAAACCCGTAACAACGACACCTAACCACTTCATCTGGATAACAACGCCCTAATTAATCACACATGGAGCATGCATGTGGTTAATTAATTGGAATAAGTGCATAATAACGCAAAATTAGGAAGGGTTAATTAATTATACCATTAACTATGAGCTTGAATTTCTCAGGATTTATAGTTCTGAAGTCCTGTATTCTGGTCTTGTGAGACAGCTCCATCTCCCATGACTTTATAGCATTTTGAACCACCTCTTCCAGGGATCCTTTAGGCCATTCCTACAAATATATATAACATGATGTAAACTAAACAATTAAAACCCATTAACTAACAAATTCAAATTCTTCAACACACACAAACACACGCACACGTGTGTGTGTGTGTGTGCGCGCGCGAATGTATATATGTATATGTATAGTAATGAAACATGCCTTGGTCCGGCCTTGCTCGAAGAGCCGGTTAACGGCGTCGTATGTGGGAGGGCCGCCGTGTCTCCACTCTGTGTTTTGTGCTTCATCATGCAAGAAAGACCTGTACTTATCTGCCGCTACTTGAATATCAATTTTATTTTCTGTGGCCATTGTTATATGCTAAATGATACTCGTTTTCTCACAGCTCTATGTATATATATAAATGAGAACTGATAGTTTGTGGGATGAATTATTCACACATATATATTATAGAGACAGGGCAAATATGTTAACCTACTTGACCATTTTGCCCCTCCCTTGTCTATTTATTAATTAATAATCAGTAGTAGCTGGTACCTTGTATGACTTGGTTATCTTGATAATTAGTGCGATAATTTTTTAATTCTGTTGTGTCAGAAAATTAGCTGGCCCAATCACCTCTTGTATATGGTGTAATATAATATACGGATAAAAACCCTTAAGCCCCAACTATATAATTAATTGTGTTTACATTAATTTCAACCAATAAGTCAATTTGTGTTATAATTTACTAGGCTGAGCTTTGTTTGGTTCTAAAATTTTAGGAGGAAACGATAATGTTAAGGATAGGAAAAGAAATTATAAAAATTTTAAAATTTCATATCTTGTTTGGTTGTTAAAGAAATTAAGAAGAAAATAATTTTTCTAAAGAATTATCTTCTATTTTGTTTGGTTATTATTGTAAATTAAAAAAATATAAAAATACACCTATAAAAAATTCAAACAATTAATTAACTGTGTAGAAAAATAAAAATAAAATAAAAATTTTTGCGTGAAATATATCCAAACAATTAATTAGTTTGAGCAACAAAAATGAGGTGAAAGCTTGAAAAGTGAGAGAGTGTTGGAGAGAGTAGAATAAGATTAGAAAACAAACTTTTCCTTCATTTCCCTCACCTAATTGGAAGGAAAATACTTTTTTCTCAATTTATGTTATATTTTCTTTCTATTTTTCCTTTCTTTACCATTTCTTTTCTTTTTTTCTAGTAACCAAACATTGAAAAATACTTTTTCTTCCTATTTTCTTTTCCCTTTCCCTCCTAAAATCCTAAAACCAAACATAATGGTATAAAAGATTTACATTTTTCTCTTCGAGAGCCACTTTCGGCTAATAAAGTTGCTGGAAAGTGATCGGCGACAATGATATAGTAATTTTGAAAGTAAAATTGGCACTAATTTAAATTTGTTAAATTTTAAAACTATTTTAGACTTTTGCTTCGCAAACAAAAGCATGTCCGATGGTGAAGTAAAGGAATCATTTTGACAATGGTGACACAAAGGCCCAAACACCTCTTTAGTTGAAAAATGACTCTGAAGAGTAAAGTGTAGGTTCTCTATACTTTCACATGTAAAAATATTATAAAAAATAGTTTAGTAATTAAAATATAAAAAAGTCATTGTTCAGAGAAGTGTTTTTATCCCTATAATAATCCCATAAGCCTCTTTGCAATTTGGAAATTTTTAAAAAAATAGGTTTGGCCACACCTAATTAGTGACATAATAAATATTATTATATATGATTAATCTCGATTGAATTCTTGAATATATAAATGGGATTTTTTATGTCCCATATGGATGGACACATATAACATACAATATATATATATATATATATATATTGAATTGATGGTGATACGTACGCCTTAGTTGAATTTCTTCATTGAAAGAAAGTTGTAACCACTTCCAGTGATAAAAATCTCTTGGCCCGTTTAGATTAGTTCGTTATGAATGAACCATATTACGGCACGATGACACACTTGATTAATATTTTCAGATCTAACGCGTATAAAAAAATTATCGCCACTAATTTCATCTAGAAGATGTCACGTTCTGTTCTCGAAGGATAAACAAGATTATCTCCCTATCTCGTAACACATGCCGCATACGTGTGTGAATTCATGACCATGTTTAATTGTGTAATTTTCCATAAATTCATTATTAATCATTTTTATTTTAATAATAGGGATAATTATATCTACTACCCCTTGAAAGATTGAAAACTACAATTAGTCCCCCAAAAATTTTTAATATTACAACCACATTCTCTAAGGAATTTGAAAATTACAAAAACCCCCCTCGCTAACCGGTTCCCGGTCATTTTTGGATGACATCAGCCAAAATATGAATGAAAATCCAAATTTACCCTTTGTAATTAAATTATATATATAGGGTATTTTTTGTAATATTAATTTTAATGAGGAGGGTAATTGTAATTTTTGGTTCAAATTTTCTGAGCTTAGAAAGACTAGCCATTGGCATTTGAAAATAGTCGTTGCTCTTTCTTCATTTTGACTGTTGCTCACTTCTCTCTCTCTCTCTCTCTCTATATATATATATATATATATATATGGGTTGCTAGATTATATTTTTTCACTACATCTTTACTACATATGTGAAATGGCTTCTTTTAGTGGTTCCTCTAGTGTTTTGGGTCTAAAGTATAGGAAAGAAAATTGCAAGCAATCAAATTGTGGTAGAAAAACAACTATCAAGATTGCGGAGACGTCGAGAAATGCCAACAATTATTTTATTGGTGCCCAATACACGGGTTCTCACGTTGGTGCCTTCCTTACTCGATCGAAGAAGAGAATGAAGATATGCAAGGTCAAAATAGGCAATTTGAGCAATAAACAACAAGTTCAATGCCCACAAATATTGCACCAAGAAGCTCAATTCCAACAAACCTTGCACGTGGTGAAATTGAGCATGACGGTATTGTTTATAAACTTATGGCTTTGAATCTTAATTATCTCACTTTTTTTTTTGTTATAAAATCTTATTTTACTTGCCGTGTATTTGCTAGCACAAATTTCACCTACTTTAGGAAAGTGAGATATCAAATTAAACCCCCTGCTGACAAGGGGGGTTTTCGTCATTTTCAAATTCCTTAGGGAATGTGGTTGTAATATTGAAAATTTTTGGGGGATCAATTGTAGTTTTCAATCTTTTGAGGGATAGTAGATGTAATTATTCCTTAACATTTTTTTACGTTTTTTAAATTTAATATTAATAATTAATAAAGTAGGGGTAAAATCGAAATTTTTTAAAAAAATGACCGGGAACTGGCTGACGATGGGGGTTTTGGTAATTTTCAAATTCCTTAGGGAATGTGGTTGTAATATTGAAAATTTTTGGGGGACCAATTGTAATTTTCAATCTTCCGAGTAGTAGTTGATGTAATTATCCCTTAATAATATATATAATAGTTTCTTTTTTTTTTTGTTTAATGGATTATAATCTTTGCACGAAGTAAACCTTTCAACCACTTAAGTACTAGGTTTCAATTTCATAATATATGGGAGCAATTCTTTTCTATTGTACCTCTTTTATTTTATTTTATCTTTTTAATTTGGTTATTCTTTGTGCCGCCTTGAAGATGCGATATTCCGATATAAACAATTTAAATTTAATGCCGAACTAAAGTCGTGATTAGTTTTTGAAATATTGTAGGTAAACTATATATATATATAGCATGTCACATCAGATAAAATAAATTTGTGATAATTAGGACAAACGTCATCGCATCAGAAATAGACCTGGGATCCGTTGAAGATTATCATCTATTTATATTATTATAAAAAAAAAATTATTTTTTATCTCACAATTGACGATTATTTATGTAATTTTACAAAATTTGCCATTCAATTTTATATGAAATCCATAGAGATATGTAAAATTATGGATAAAATTGAAAATTTACATGAAATCAATTCAATTCGGATATTAAATTTTGATGTGCCAATTTACTCTTTTAATGTAATAAATAAACAAATAAAAAGATCAATATTGTAATATTACATCCAATTTAAAAAACACATGTTCTCAACCTACTATCCACTTTCTCTAATTACAATTACTTGATTTTTTTTTCTTTTTGTATTTATTCTTTATCATGTAATTATATTTCATATAATTATTTTATTTTTAAATTATTATAATTTAATAAATTATTTCAAATAATTCTTAAAAAAATATTCTTATAAAAGAAATTTAATAATATATTTATATTTTCATCCTAAAAAAAATTGAAGTACAAAATTATAATATATACTTTTTATATTTTGTACTCACGTAGAGTGTGCAGTGTTGCTAGTACTATTATAAAAAGAAAGTCATTTTTGTCTCATAAATGACGGTTATTTATGTGATTTTACAAAATTTGCCCTTCAATTTTATGTAGAATAAATATAGATATGTAAAATTATGGCTAAAATTAAAAATTCACATGAAATCGATTCAATTCAGATAGTAAATTTTGATGTGCCAGTTTTACTCTTTTAATTAGTAAACACATGTAATAAATAAGCAAATAAAAAGGTCAATCTGTATTATTACATCCAATTTAAAAAACTCATGTTCTCAACCCACAAATCACTTTCTCTAATTACAATTACTTGGTTTTTTGTTTCTTTGTGTGTTTATTCTTTATCATGTAATTTTATTTCATATAATTATTTTATTTTTGAATTATTATAATTTCATAAACTATCTCAAATAATTCTTAAAAAAGTATTCTTATAAAAGAAATTTAATAATATATTTATATTTTCATCCTAAACAATAATTTAAATACTAAATTGAAGTATATATTTTTTATATTTTGCACACACGTAAAATGTGCGGTGTTGCTAGTGTTTGAAAATTGAACTGATATGTGGTGGTATTCTAGAAATGTTATTTTAATGGTAAATTCAATAATATTTATGTTGATTGTGCATGAAGAAATAGATAATGGGAATCCAACTAACCATCTTTAATTGATTAACCCTTCTTGTTCTTCCTTGCTAGCCAGTTTTTGTTTTGGTTTTTTTTTTCTTTTTTAGTATATTTTATTTAATTATATTAATAACTGATATTTTACAAATCAAATTATTACGGTGGTGAACCGAACGCAAACAAGACATTACTCTTTTTTGCTTATAACAATAAACTATAATAAGGATTGTGGTCCATTTTCGATTTGGATTGATCCACATTGATATTTTACTTAATAGCATATTGATATTTTACAAATCAAATTATAATAAGGATTGTGGTCCATTAACTATAGATTGAGCAGAATTTTACTTAATAGCATATCGATTTGCCCTTGAAATAACCAAAATAATCGAATTTAATATCAAGTAGGCAGTAGATTCCTTAGACTTCTTCAAAATTTAATATATTTATATATTTTTCACAAAAAACGCATCTTTATATGACGGGGACATTATATCAAACATATTTTCATTTTGATATTTGTATAGTTGACATTTTGCAGAAAACTAATTAAATAGCCTAATTCACAATACATTACTTTGAAATAGTCTCTTTTTTTAAAAAAAATAGTAACAATACGACAAATGATCAATGGTTGCATTTTACTAAAGAAAACCTCCAGATGTAGCTGTGTAATTTCATGCAACATTTAATACAGTGTATTAGGTGATTGAATAAATGATACACGTTGACTAATAATGTAAAAAGATTAAAACTTAACTATATCTAATGTAGTCACTGGGGTCGTAGTTTAGTGGTGGGGGTTCAAATCAGTACTATTGAAGTCTTGGATTTGATCCCGTTTGTCATCTCCTTTTTCTCCTTTGAGTGAGTGTGTGTATGTATGTGACGTTTCGATTAATATTTATAAAATATCTTGAATTGATATAGTCAAGATGCGAGTAGTCAAAAGACAAGTAATACACATTATCAATAATTTGTAACGCCACCAGTGCTCCACTTATCCATGGTGCTTTAGTTAGTTGCTCAAAAGTGCGATGGATTTTTATCATCTCCCTAGTGTGGATCTTACTCGACCAGTCATCTCCCTAGTGTGGATCACACGTCTCACTCATATCTCTATGCGCTATAATAAAGTTTTTGTGAGTGATTCTTATGATTAAACAACTGTTGATTAGTCTCTGTTTTTGAAAATGTTGGGGAAAAAAAAATGTATTTGTTTTGGTAAACTTCTTTAAAAGTTTCGGATGGAAATATACCTTGAATATCGAACTAATAATTCTCAATCACAGTTTAAAGCTGTATCTGTAATCATTTTCGAGAAAAAAACAAAAAACACCCACCTCTCATCTTCAATAAATTCTTGACTCACATGTTAATCACAACTTTGAAAATAATAATAAAAATAGAAAAAGAAAATGAAAAGGAAAAGGAACAAGCTTCCTTAACTCTTGGGTCTCGAGCCCAACATCTGCTCAAACCATCTAAATAAAGTCCAAAGCCCAAGCAGCAAAAGCCCGTTTTCACAAAATTCAGCCTTTTCGCAGAGAGAGAGAGAGAGAGAGAGAGAGAGAGATGATACCTGTACCAGCGGGCGAAGAAGTCGGCCCTAAGCTCGTTCGACTTCTCTACTTCGTCGGCGCCGGAGGTAAATATATTTTTTGAATTCAATTAATTTCGACCTTCTTCGTGCATCTAATGTTTGCGGATTTGTTTGTGAAGTTCTCTGCACTGCCGGGATTAATAAGTGGAAGGATTTAGAGAGAAAATCAATGATTCAGAAGCAGCAACAGCGAAATCGACCATCCACTCTGGTAAACAAGGCTGTTGAATAAATTTTTTCATTTATTCTTTTTAAATAAATTGGGGTCCGGGATTAGCATGTCCAGTGATAAGCAAGGTCTTTGTATTCAATTGCTTGGCAGTTTTGAATTGTGGAATGGATTTATACACTACGGTTCAATAGCCTAGCATTTGTTATGATTCTGCTACTATTTGCTTACGGATTACATAATAAAATTGATTGTAATGTTTCAGAATTATTGGTCTCAAGATTATTTGCATTATGAATTTTATGACCATGTTTATGAATTTGGCCTATTGGCGTGTGAGTGATGGTTTGAAACCTTGGGTACATTGAGGTTGCGCTGTATAATTCATTTGTAATGAGTTCATATGTGTTAACGTGATCGTCAAAACACACGCCCGCGCGTGCACAAAGAAAAAGGAAATATACATTAATATGTCAATTAAATTGTTGTTACAACATAGAAGATTGTTAACAGTGATGACTTTGTGAAGACGGAAGCTGGCACGTCTGACCTTTGCATCTGTTCAGTATGCACTAAACGAGCATCGTGTATTAACCATTGGTTGATTTGTTTTGGTAGCTGTTTTTAAGCTTTTTGTGCTCAATTATTTCAATGAGGATTATGTATATATCTGATTACAGGATGTTTGTGGTGAACCTAAGATCCGCATCTCACCCCACTATTCAAATTCAAAATTGTGATAAAAGTTGAACAAGAGATTAATTTATGTCAAGTCGCTTTCGCTGTTTTTTTTCCCCTCAATATGTTGCTTTTTATGAAATTTTGAATGTGAGGTTGTTGAGCTTTAGACGGATTTGTCTTCTCGTTAGTTCAGTCGTAAAGCAGAATAGTTTGATAACCATATGAAATGGCAGGTGTTTGAATAGTTCTGCACTATGGTTGAGTTCAAGTGCTAAAAAACATATTTGCGGAGAGTATTAGCGCGACAGATGAATAAAATCGAATTTTCTCAAATATTAGATTTAACGTGTGTTACTACTGCATGCGGTCTGAAGAATTAATCCTTGGCTTCGTGGGATGTTTTGTGATAAGCGATGATGGTGCTGGCTGGGTGTTATACCTAAGCCTGCAGCTACTTGGGTATTTGTAGTTTGACCTTTACATAGATTAGATACCCTCTCTGCTATTCCATTCTATCAGCTATAAATTTTAAAAGAGTTAAAAGTTTTGTAAACTCTCTCTCTCTCTCTCTCTCTCTCTCATCCTAACGAAATATGTCATGGCTTGCATGATTATATGTATATATTGTTTTACCTTTTTAGCCTCGCCTCTTTCACTGAAGCCTCCTGTATAAATCTGATTTCATGGCGTCTGCGGCTGTGGATATGAGACGATTGGCTTTCGTAGTTAAGTAATTTGTAATTATAGATGATGTAATATAGTAGATTACAGGGGTAAATAAATGGACTCAGGATAATATATATGCCTGAATGGTTAGCTGTGGATGTACTTCGACCCTTTGTTAAACTCGAAATGTTGGTTGCTTTCTTAATTGGTTTCTCTATGCGACATCTGCGAGCTATATATATGGACGTAATACTAACCTTTGCATCTTTCAAGCCACTCATTTTGTCCGTCTTTGTGTTGTTGTTTTACTAAATTTGGAAACTGCCCTCTTAGCTAATGCCTAAGCAACGGGGATTTTCAGAGCTTAAAACTAGATTTTATCTGACAAATGCTAAAAAATTAACACAAACGAGACACGGGACATGAGATCCTACCCAGTTGGGCATATAACCAACTGGATAGCATCTACCTTCCCATATTGACATTTAACATGATTAACGCAAGCCGTGCTATATTCATTGGCAAGATAATCCATAAAAAATTTAATACTCTTTCTGTCTCTAATTATTAGTTTTTTTAGATAATTTTTTGTCATACACTACTTGTCATTTCAAGGAATTCAAAAGAACACATTTATTTATTTATTTTAATTGTACCATTATTCTACTTAACTAAAATTCATTAATTGTCTTAATATAATTTTTGAGGGAAGGTGTTTTTTTTTTTTTTTTTTTTTTTTTCCATAAATTTGTCTAAAAAGAAGGCTATTAATTAGCTAAATTAGTTTATGTACGAAAACCTTGAACTACAAATAGTTTGGGATTGAGGGAGACACCAACTCAAGCAAATATCGAAAGTATGCTAACTCGAACCATGATTAGCTGTTACAACCATGCTAATATAGAGAAAGCAAATATAGAAAGTATTAATCTTGTATGCTTGTGCGTTTTCGAACTTTTCTGAATTCGTGTTTCGCAGGTTTACGAAGAAACTATCCCCCCATCTCACAAAATCTAAGCTTCATACATGAATCTTCTCCAATTTCCAATGCAAAATAATTTTTGAGTGAAACCAGAAAAACAGACACAACAATATTGCCAGCTCTGAAATTGGAAACTCCATCCCCAACCATATTATTATAAATTGCACCTCTTATAATCACAAACATTACCCCAAACCCCACACAACAACCCACTCCGCGGCCCTTAGAAGCGCGGCCGCCTCATGGCCACCGCCAACCACCACAAAAACTTCCGGTGCTGCTTCGAGATCTGGATCGCGCAACAACACCAAGACCTGGGGGAGCTTCTGAACATGCTTTCAACCACTGATTCCACCGACACCATCGATGAGGAGCACCTCAGGCTTCTCCGTGAGTAGAATATCAAGCACTTCGAGGAATACTCCGGGAGGTGAGCTCTGATGGCGCAACATGACGCCCCATTGCTGGTGTCCCCGACATGGTGCACCTCTTTCGAGAATGCCTTCTTGTGGATCGGGGGATGCAGGCCTTCGCTCTCCCTTAGGCTTCTCTACTCGGTTTGTTGATCTGAACTCGATGCCCGACTCAGTGAGTTCCTCCAGGGGGAAAGAATTGAAAGGGAAACCTTGCTGAGATGATGTCTGCCCGCCAGATGGAGATGATCGACAATTTGCATCACAAGATTGTTGAAGAGGAAGACCAATTGAAAGGAACTTTGCTATGCTTTGTAACATATATACGTACATTTACATTATATTTATATATTTATGTATATAGCCTTGTGAGTGCTACTATGGCATGCTTGCTGGAGGAGATGGCAGATGAGCCACTTGCAATGATAGCAAAGAGCGCAGGACGGTTGGGGGAGTGGAGCGAGGACCTAAGCCGTGCCATGGATGCTTAATCCCTCTCGTTGGCAGGCATTCTCATGAAAGCGGCCCGGCTCAGGCTCGCCACCTTGAAGGATTTGATGGCCATCCTCACACCTCTGCAGGCCGTTGATCTCCTCGTCGCCACCAAGAAACTGCATCTCTCTATCCATCAGTGGTGCCAAGACTACGGATCATCACTAAATGTAATATATATGCATGTGTGTGTGTGTGTGTGTGTGTGTGTATCTAGTTGTTTGGTTAGAATAAAAGAATAAAGCCATGGAAGTCTATATATATCCATGGCTTTAGCTTGTTCGATGTTGTAAGTTTAGTCCATGGTTGGTTCGGTTTTGGGCAAGTTTGACGCCTTTTTATAGTTCATCTGAATTGATTTTCTTTTTTTTTTTTTTTTTTTTGCATTTTTTAAAGTCGGGTGATTTTCTTGTGGATACCATAATCCTATATATACACCAATCATATGAAAGTTATATTAATTAATTCACTTGTCAAGTGATTATTACTAATATGGCCAAACCTGATTCAAACCAGAATTTCCTGTACATTTGGTTATAAGTTGGATATATAATCACTATAATAAGAATTTTGGATGAACTTCACAACCCGTAACTGTCTGTATTTGTAAATTAATTAATAGAAATATTTGGATACATAGGTAAATGACCAATGTTGTATATAACTGATGATTACTGGTTTATAAATACTTTTGCAAAGTGAAGCACATGATTTATCACTAATTGCATGTGTTGGCGATTAAATTTCGTCCAATTAAAAATTAACAAGTATAAATTAAAATATTAAATATTAATTAAAATTTCTATTTTATATTTTGGAATTTTCTAAATTTAATTCCAATATTAAATAGTTAATTTTACTTAACATTTTAATATTTATTTTACCGACGAATAAGAAGTCGCCAAGTGTCAATATAAGGTGTTTCGGCCGATTAAATCAAGTCTTGCAGCCCGAAAGTTCAAAACCAATCAAATGGTGACAAGTGGCGCATTTGGTCGCATGGACAAATCAAATAATGACACGTAAATGCTATTTTTCTCTTTAAAAATAATTCATATTAAAGAGATAAATATCGAAGAAGTTGTTAGCAATCCAAAACCCCTGCATAAACGCCTATAAATAGGGGTCATTTGGAGCTCAAAAAAAAAAAAAGAAAATCAAGAAGTCTTCAAGAGCCAGACATCAAGAAGTCTTCAAAAGCCAGAATCAAGAAGTCTTCAAGAGCCAGAGACATCAAGAAGTCTTGAAGAGCCGGAGACATCAAGAAGTCTTCAAGAGCCAGACATCAAGAAGTCTTCAAGGGCCAGAGACATCAAGAAGTCTTCAATACACGGAGAAACAAGCTCACGAGAACACAACCTTCGTACGAGCTCTCAAAACTCTCAAGTCTTCAAATTGTAAGCAACCGCTACGACGACGTACTGCATCCACAAAGGCTCTACTTCGTCTTCAAAGCGCAAGTGCTTCAACGCCTTCGATTTCAAAGCCGACCTTTGACTTCAAGGTAAATCGTGACTTCCATCCCGCGAATCTAGGAAGGAATCACATCACTCATCCGAGAACAAGCTTCAAGCCCTCGGAAACAAATCCGGAGAGAAGAATCAGGGGATTTAGTCTACTAGGAAATTATTTTCCTTTTAATTATATCCTTTCTTCAAATTCAAAATATTTGTCACATATTTTTCTTGTATTGTATTTGTTTGTTTTACAGATACGAAAATTTTGTGTGAACAAATTTCTGGCACGCCCGGTGGGACACGAATCTACCCCTCATCTCTTTTCTCATCACAACGCATCAAATCACTCTTTCAACAAGTTCGATGGCCCCTAAGAAGAATAACGTTGGTGTTACCACAAGGGACGACACTGACAAGCATGCTGAGGATGCTGTCAATCAATCCTCAACCGAAGCCAGGGTTTCCGATTCTGAGTCCTTCCATGGTTCCAATCCTCCAAGCCCAACGGCATCTGCTGGCAAAGCGCTCCACTTTGCTGAGGCAACCTCTGTGGACAACCAGTTAGCTCAAATGGCTCAAACTATATCAACCTTGCAAAAAACTATTGAGGATAAAGACTTCCAAATCACTCAGCTTATGGACAAGTTGGAGCATTCAAACGTTGGAGAACCAAGTCACCGGCATCAACCTCCTCAAGTTCGAGCTGCATATGAAGGGCGAACTCATGAAATACTTCCAGAACACGAGCACATGCCAAGGCTTGAGCAATCAATCACCTCCATTGCCACATTATCTGTACAGCAACTGCAAGACATGATTGCCAACACCATCAAAGCTCAATATGGTGCCCCGACGCAGAATTATCCAAGGTACTCGAAGCCCTACACCAGACGCATCGACTCACTGAGGATGCCGATAGGGTACCAACCTCCGAAGTTTCAGCAATTCGATGGAAAGGGCAACCTGAAGCAACATATCACTCATTTTGTGGAAACATGCAACAATGCGGGAACCTATGGCGACCACTTGGTAAAGCAGTTTGTGCGTTCGCTGAAAGGAAATGCTTTTGATTGGTATGTTGATCTTGAGCCTGAGTTTGTTAACAGCTGGGACCAAATGGAGAGGGAATTCCTGAACCGCTTTTACAGCACACGGCACATCGTAAGCATGATCGAGCTAACCAACTCAAGACAATGGAAAGATGAGCCAGTTGTGGACTACATCAACCGCTGGCGTGCGTTAAGCCTAAATTGCAAGGATAAGCTCTCCGAGATTTCTGCGGTGGAGATGTGCATCCAAGGAATGCACTGGGGGCTCCTATACATTCTCCAAGGAATCAAGCCTCGCAACTTTGAAGAGCTAGCTACTCGCGCCCATGATATGGAGCTCAGCATCGCTAATCATGGAACCAACTTCCTTGCGAAAGATCAGTGAAAAGAAAAGAGAAGTACAAAGAAGAATGATGACTACAATGAGTCCTCCGCCAAAGAGTCCATGCTCGCTAAGGCAGCCCATGTCAAAATCCCTACCGGCAATGACAAAAGTGGAGGAAAAGTAGGAAATCAACACATCACAAGTGAAAGACGTCGGCTAATACTAAAAGAGATGCAAGAGAGGGAGTACCCATTCCCAGACTCTGATGTCTCCCACATATTTGATGAGCTGCTAGCAAGAAAGCTTATTCAGATACCGGAACCAAAGCGCCCCGAAGAAAGCAGGATGGTGAACGATCCGAAGTACTGCAAATACCATCGAGTCATCAGTCACCCTATAGAAAAATGCTTTGTGGTTAAGGACAAAATCATGGCACTAGTGAAGGATGGGAAGATATTCCTTGACAATGAAGATGCTGCAGACGCAAATATTACTAGTGTCACAACTATTGTAAGTGCAAATGATATCCCTGAAGTCAAGAAAAGTGTCGTTTTGTCACCTACACTCGTGGGGGCATCGACAACGATCCAATTTGGGAGTTTTGACCCTCATATGGTTGAAAATATGTGTACTGATGCAAACACTGAATCAATGACAAAGCCTTCTACTAAAACTGATGATGGCGGCGAGTGGACTCTGGTGACTCGCCAAAGAAAACAAATGCAACGCGTCAAGCAAATTCATCAGACATGGTCAGGAAATCCAACTCCAATTAAGCGCAAGCACCATGAGTCGATCAAAAGCTCCAAAACTCAGCAAGTTGGATCAAAGAAATCATTAAGTAGTTGCAAGCGGGACCCCCTAACTTTAGCTGACTCCTTCACTAAAAGAGGCTTCCAGCCAAAAGTCAAAACAGTGCATGCTACCTCTGATGAAATAGGAGGCCAAAATTCTTCTTCTTCATGCACTACAAAAAGGCTTGATGCCAACAAAGTCGAAGTCACCGTCAACTCTTATTATACAAGTACTGTAGAAAATACAAGAACACGACATCGCCGTCAAGTTATGAATCAGCTCAAAAAGTTCAATGAAGATGGTTTTGTACAGCTGACAAGATTCGAGTGGAAGCCAATGCTCGTCCCAATTATGAAGGCAAATGGATCAATAAGATGGAGTCTTATCTTCCAAATGCCAAGAATTCCTGAGAATCATGAAATGGTTGTGCCATCCCAAGAAGGAGCGGGGGGCAAATAATCTTCATCTTCAAATTGCAAAGGCTCCTGGATATGAGCATAAACTGTCTTATAAAAAAAAAAAAATTAAAGTCAAAGTTAAATGTACTCCTTAATACCATTATAAACTATTAAAGTTAAATTCAAAGTGTACTCCTTAACACGAGTATAAACTGTTAAAGTCAAATTCAAAGTGTACTCCTTAACACGAGTATAAACTGTTAAAGTCAAACTCAAATGTAATCCTTAACATGAGTATAAACTGTTAAAGTCAAATTCAAATGTACTCCTTAACACGAGTGTAAACTGTTAAAGTCAAATTCAAGTGTACTCCTTAACACGAGTGTAAACTGTTAAAGTCAAATCCAAGTATACTCCTAGACATGAGTGTAAATTGTCTACAAAATCAAGTTCCAAGTGATTGACTCCTTGACACGAGTATAAAAGGTTTGCAAACTCAAAAAAGATAGCTCCTAATGTATGAGCCTAAACTGCATCAAACTCCTGACCCGCACGAGTATAAACTGTGTACGGTACCCACCAATGGTAACACATATGGTTAAACTGCTAACATACTCCACTGAAGGTATTTCATGTGGCTAAACATAAAAAAATACTCCACCTAGTCCAGGGTGGCTAAGCAATGGATACTCCTGGCCCGCATGAGTATAAACTGTGTACGGCTCTCCCTCAAAATCATCTCAGGTTCTTTGAAATACGTTATGACTTGATCCCTTCATTGGGTACGTAGGCAACTTAGATAACTTCTAAGTTCAGTCATGATCTTTGGATAAAATCATTTGTCCATGCAGGTATTACATCACCAAGCCTCTAAGCCGATTGCATTCCAAGTTCCACAAACTCTAGCTGCGGTCAACGAGCTTTGAGCTAGCGGTACAGTCAAGTTCATAAATCTCTGGATGTGATCAACAAGCTTTTGAGTCGGTTGAACGATCGGATCCACAAATCTACAAGATGCGGTCTTCAAGCCTTCTGAGCCGACTGCACAATCAAATCTACAAATCTCTAAGATGCAATCGCCAAGCCTTCGAGCCAATTACATTTGAAGTTCTATAAATTTGCATGGTAGGCATACCAAGTCTTTGAGCCGACCGGAACGCTAAATCTCCAAAGTGTAGTCTCCATGCAACTTCGTGGTAGAAAATCGGGACTAGCCTCATGACTGGATAATCTTCTTTGCGGTGGGGATTGTCTCTTCACTTCTTTCAAGGATCTTGTATATTCTCGCTAAGACAGGGACTACAAGGCCTATTCTTCGCCCACTCGCCGGAATACTTGCAATCTTGAAGGTACTTGGGTGTATTGAGCCGACACTATCAACTGGAAGGACAAAGGTGCAAAGCCAGCAAGCCAAGTGCGCCGCCAAATATATGTCTTCCTTCAAACTCCCCGTGGTGCCAAGACTTCAAGAATAACTTTTCTTCCGCCATGGACCATCCTTCATGAGCAGCAAGGTCCCGAGGAGGATTGTAAGTTGGCTTCAAACGAGCTGACTTCTTCTTTCTCGGCAGTGGTGGTTGGAAATACTTCACGTCTTTATTGTACCAGAAGCTCACCTATTCGCCAATGGTAACTGGAGGACATTGACCTCTGTCGGCACTCCCTTGCAGTAGGTGGAAGGCGTGAAACAAGCATTTGCAGCAGCGAGGAATGAATCTCTTCCCGTTCTCATCAACACTATTCAACTCTGCGGCGCTAGAAACCACCTCGTCGTAAAGAAGTCCCATCACTGGAAGGCCCGTCAAGGTGCGCAGATCCCACAACGATGTTGATAACTCTCCAAAGGAAGTTAGAAGTGTGTTGGTCGTTGGACACCACGCCTCACAAAACGCCTTGACAATCTCCGAGTTGTGGTCGTACGTGAACAAGGAAGCATACTCCGCGTTGTATATCCCGATCGTCGCCAACTTGTGTTTGCATCGACTGAGGATGTCCTTCGTC
Source organism: Petrea volubilis (assembly GCA_026212405.1). Lineage (NCBI taxonomy): Eukaryota > Viridiplantae > Streptophyta > Magnoliopsida > Lamiales > Verbenaceae > Petrea > Petrea volubilis. The sequence goes on from CM047870.1 coordinate 38,567,757, forward strand.
CACTCCCAATAACCTCTGACATACTTGAATTCACCGGCGAGTTGAATAGGGTCCCCCCATTTGACCTTGTCTTCCATAATGCGCCGATCAGACATTGGTGAGGAGCTTGGCTCGTCTGCCTGCTGGTGATGAGTTGCTTGCAAATCCTCCGTGTTCATCAATCTCAGCCACTTGATCTTGCCTTCTATGATGTGCCGATCAAACATTGGTGAGGAGCTTGGCTCGCCTGTCTGCTGGTAATGAGTTGCTTGCAAATCCTCCGTGTTCATCAATCTCGGCCACTTGATCTTGCCTTCTATGATGCGCCGATCAAACATTGGTGAGGAGCTTGGCTCGCCTGTCTGCTGGTACTGAGTTGCTTGCAAATCCTCCGTGTTCATCAATCTCGACTACTCGATCTTGCCTTCTATAATGCGCCGATCAGACATTGGTGAGGAGCTTGGCTCGTCTGCCTGCTGGTGATGAGTTGCTTGCAAATCCTCCGTGTTCATCAATCTCGGCCACTTGATCTTGCCTTCTATGATGCGCCGATCAAACATTGGTGAGGAGCTTGGCTCGCCTGTCTGCTGGTAATGAGTTGCTTGCAAATCCTCCGTGTTCATCAATCTCGGCCACTTGATCTTGCCTTCTATGATGCGCCGATCAAACATTGGTGAGGAGCTTGGCTCGCCTGTCTGCTGGTAATGAGTTGCTTGCAAATCCTCCGTGTTCATCAATCTCGACTACTCGATCTTGCCTTCTATGATGCGTCGATCAAACATTGGTGAGGAGCTTGGCTCGCTTGCCTGCCGGTGATGTGTTGCTTGCAAAGGCCACACCTTGGATGTCTCGCTCGAAGAAAATTCTCGTGGCAATCCTCCGTGTCCGTCAATCTCAGCCACTCGACCTTCACTTCTATGATGCACCTCCTGAATGTTGGTGAGAAGCTTGGCTCGTCTACTTGCTTGTGATGAGTTACTTGCAAAGTCCACGCCTTGGATGTCTTGCTCAAGGAAACCTCTTGGGACCAATCTTCTATATGCAGTGGGTTCGTTAACTTCGGCCATCCCTTCGCGTGCCGACCAATAATGGGGGCATGGATCGCCAAGAATGTACCCTTTTCCATGGGCTCGTCTTCATTGTTGAGAATCATCAAGTGCTTTTCTCCGGAGTGAGATGTGGTATCCTTGAAGTGCACCATGCTGTAACCTATCAAGTTTCAAACGAAAGTATGAAGGTGATATGCAAAATAAAAGGAAATATAAACACTTTCAAGTTCATTAAAAAAAAAAATGGTTTACGAAAGAATGTTGTTTCTAAAGTTGAAAGGTTGCGAGATGGATTTCGAGACCTGTCAGCAAACATAAGTCGGTTGAGTAAAAAAAAAAAAAAGAAAAAAAAAGGAGGAGCAAAAATGGAAAATATCGAGCATGCTCAGTGCATATACGCATAGACACATACGTGTATGTATGCATGTGGAACAAGAAATTGCTGAACAAAAAGAAGAATTTGCATATACATACACGGCAAGAGTTTGTTAGTTTTTCTCTCTCTCGACCGAAACAGCTAGATGATTTCCTTCTTTTTTTTCCGCTATGATGAATGAGCCGAGCAATGGAGTCAGCTCCTTTTATAGGCAATTTTCAGGGAATATTAGAGTTCGATTATGATTTGGATTGTGATATGGATTGATAAAGCAACACATGTTTCCCTCCACGTGTGAATTGTTTCAAGATTTATTTTAATTATGGACACAAGCTCTTTATCAATAATTGGAAGTCAAAAGCTGCTCAAAGTCTGCTACTCAAAGATATCAAGTTGTGCATCTGACCGTGAATCACCAAGTGGATTTTAAAGTCCTACAAACATGAGACATTAATTGGTGGAACCTCATTGTATATCAAGGAAAGAAAAAAAAATAATAATAAAAGTTGATTACAGAGTCTGCTTCCGAAGATGAGTTTGCAATTGTTGTTGTACTAGAACTCTTTAATTGTGAAGCCATAATTTTAATGCTTGTGGGAAACCAAGATTAAAGTGGGCCATCATAAAGGTGAGAATTTGAGTCGTAAAATACTACAAATAGTGAGGATTGAACCAGCAGCTTAATCTTTGGCGATGATGAATTGATAACTCAGTGTTTTGCAGTTGCTTGGAACCAAGATTACGTTGGAATCCAAATCCCCCACAGATTATATACATTCTGGATTCATTTAAAAAAAAAAAAGGATGGGCCCCCCAGTGCTTATCAAGATAAAGGAAAAAAAATTAGAATTGATCTCAAATTCAATCACTCATCCGTATTTTGATTAGAAAATTGCCAGGACATTAATTTGTGGTGGGCTATGATGCACGGACACGGACACGGACACGACACGACACGGACACGGCGACACGGAAAATCTCAAAATTTTAGGACACGACACGGCTCTGACACGGCTACTAAAAAATATATTATATTATGTTATATATTTATAATTTATTAAATTAAAATATGTGATAGAGAAATAGTAATATTCATCGTTATAACAAGTATCTTTTAAAATTAAATATATGATTTAAATAAAAAGAATTCATCATCATTCAAATATCTAAATATAAGCAAGTAAAAGAGTTAACACAAATTATAAAATACAATTAAAAAAATTCTTTGTTATTTTCAATTTTTTCACTAATTTTTTTAAAATTTTAAAAAAGACTCCATGTTACTTATATATATTTATTTATAATTTTATATACTTTTGAAAAATAATATTTTTTTTTATATATATAACAAGACAACAAACTTAGTTAATTATTCAAAAAAAAAAAAAAAGACAACAGACTTACTTAATGGCTTACCAAGGTTTGATTTTTGAGGGGGTGGGGTCTCGAGGAGAGGGAAAGTGAGGGGGCTCACGTGAAGAGAGTTGGGGTGAAGACAAAAAAGCCTCAAAAAAGATAGCAAGTGAATCTTGAAATTTGAAAAATATTTATTGGAGTTGGACTAAGGGCAGTTCCAAAAAGAATCATAGTCCATAAGATATGATTGCTTGCTGGCTTTTCACATTTATGCCACCAGCCCACCACTTATGTTGAGTTACTTTTTATCTCTGTGTTCATCTCTGGTTCAGTGGTTCACTGGTTCCTTTTACACCAGAAATGGGGTTTTCTCACCCCATTCAAATATCAACCTCTCTTCACCACCACCCACCCACCGCCGCTGCCCGCCCACCACCGGTCCACCGCCGCCCACCAGTTGCCCAAGTCACCAGCAGCTGCCACAGCCCACAGGACAGTAGCAGCAGCGCTCGCCCTGCCTCCAGTCGCCGCCGCGCAGAGCCTCCAGCCGTTGCCGCGCTTCCAGTTGCCGCCGCGCTTCCGTGTCCCTGCCGTGTCGGACACGCCCTTCAGCCGTGTCTGACACCGTGTCAGAAATTTTTTTTTTTTTGAATTTTCGGACACGATTTTTGCCGTGTCGGACACGTGTCGGGGCCGTGTCGGAGCCGTGTCCGTGTCCGACACGTGTCCGACACTGCACCGAAGTGTTTTTCGCCGTGTCCGTGCTTCCTTGGTGGTGGGCCCATGGTGAAACAATCCAATTTATTCAAACTGGTCTAGCATGTAAATTTTATGGGCCACAAATCTTGCAATTACAAAGGAGGTTTTGGGACGAATTTCATGGGCCGAATCTCTTATAAGTTTAGAATTGAAGCCCGAATAAATTCAAGTGGAGGGATTAATGGACCTAATTTCTTAAAAGTCCATAATCATTTCTTTAAAAAAAAAAAAAAACGAGGGAGAGTACTTCAAGTCTCGCCTCTCTCACGCAAATATTCGGCATGCTCTTTGCCGAACCTTGAAGTAGGGGGCATTTGTTGGCGATTAAATTTCGTCCAATTAAAAATTAACAAGTATAAATTAAAATATTAAATATTAATTAAAATTTCTATTTTATATTTTGGAATTTTCTAAATTTAATTCCAATATTAAATAGTTAATTTTACTTAACATTTTAATATTTATTTTACCGACGAATAAGAAGTCGTCAAGTGTCAATATGAGGTGTTTCGGCCGATTAAATCAAGTCTTGCAGCCCGAAAGTTCAAAACCAATCAAATGGTGACAAGTGGCGCATTTGGTCGCATGGACAAATCAAATAATGACACGTAAATGCTATTTTTCTCTTTAAAAATAATTCATATTAAAGAGATAAATATCGAAGAAGTTGTTAGCAATTCAAAACCCCTGCATAAACGCCTATAAATAGGGGTCATTTGGAGCTCAAAAAAAAAAAAGAAAATCAAGAAGTCTTCAAGAGCCAGACATCAAGAAGTCTTCAAAAGCCAGAATCAAGAAGTCTTCAAGAGCCAGAGACATCAAGAAGTCTTGAAGAGCCGGAGACATCAAGAAGTCTTCAAGAGCCAGACATCAAGAAGTCTTCAAGGGCCAGAGACATCAAGAAGTCTTCAATACACGGAGAAACAAGCTCACGAGAACACAACCTTCGTACGAGCTCTCAAAACTCTCAAGTCTTCAAATTGTAAGCAACCGCTACGACGACGTACTGCATCCACAAAGGCTCTACTTCGTCTTCAAAGCGCAAGTGCTTCAACGCCTTCGATTTCAAAGCCGACCTTTGACTTCAAGGTAAATCGTGACTTCCATCCCGCGAATCTAGGAAGGAATCACATCACTCATCCGAGAACAAGCTTCAAGCCCTCGGAAACAAATCCGGAGAGAAGAATCAGGGGATTTAGTCTACTAGGAAATTATTTTCCTTTTAATTATATCCTTTCTTCAAATTCAAAATATTTGTCACATATTTTTCTTGTATTGTATTTGTTTGTTTTACAGATACGAAAATTTTGTGTGAACAACATGGAATTCAAAAATCAACAGACTAATTATCCCTTCGTTAGAAAATGAATCAAAATGAATGCATCTCAAATAAATATTTATTTTTCTTTTTCTAAAATATATATCCTTTCTAACAAATCAAAATTTTCCTAGTCTAAATAATTAACACTGAGTCGATTGAATCGAGTATGGGTTGAAATTTATCTTACTGTTGGACTTGGTCATATTCTAAAATAGTATGTAATTCTCAAAACCGACTACCTTTTTGGAAAGGAGAATTTAAAATATAATATTGACTCATGATTTCGCAACTTCAAGAGAAAAATATAAACCATTTAAAAATATTGATGTCCTTTCAATTTTCAGAAGTTTCTTAATATAAAAAAAGTATTACAGCCTCAAAACGTGGAAGATAATAAAAATTTTAGAGATGAAAAAAGCGAAATCTTCATATACATGATATTAGAGAGAGAATATAATTAAAATAAATTTTGGCTGATTTTTTTTATTTAAATAATTTATATTAATTATATAAAAATCACAAGTGACAAATGTAAGACAGAAGATCGGAGCAAGCTGAGCTGCCGAAAACAAAGAAACCGTAAATAATCTTGTTCCAACTGTACGGCACGCGCCGCTGGAAGAGGAGCCCTTTGCAGTAAGGCGCCCTCTATAAAGTATAAATCCACCCAGCTCCACCACTCTCCGCCCAGTATCGCTCTATCTCCTCTCTCTACACACACACACACACACAATGAGTTTCCAGCGCTTCTACAACACGTGGTTCGAGCAGCTCCGGCAGCTGGTGCAGCAGCTGAGCCAGGCCCCTTCGCCACCCACCACCGACGAGCACCACCAGCAGCTCCGGCAGCTGGTCCAGAAGGCCATGTACCACTACGCCGAGTACTACCGTGCCAAGTCTGTCGCCGCCAAGCACGACGTCCTGGCCTTCTTCTCGGCGCCGTGGACCACCGCCCTGGAGCGGTCCCTCCACTGGATCGGCGGTTGGCGGCCCACCACCGCCTTCCACCTGGTCTACACCGAGGCCAGCATCCTTTTCGAGTCCCACGTCGTCGACATCCTCCGCGGCTTCCACACTGGCGACCTCGGCGACCTCTCCCCCGCCCAGTTCCGCCGCGTCAGCGAGCTCCAAATCCAGACCGTCCAGGAGGAGAACGACATCACCGGCGAGCTTTCCGACTGGCAGGCATTCATATATATATGCGTGCTCATTTCTATTTAATAATTTTCATTCACATCATCATTGTATTTTGTATTTAGTCGATGTGAGATATTTAAATTACGTACATTTTATTTTGTGTGTGTGTGTGTGTGTGTGTGTTGAGTTGCAGGATGATGCGAGCGATCTTGTGGCCGCGATGTACGGGGATTTCGACGGGAGACTGGAAAGACTAGCGAAGATTCTAGAAAGGGCGGACCGGCTGCGGCTTAAGACCATAGAAACGCTGGTGGAGCTGCTGACGCCGCAGCAGGCGGCGGAGTACCTGGTGGCCGCTGCCGAGCTGCACTTCGGGATTCGTGGCTGGGGCATTGATCAGGACCGTCGAAGAGAAAACTCAAACAATAGCAATTAGTTAACATTTTATAGCAATAACTGCATTTTAATTTAATTATCAGCCAATCTCTTCAATTACTACCAACTCTTTTTTTTTTTTTTTTTTTGGGAATAATGAGATGGTGTTTTGTGATTTGCAACATATTCAAATTGTGGTCGTACGGTCTTTGCATGCATGGCGACGCGTGGTACTCTTTTCAACTACGTGTCTTCCTAATTGATTACTAGCCAAGACTGTCCTGAAATTTTTAATGTGTCCAAATTTGGTAAACATTAATTTTATTTTTATTCTAAAATATATTTTGAATTATTTATTTTTCTTTTTGTTTAAATATATTATTAAGAAATAATATATTGGAGACAGTCTATTGGATGAGGGGAGAGAATGATGTGGTCTAACTGTAAATATATTATGAGATTAATTTGTGATGAAATTTTATTTCTCAATATCTTTAATTCGATCAATTAGTGTACGATTGTATGCCCTTCGCATTTTATATATACTAGTGAAGTGGGTGCACGCGTACTCGATGCATATGAAAAATGAAATTAAAAAATAATTTTGCATTTAAATTTGATACATATATTATAAATATTTATGTAATATTTTTTGTATAAATATTTTTTTTAGTATTTATTAAATCTAACATAAGTGAAATATTAAAAAAAATAAAATTAAGACAAAATTATGGTATGAGAGAAAACAGAGAGGAGATAGATTAAAAAAAAAAAAGTGTGTAGTTTTAGAAAATAAGAGAAATAAAGTTAAAGGAAAGAAGAAAATTTGCCATATGGAAAGAGGGGAGAGATCAAAATTGTTATTAAAAGTGGTTTTTCACTTTATATAATAATATAAATAGTATAGATAATATATATTTATGTAGTGTATTTTAAGAAAAATATATACCAGATAAGTGACATTTCTTCATAAAAAAAAAAAAAAAAGATAAGTGATATTTAACGCAAGTACAATTAAATTAAAATTAATGGAGACATGCAAATTAAAGATTAACTGAACATGAAGGACATTCTATTTGCCTCAAATTTTGAGCTTTTTCTGTCGAGACACTCTGAAATTATAACATTTTGTGGCGCTTTTTGTGTGAATGTGTTATTTAATTTTAAAATAACCCGACACTGTTAAATTTCAATTATTTATTGATCAAATAGCGTAAATGCGTTGTTTCTGTCTTGCATTTAACAATAACTGAATTTAGTTTTCGGGGCTAATATTAAGAATATTGAATTGACTTATTATTTTATAAGAGAAAAGGTGGCGATCGGAGACCTCCTACTCGGCTACTCGTATTTCTCCTCCGTTCAAATTTTCTGCTACATATTATGCAATATCATTTATTGCAATTATCAATGCACGACAAGTGCTCAACTTCTAAATGAGTGTGGTCGATGATATTTCCTCAATTTAGGCCCACAAGTAGCACTTAAAATCTTCTGTTTTATAATTGTACTATATCTTCCCATATACTTATTAATATATGCCACTTATATATATTGAAAAACTGTTGAGATAAACGAAGAGGAAAAACTTATAATATGTAAAAAAATTTAAAGATTATTTTTTGTTTTCTTAGCTGTCCACCAATATATACGACATGAATTGATAAGTGGGTCAAATTTCTTTTAAACTATTATTTTTTTTCTTTTTATATGAATGAAACAGTACGTGGTCATCTTACTAATACTAGAGAAGATTCTTCTTAATTCTTATGGTGACGGTCGGCTCACTCCGCCACCAAATCGGTCCTCTGCCGCCGGAGGGCGGCGTAGCGAGTTTAAATTAGCATTTGTCATGTCTTTCATACTCATTTCGTTAGACCACAAAACCTAAAATTGAAGGCCTCAAAACTGCGTTGATTTTGTCGATGCATTTCACCAACTTCTATCATGGTCCACATGTTAGATAACGTTAATGCATCACAAGTCATAGGCAATTTCATAATGGAAAAAATGCATTCAGGTTGTATATGGTTTGTTGAACTATCACATTAAACTCTATATATATTTTAACAATTCTATGATTTTAAAAATCAAATTTAACAGGAGATAACTTTTGATCAAATTCTAAAATAATTAGGATATTAAATAAAAATAAAAACAACGGGGTTTATAGAGATTACAACTAGAAATGATTAAAATAAATGCATGAATTTAAATGAAACAAAATCAATATGAGTAGATCGAAGCCGAAGGTAATTCTTAATAAGATGTTTATCAGATTGATCATAGATTCAATGATAAGTTAATAATTTCTAGCAATAGATCGGTTATAGGCATTGGAAATTAAAACTCCTACGACCTAATCATTCCCTTAATATTAAATTAAGGACGCAAACGCAATGAATAATTTCTAATTAACAATTAAATAACAACAATCAAATGACGAAGTTTAATTTGTTAACAACATTGAGAACAAAAAAGACCCAATCCTAACTAACAAACTGCAAACACGCATTCCTTCATGAACCAAATTATATATTTCCATAACATAGTCAAAGGCTTTGACACAATTGAAATATGCTATTTTCCACTTAGTATTAGTTCAGTTAAATAATTACGAATTTAACTTTACTAATTGGATTTATATTATTCCATTATTCGAACAACCGGCCGAAATTGCAAACTAATAAAATAACATTAATGGATAGTCTTTCCCAATAAAAACAGAAAATACACAGATATTGTTAAATTAAAGAGATAGAAAAGAATGTCAACTTTGAATTAACCTTCGATTGAAAATAGAAAACTTAGCTACATATGGTCAAGAACAATACTAAAAGGAAAGTATAAGTGATAAAACTAGAACTAAAATAAAACTTAGAACTATGATAGAAGTTGGATACATTTTACAATCTCCAAAAACATATATATAGGATTTTTGGAATACTCTCACTTTTTCAAATTCTTCAAATCTTGACAAGATTATAAAAGACAAATGCTGACAATATCTTGAAATACAATTCATAACAACTTTATGAAGATACACAAATTTAATTATGGCCACTTTTTGAAGATATAAATTTTAAAAATCTTTGCAACTTTTGGAGAGACAAATTTTGACCACTTTTTTTGTAACTCAAGTCTTAGATGACCTTTTTGCAAGATTTGCAAGGCAAATCTTGATGACTAGTAGAAATACAAATCTTGCCAATTTAATTGAGCATACAAATTTTGAGAAAATTGTGGGTTGCTATAATTATTTTATAGATATTCCAAATAATTTCAAAAGGAGAAATAGATAATGATGGGATATACTATTGATTGCTCACAATTGTTTCAAGACAATTTAGTGAACTTTTGGGGAAAAGATGATTTTAACTCTCAAGTATTCCCTCCCCCCCCCCCCCCCCCCCCCCCCTTTTTTGAAGCTTTTTGTCATTAGGGATGGCAATGGGTTTGGGTTAGATCTAGACCTAGATCCATAGCTGCTCCATTAGGGGAGGGTTTTTAGACCCCCAACCATGTTCGGGGCAGGTCCCGGGTTTTCATTTTAAAACTCGAACCCGCCTTGCTAGAATTTTATATTTTTTTTATTTATTATTTTATATAAATTTATATGATATGTATCTATACTTTATATACAAAAGTATATATTATATAAATAGTCACATAAAAAAATAAATATGCTATTCTTATATATATATGAATAATTATCTAACATTAGTAGTTAAGTTATAATTTCAAAATATGTGTAAATAAATATGCGATAACGATATTTAATTTTTCAAAAATTAAAACATGTTTCTAGAAATTTGTAAATAATTAGTACTTTGATAATAATATTATTTTTTTTTTATATTTAGAAAGTTATGATAATATAATTTTTCTTTAAAAAATAAATTTTTTCAATTTTTTTAAAAAATTAGCCGGGTCTATCGGGTCCAACCCGGATCCACCGAGTTCGGGTCGGGTCTAGGTTTGGACCCAAAAATTTCCTGACGAGGCGGGTCCCGAGTTTGGCCTAATCTGTCCCGTTGCCATCTTTATTTGCCACCCACGTTCTATGAAGTAAACACTTCCTTTTTATTATAAATTTTGTTCTTCTTCACAAATTAAGCTTCAAATCATCCTTTTTCACCATTTTCAATATATCGTAAATAAAATATAGGGCGAATTACACTTATTACCTCTAAGGTTTACTCTATTTATAAAAAATACTCCGATGTTTGGGAAATTACAATTGCCCCCCTGATATTTCATTCCATCCAACAAATTACACCAACCACTAGTTACAAAAATTTGAACTTCCAAAATTATCTTTCTAGAAACAGGAATAAATGTTTGACCATAACGAAATGGCTATTTTGCCCTCGAGGGGGGTTTTTTGTTATATTATGCATATTAAAATATTTTTTAAAATATTAAATATTTTAATAATATATGCAAATATTTATAAATGTATATTTTAAAATATATAATTGTGATATGTAAATTATATTTAATAAATACAAAATACATAAAATATCTTATAATATTATAAACTTTGTTTTTATAAATATAATATTCTAAAAAAATTATAATACATATTATCTACTATTAAATAAATACTTTCTTCTTTTTTCCTTTTTTCCTTTTCCTTTTTTCCTCACATCTCTCTCTCTCTCTCTTTCTCACACACACACACACATCTGCGTTGCCTCACCACCGTCCTCCCCCCGCCACCACGTAAAGAGATCCAAAGGGAGAGAAATCGAGAGATAGAGAAGAAAGAAGGGGAGAGCGATAGAGATCGGGGAGAGATAAGAGGGATATAAATTCCCCTCCTCTGTTCTTCGCTACCGCCACATATAGAGTTCCAAAGGGAGAGAGATATCGAGAGATTGAGTAGAGAGGAGGGTGGGAAGAGAGAGAGAGAGAGAGAGAGAGGGATCGGGAGAGATGGTGAGAAATTACCCCTCCACCACCGTCTGCCATACGAACCGACCAGGAGAGAGAGAGAGAGACCTGATAAGGAAAGGGGAAAAAAAGCCACATAGGTGATAGATGGCGATGGCGTGGAGACTGCCAAAGTTGTCGACATAGGTGGAGGCTGAATGTCAGTAGAAATAGTTGAAGAGCAGCTGAGTTTGTAGTTGGTATGAGTGGATGCCTTCGTAGGAATGGATTTAATTTTTTTTAAATTATTATTATCATTATCATCATCATCATCATCATAAAGATAAAAAAGCCGCAAATTTTTAATCACATGTCCTTTTTTCTCTTAGTATTTTCTCTTCAATTAATTATATAATAAATATGAATTATTTACCACACAATTTGTCCAATCAAACTCAAACCTGAACTAAATTTTTTAAATTGTTGAAAATTAATCAGAAAGTGTATAAATTTTACCCACAAATACAAGGATGCTACTTACCCTCGTACAATATATATATATATATATATATATTCTTTTTTGGGTATAATTCGATATGGACTTGAATCACATATTGATGTATATAATAAGATTTCAAGTGAGATATACTTTAATAAAATATAGTAAGATTTTATATATTAAAATATTCTCAACTTATTTTGATGCCAAGCAGTTATCGAATGTATATAAGAATTTTTTCTTATACCATATTTTTTCTATACATACATACATACATACATATAAAATTATATACGAAATTATATTAGTTTCAAATATATATATATATATATATATATACACAATATGAATTCCCACAGTATGAGTCGTATGACATAGGATAGGAGTTATGATGCACGGACACGCTTAAAAATGATCACGTGCAGTGTCGGACACGGACATGGCTCCGACACGGTCTCGACACGTGTCCGACACGGCAAAAACTGTCCAAAATTGTTTTAAAAAAAGAAAAAAATCCGACATGGCTAAGACACAGTTGGGGCTTTTTTGGTATATTACAAAGTTTAAATGAGGTATTTTTTTTAAAATTTTAAAAAATTTAGTGGAAACACTGAAAATAACAAATAATTTTTTTAATCTTTAAACCTTATAACCCAATTAAGAGGTGTTTGTTTTAATGATGAATATTATTATTTATCTTTCATATATTTTAATTTAATAAATTATAAATAGATACTATAATATAAAATATTTTTAAATAACCGTATCAGAGCCGTATCGTGTCCTAAAATTTTAAGATTTTTTATATTATCGTATCCGTGTCGTATCGTGTCCGTATCCGTGCATAATAGGATAAGGGTATAGGACTATGGACTATATGATGGCTTTTGAAAATTTAAAATAATCGGGGCAGAAAACGACGTCGTGATGAGTAAATTAGTCAAACGGGTATGAAATTAAACATGTAACTAACCATATCTCCCCGTCACAGTTTCAGAAATTAACCACAACTCATGTACTGACACGTGTCTTGATACATCTCCAAAAAATATCTCCACCTTCCATTTGTATGTTGCCAATGTATCTCTCCATGACCGGCTCGTCGTTTTATCTCCCGCTTCGGCCATGGATTTCTCTCAGATTTTTTAAAGAGGCCGATGCATTTTCCCCTCTCTTTCTCTCTCTAGAGATCCCTTCGTCTTTCTCTCTCTGGAAGCGAAGATGATGTGGGAACGATCTTTTCTCTCACGAAGAGTCATTCGTCGTTCCAAACACTGTGAAGAACCCCAACCACGGCGAGATTTCCGGCCCGTTTCCGATTTCAATAACCGTGATAATCTCGGCGGAGAAAAAAGGGCAGAGAGTGGTAATGATGGTGATTGTGGTGGCGCGAGGCGGCAGCAAGGCGGTGTCGTTGGTGAATCCGGTTCGTGGGGGGGCATGCTGCCGGAGCTGCTGGGGGAGATAATGCAGCGGGCGGAAGCGAGCGAGGACAAATGGCCGCAGCGCCAAAACGTCGTGGCATGCGGATGCGTTTGCAAGCAGTGGAGGGAGGCCATCAAAGAGGCCGTCGAGAAGACTTCTATCCATCAGCCTGGCAAAATCACCTTTCCATCTTCCCTCAAAAAGGTTCGGCCCATTTTATTTTTTGGTTTTTTTTTTAATGCTGAGGTGAATTGCCAAACAAAACGTGAATTTTGAATTTCTTTCGATGGGTCTGTCAAAAACATAATATTTCTCTGAATTGTGTTGTTGATCTCAGGGCCCTCCGGGTTTCTTCGGAATCATAAGCAATTCTGATTGTAATTGCAATAGTTGATAATTAAAATCGATTAGTAGCTTACGGTGAATTGAACTCACTTTATTTTTCTCAATGGAGCTGGAATTTTGGTTATAGTTTTTTTTTCCCTGGGCATGTTCTTGTGTTTGGAAATCTATGTTCATATATTGATTAGAATTTCAAGAAAGATTTTTGAGATATCATTTTTGGGTGATATTGATGTTATGATGGCGATCGCAGCATGTTTTAGGGTTTGATTTCTTGTGGTAGGATAGATTTTGGATGGGTTTCATCTCGCAAATGATGATCACACTCCAAATTTGTTTCCTGATAGACTAGGAAAGCTCATAGATATGATGGAGTAGTAGTGAATCAGAATCAATTCTTTCTTTCCGTTGTTTTCTCTGTCATCTTTTCAGCGTGTTTGATTTGTGGTTGAAAATGCTTATTTTGATTGGAAAATACGTCACGATTGAAATTATGAATGCATAACCATCTGGTGAACTGAAAACCCCCTGATGTTCTAAGTTTCATCTATGCTGCAGTCAGGGCCACGGGACTGTCCACTTCAATGTCTTATAAGACGTGACAAGAGGACTGCAACATATTACTTGTATCTTGCTCTCTCACCGTGTAAGTAGACTCTTTGGGAGTCATAAAAGTTTATGCCTGACCGTTCAACAATTTATTGGTTCATTATATAGTTGCTTTCTTTCCTGCATTTGGTTGGTTTGAGTTTTGAGTGCATATACCATGTGTAATGTATGAGGAAGAGGAAAACATAATTCCATTGAGGAACCTGATGTCTTATATATAGAGATGGAATTAGCATAGTAGTACATGTATGATAATTGATATTTTTGTAAGTCCTCTCAATCATTTTTGTGTGATTCAATTAGTGATAACATAATATAACTGAATTGAGTGAGGCTGTTCCTAAAAATATCATGTCAAATCCTTTAAACCATCTCGCACGTGTTCAACAAAGATGACATATTGCGCATAAACGTGTTATACTTTTGCGGCCAGTCAACTTTTCATTGTGTATCTTCCAAACAATTTGAGCATTTCTTTGCTATGAGAAAGTTTAATAAACATTTGCTTTTTACAGTCTTCAAAATTTTTCTTTCCTTTTCTTCTTTTTTCTATTGGGGGGTGGGGGGAATGGATTCTCACCCTTGAGTGAATTACCTGATTATGTAAGGTAAAGATTGCTAGCAATTAAATAGTAGATAATGACTGTTGGATGGTAATTTGTTTAGCAGTGTAAATGATTGTGGAACTGAACGAATTAGATTGTTTATAGTTTTAGAAAATAAGGAACAAATACAAAATCTCTCTGACTTTATATCTCTGATTTGACTAGAGAGATTCTTGACAAAATCTTGCAAAGTTTGTGCCTAGTAGTCGTCATGGATCTCCTTAATCACTGATCTTTCACGGGTTTCTGTTACAGCATTCACGGATAAAGGGAAGTTTCTTCTTGCAGCACGAAGATACAGACGTGGTGCCCATACCGAGTACATTATATCACTGGATCCTGATGGTCTATCTCAAGGAAGTAAAGCCTATGTTGGAAAACTAAGGTAAGGATTTCTATCTGCCAATTCTTGGCAGCCTATGCTTTAATGGGTTTGACCTGGCTTTTGTTGAAACTTCAAATTTTTTGCTCGATTTAAGGGGATATAGTCCGTAATAAAATGTAAAGTTCCAAAGCAAATTTACCTTGGTTAACATGATTGATGCTATTTAAGTTTCCGAAGGTGCTTTTCTATAAATATGGTAGTATGAAAATTTTCTTTTCGTTAATTGTTTTTCTTAAGAAATGGGTCAACTATTTCAAAGTAACTTGAACTGCTTCTATTGTCCCTTGAAGGCATTTAATATCGAAAGGCACAAATCTATAAGAATTAACAGTTGCAGCTTCTCTCTACGAATAGGGTTGCACTGTCCTCATGCACTTAAGGTTCACTCTAGCATATGAAGCCCTATAATGTACGTTAATCAATCCTTCTTTTCTTCTTTTTTCCTGTAATTGCAGGTCAGATTTCCTCGGTACTAATTTCAAAATCTATGATAGCCAACCACCCTACCGCAGAGCAAAACCGTCAAGCAGCAGAGCTGGACGCCGTGTGGGAAGCAAGCAAATAAGTCCCCAAGTCCCAGCCGGTCACTTTGAAGTCGGGCATGTCTCCTATAAATTTAATCTCTTGAAAACCAGAGGTCCAAGGAGGATGGTGTGCTCCCTTATTTGTCCATCCTCAGAGGATATAGATCAAGATGAAGTGGACATGAAGAGGCTGGAGACTGCTACTCCTGCTTGCACGGTATTGAAAAACAAAGCTCCGAGATGGCATGAACACTTGGAATGTTGGTGCTTGAATTTCCACGGGAGGGTGACAGTTGCATCGGTTAAGAACTTTCAACTGGTTGCAACGGTTGATCAAAGTAAACCTGGTGGAAAGGGTGACGAGGAAACTGTGCTTCTCCAGTTTGGAAAAGTTGGAGATGACATTTTCACAATGGATTACAGGCAGCCCCTGTCTGCTTTCCAGGCATTCGCTATTTGCCTCACCAGCTTCGGGACAAAACTGGCGTGTGAATAAATAAGCCGCTGCCACCAAGAAGCTTTGATTTTCACCAATATGTTAATGTTTGCTACTTCTTTGCCCTTCTTTTTCGTGTTTGATCGACCCAAAAATGTGTTCTTGTACATAATCGTATATTGTATGGGCATCACATTCGTTTGAAGTAAGGATAGTAAAAGACCTTTGCGCTTGCATTTGTCTTTCAGTTGGCAAATGACGGGTTATTATACACATTGGAGAGTGATTCTTTTGTTTGATGTCTCTTATCATCAGTTTTCCTAATCAACCAGAAAATTTTTCGATAGACCGGGTGCATAAGTCTTTCCATACACCCAATTCTCCAAATTTGGCTGCACTTTATATATGTTTTACAAACCAAATACCTTCTAAGATGTGACCAAATCTACACGCGTGTAGAACCCGTACCTGGTATATTGAAGAGTACCTGTAAGTTTCTTTGGCGTTGGTGGTAACCTCGCATAAATTTTTGTTGCCTACAAGACTAGAAAACTTCTTTTTTTTTTTTTCGTGTGTGCGTGCTACATGATAAAATGCACAATAAAATATGAGTACCCTAACGTCCCTTCACTTTAAGTTAGCATAGAATAATGAAAATCCCTATGTAATCCATTGTTTAAAAGTGATCGAGCCAAGTTTCCAAGAAACTTACTATCCATGATGACAATTTCCAAAAGCCTGTTGTTGGCTATAAAAATGCACACTAAACTCAAGGGATACAACAGGATGCTCTCAGGAAAGCTTGAAGCCCAAGTTTTAGCTTGAAGAACGCACTGGTGACTTCCAGCAAAATTTGCACAACAAATTCATCATATCTAATATTAGTTGGTGAGAAACTACATAAAGGTGGATTTTAATTCATCAAAAGGACAGAAAATTAAATGGCAAAACTCAATCAACACTTGTACTTTCCCTTTTGGCAAATTAATCCCTGGTAACATCCATTGGGAACCTGTAAGATCATGTGACAGAAACCACATAATTGACATCATTCAAGATTATTGCACTGGAAATTTTAGCTAATAAATTTGGCCCAACACAAAAGTAACACCAATTATTAAGCTGCAATCAGATATATATAAGCAACTGAGATGGTGATTCCTCTATTTTCAGCAGCAGAACAACCACGGTTCATAAGTAAAGCCAAGTCCATTCTTCAGAGTTCTCAAATACAGAGTTCTCAAATACGAGCATAGACAAAGTTGATGTACACAAACACCTTTAGGACAAAGGGGGCAATGATAAGTGCAAAAGGTCGATTTTTTTCCAGACTCAGTTTTTACTTCTTTCCACGCAACTTCACACCAAGGGCTCTCTCCAGTTTGGAAATGATCTGCTGATTGGGAATTGCTTTTCCAGATTCATACTCCTGTATGATCTGGGGTTTCTCATTTATTAACTGCAACCAACCAGCCATACAAGTCTAATTAATAAACAAAAGCCAACACTTAAAATATACATCTTAGATAAATGTCGACTCAAACAGACATAATAGAGAGATAGGGATGCAAACCTGAGCAAGTTGAGCTTGCGTCAGTTTCTTATCCATTCGAGCCTGCTGGATAGCTTTCTTCAGTTCAGTGGGAACCTTCTCATCTATAACCAAGTGTAATGTTAAAACAGAAGCCAGGAGAACAAATTGGTGATTGGACAGTCAGACTTATATCCATGATATTAGGTTTAATACTAAACTTTTCGTGGGAGAGAAAAATATTATTCCCACGAAAAATATTATAGTAGTTGTCCACTTGTCCTTAAAGGGGACTTTCACTCGCAAGCTAGGGAACAATCACATCCTTTGATGCCCCTTAGGTCTGAACTGAAATCACAGGCCTATTCAATCTTTTTTTCTCATTTTTTTATCATCATTTTTTTTATGAGAGGGGGAATGGCCGAATGGGGCACTACACGAAGAACATAAAAGGAAGCAGACAGCATTCAGCAAATACCAAAGCAAGAATCTAAATTCAATGCGAGGCAGGAATATAAAATGATTCAACCGAATACAATAGAACAAGGAAATAATTTCAACTTACGAGTAAGATTTTCTGTGTCTTCATCAAGCTTCCTGGTGTTCAAGGAGGTGCCACTTGAAGCTGCCTTGTTTGTCCCAGCATTTGCTGCAGCACGGTACATAATTATAAATTTGTGATCAGCTAAGTCAGCTGATCTTAATTGGGATAGGACTAACACTGAGCATGCGATAACAAAATGTTCCATCCGGCATATGTATTTGAAATAATTTCACAAATTCATGGCACCTATACAACGACGAAACAGAATAAACCAGCAAAGTTAAGCTCTGGCATTAACTTTAGCTTCATCAGCATGAAGTTGGTTTATATCGATTCTAATGCTATGTTTGGAACAAGAATTTTGATGAGAAAAAGTGGAAGAAAAATGAAAAGGATAAAAAATGAAAGACAAGAGTACAATCATTTGATCAAAGAAAAAATTATCATTTCTATTTTCTACACCAAAATCCAAGAACCATTCGGAGAGTTAAAAAAAATGTCCTAGTTCTTCCACAAATTGCATTTCCAGGGCCCTATTTTCAACTTGGCAGAAATCACCAGACATCATATTTTAAGAAAAATAGAAAATAATGGTAGTTCTCGGATTCGGTTGACCACCAAAAGTATCGAGATAAGACAAGAATTGATAGTATCACCAAAAATCGGAGATAAGATTCGAACGATTGACGAAACATCAATTAATTTTCACGAAAAAAAAATGAAAAATCAAGATCCATAAAATAGGGACAGAAAAAAAAGAAAAAAAAAAAAGAAATCGAGATGATATAAGAAGTATTAATATCACCAAAATCGGAGAGAAGATTTGAACAAATGATAAAGCATCAATTAATTTGACGAAAAACTAGGGGAAAAAAAGGATATCGAGATACGACAAGAAGTATTAATATCACCATGATCAAAGAAAAGATTAGAAACGATAATATACATTCTTTACTAGCGCATCCTTTAAAGTTAAACCTAAACAAAAATCGAGACGAAAACAGAAGTAGGTAAAAACACTACGCATAAATTTGAAACCCTAACTCATAGAAAAAGAGGAGGTACGCACACTTTTTGACGGTTTCAATCTCGGCTCCGGAGCGGCGGGCTGCGTTGACGGCTTTCTCATCCTTACGAGCGGCGGCGGTGGGCGCCTTCTTGCGGATCACCACCGGCTCCCAATCCTGAGAAATTCCTGCCATTCTCTCCTCTGTGTGTATGTGTGCGTGTTTATTCAGCTGGGTAAACAACCAGGAATGATGGTAAAAGATCTTTTGGGGTTTTATATATATTTATAGAAGGGGCACTTAGGGCCTGTTTGGGGGCGAGTTTTGCGTTATCCATAATATCTTTCAGCTCAATGGTTATCCACTAAAAAATTAAAAGCTGAAAGCTGAAATTGACACCGATTTTAGTTTTTTTCTTGTCCAAAAATCGGGATTCATTATTTAGATATTGTATGAACTTTTATATGAAAGTCAAAATAATAAAAAAAAATCAAATAGTTATATCATATATGATGTTATTTTTGATATACTGATTGAAATATTTTAGGGACACAGGATCAATACAATTGACGGATTTTTTCTGAAATTTATAATTTCTTTTGCATTAATATTTGACATCTAAAATCCAGAGTACAAATTATCACGAATCAACACAACTACTGTGTAAGCAGACAAATACTTACATTTACGAAAACTCAAATCCGCAACTTTTTTCGTAGTAAAACCTCTACCTTAACATTAAATTGTTCGACCTATCACACTAGTTTATACCATCCAAAATAAACTAACCAGCTAGTAAAACGGGATGGGATACTTTATCAAATTATCACTCAGCTTGCACTCTTCAAGAAAACTTGTACAACAATGCCTACTAAATAATTTAAGTATGCATTATAACTAAACACAGAATTTCACCAATAGCCCTAGTCTGCAAACACGAGCAATAGTAGCTTATGAAGTCCCTTCCTCTCTTGTTACCACCGCCGACTCACGATTTTGGAGTTCATTATCTTCATTTAGCCCATTGTGAACAGCATTGCCCATCTCCAGATCTTGCATTTCATCTCCAGCAACATTGTTTTCATGGGCAGGCACCTAGACAGCGGAACGTATGTTGTGTCAGATAATTAACTCGTGAATCAAAATTGTGCACTGATTTTTTACAATTAGACAGCAATGGTAGACCAAAAAGAGGTCAAGAACCTTCAGTTTTGCATTACATAGAATGAAGAAACGGGAGGGAAAAGAAGCTCGAGTGAGTGGAATAAAAAATAGTGTATTTGCAAAGACGGACCTTCATGCAATTTGGACAAGTACGCATCAAGGACATGCAACGCAAAAACGAACCTTATAAAACTACTGTGGTTGCAAATCACCATTGAGTTAACAATCAACATCTCAATATATATGTTCTCCACTGTTATAACAGGAAATCATTCGAATGGCTTTATGATTTTGATCGTCTTGTAGTTCTCAACCATCATGTTAGAGGCATAGATACTTATTTACAAAGCAAAGGCAAAGAAATAAAAAGGAAGGAAAATGAATATTCAAACTTGCACTTGTCAACACCTCTGCTGCTGCTGGCTCCTCCACATTATGCGGGTGCACCGTGTCAACATTTTCCAAGTTTTTATCAGCGTTCAGGCATGCCAAAGAATTCTTTAAAAACAACAAGTCAAGTAAGACAAAATTCATTCCTCAAACCACTCAAACGTCTGCCATTAAGAAATAACACATTATCACATAAAACAGCCTCAAATCTCGAACCACATTCCGAGAATTTTCTTAAGAGAAAGGCTTCCCCATTTACATTGTACCAGATTTTCTTTTTCCTTTTTAGTTGCATGCACGGTAAAATAAATCATGATAAACTTAGAAAGTCTTTCGTAAATTAGCACAATAAATAGTATCTCGTGCATCCAGAATGTATCTTTAAATTGATAGGCTCTCCTACTCAATGCTTGTTTAATAACCCAACTGTCAGCATTCAGCAAAAAATAAAAACAAGATAATAATCCAGAGAAACACTAACAAAGATACGAGTCCCGGGAAAGAGATTTGTAGGTTATTAACGGCCATTGCACTAAGAACTTAATTGCTGTGGTGTTAACTCCCCAAATCATTCACCACACGGATCATAAGCCATAGAAAATAATAAATAAAACTGCACACAAGGAAATATAAAAATAAAATGGAAACAAAATGAATCAAGCCACTCACACTTGTCAACCCATCTGTTGACGGTTCCTCCATGCTCTGTGGATATGCCATACTAAGATCATCATCAGGACCCATCAAAGAATTCTGAACAAATAACGATCAGTACAGCATAAGTATCAATTCTCCACCATCTCAAATTTCTGCATAGTAACAACAAAACTAACACATCAAATCAGTCTCAAACATCTCCAAATACATTGTATCAAGACTTTTTCTTTAGAGAAATGCTCCCCTATATATATACTTTCTGCCAGATTTTTTTCTCCAATTAGCACAATGAAGTAGTATCACGAACTTCAAGATTTATCTAAATTCATAGCTTCTGCTATTCAGGTCCTATTTAGCAATCTATCAGCAAAAATAGAAACAAGATATGATTCCAGGAAGCACAGTAAGAAAGATATGAGTGAATGGGGATGAGAGCCTACTGTATCGGAATTATCACTTGCTCTAGGAGCAAGCTCCCGAGACATTCAGTCATATGATATCAAACAAGATTAAAACTACAGACACCGGCAAAATAGTATTAAGAGGCAATAAAAGGAATCAAGACACTTACACTAGTCAACCGCTCTGCTGCAGGCTCCTCCATGTTATGTGGATGAACCATGCCAAGATTTTCCAAGTTTTTATCAGCATGAGGACACATTGAAGAATTCTGTACAAATAACAAATTCAATTCCAGCATGAATCACTCCTGAACCCTCTCAAATTTCTGCAGGTAACAAGTAACATCTCACACATCGAAACAGTCTCAATCATTTTCAACTACATCATACCAGAAATGTTTGTAAGAGAAAGGCTCCACTATGTACATTTTACTAGACTATTTCTAAATTCTCGATGATTTTTTTTTTCCTTGCATTCTCAAGTAAACATGCCAGAGCCAAGTTAGAAATTCTTTCATAAATAGTATAACAAAGTAGTATCCCCCACTTCAAGATTTATATTTATATTCACAGTCTCTACACTCAGCTATTCAACTCTTATTTAACAGCCCAACTATCCGCAGAAGTAGGGAAAAACTCCAATTCTCATTTACTAGAATAATAAAATTTGGTTCAAAAATTGGTTTAGGTAAACAATTACCTAAAACAACTTTCGAACCAGATGATACTACTTTGTCGTGCTAATTTATAAGATAGACGTTCTTGCCCCATCCACTGACGCGCCTTATGATGGCAACTTAAGTCGTGGTTGGTCCGTGGGTGTTGCAATTCTCGCCCCATCCACTGGTTTGCCTTCAATTATGAGTATGTGTCACTCACAGTGCAGTTTCAATAGATATTTGCTGAGCACCGAAAGGGTTGAGATTCTTATTACCGTGAGCTTAAGACAGTTGTAGCGTATAAATGAATTTTCAATTGTTTCTCTACAGTAGGTAGTCAGCACAATGTTTTAGAAACTAAAAAGTTTAAAATGGCAAAATAATACGGGCAATGCAACTTATCAACTTTCAATAGGGAAAACTATTAGACACTGAAGTTTTAATAACCACATTATGCTAGCCATATTATGTTAATTAATTTTAGTGGTCCATTGATTTCGCAAAAGCGTGCTAATTGTTTGACCATGCATTGACATATTTTCGGACCAGTGTGACTAAACAAAAGGAAAGAAAAAGAAATGGGAGAAAAAAAAAAAAAAGTAAACCACCAAGGTTACAATATCTTAGTTTCTCGGCAGAGTGCCCAGAGATGGTTTACATCATTCAGCTCTACAAGCATATTTAGATGGCTATTTACCTTAATTGAACTTTTACTGTATGAGTTAATGCCTATGAACTAAGTTTCTCCATGTGATAAATATTTTTCAAGTGAAGAAGTTCATTTCGCAAATAGATTAATTATTAAATGAATCTGAATTTTGTTTCTTTCATTCATGCATCGTAAAAGTGAACTGTTGTTGTTTTCATTAATTACATAATGATTGTAACTGGATTCATCCAAGTCCCCTATCTTGACAACTAGTGTACAACTAAGTGTAAATAATCCAACAACAGCGATTGAAGGAAGATAAGGCACATTCAATCCTAAAAAAATGTCTTTACATATTAGGATGTTAATTAACAGATTTGAATACTAATTGAATTATGTGCAACAGGATATGGCAAAAAAATTAGGGCTAAATTCTATATCAAGACAGAGAATCTATGACGCTTTAAATTGCAGCTACAAGGCAATACAATAAAATAAAATAAGACTACAATAGAATTAAGTTCATGTCATATGGCTCAGTTTTTCAATAGCAAAGATAACCAACACACACACTAGTCAAATCCTCTGCTGCAGGCTCCTTCACAATATTTGGATGAACCATGTCAAAATCTTCCAAACTTTTACCCGCATCCGGGCACATCGGAAAATTTTGCACAAACAAAAAGTTCAAATACAGAATAAAATCATTCCTCAAACCTCTTGAACATCTCTAATTACACATACCATATCTCCTTCATCACCATTGGGCACAATGCCAGCACCATTAGATCCGCTTTCCGGCAATGCTTCGTCATTATTACCCTCTAAAGAATCGACATTGTTGACAAAAGTAAGTGAGCTCTCCTTATTGTCGCCATTAACATCCCCCTGCAGAAACACAATCATTCATATCTCGGAAAAATGCTAACTTCATCTCAAACTAGACAATTGCTTTCAGCAATAACTACAACACCCTCCCGTGCAACTATGTACAACTAGTCAAATATGCCCCTCCTGGTTTTAGAATAACACATACCTCCTTTTAACTTATTTCCACCTTACAGTTTCCTCGTCACACTTATGTTAACGTTATACATCAAACTTTTGCAAGCATCTCAAATTGTTTTGTATATATGGATAATATTTCTAACTTTCTAAGAATTTTAAATAAAGACTAAGTCACCTGTATGTCGCTGGATTTATCACTCAACGAAGAAACAATGGTGGGAAGTTGATCAATGTCCCAACCAAGAACCTTACAAACAGCTCGCCCAAATGCCCTATGCGCTCTCCTCTTCTTCGTTTTGGCAATGCTGATAGAATGTTGAACCAGAGCCAAACAGCCCTTAAACTTCTTCCCCATTTTCTTGCCCCCCAAAGCACCACACACCAGACAACCAAACTCTCCTTTAACAAAATTCTTCTCATAAAACTCTCTCAACTCGTTATCCTCTTTAAACAACTTAAAGAAAAAACCGTAGTCCTCTCGGCCATCGTCTTCCTCCATCAATTCGTCGTCCTCATCACTACTACTCTCAATTGCATCAGAATCAGAATCGTTATTACTCCTAAAGAAGTCATGGACAACCTTCAGGGCATTCTTATGGGCATGTTTGGCAGCCAATTTCAACTGTTCCTCGGGGGAGAGGGGAAGGGGTTTTGGATCGGGTTTTGATTCCAGTGCAGGCCACCCGGTGGTGGGAGGCGGCGGCTGAGGAGCGGGGCACGGCCATTCGACGCCGGGGGATGAATGCGACTCTGAGGTGGTGTCATTGGGCTTGTTCGTGGACTTTTTCCCACTTATGCCTCCGCGTTTTTTCTCTTTCTTGAATTGGGTTGCTTTTGAGGGCTGCAGGTGGTGGCGGATGGCGGGGGCGGAGGTGGAGGCCGCCGCCTCCGCGGGGGCGGCTCCTCCTCTAGGTGGCCCTCGGTGCCAAAGGGAGTGGAGGTAAATCACCTCGTCTCTTAGCCTTTGCTCGTACTGTGGATCCATTGGAGGGGCAGCCATTGAGAGAAAAAACGAGAACTTGGAATGTGTCCGAATAAAATTCTTACGTATTAAAGTCGTGTTTGGCGCATAGAGCGTTGTTAAAGATTTTAACAAACTTGTCCGTCTTTGTATTTTAATTTTTTTAATTATTATTATTCATGCACATTTACAGTTACACCCATAAATGGCTGCAAGTGTAGAAGCTTGGTTGGAAATTTGTATGGTACTTGAAATGATGCCTTGGGCTTACTTTGACTGTTAGAGGATTAATTTTAAACGATCTTTAGCTGAATTTTATTAAATTAAACTGGAAATATGAGATGCCCATGTTAATGTAGAATGGCACAAAGTGGCGTCTAGATGAAAAAATGGAGAAAAAGTGACCTCATCCCAAGATAAATTGTTCGTGCACGACATCTCCATTTCACACCACCTAAGGCTAAGGTACAATGTTTTCAGTTCATCTTTCATTTCTTCTCGCCAATCTCCCCTTCCACAATTGCATGTCTTGTAAGAACAATCTCCTTAACAAGATTTCTGTAAGTGAACGGTCTAACGGCTGCGCGTAAGAACAAGCCAGGCGGGATCTTGCTCTTCTTGACCCTCTTCTTATACGGACCATAACCGAGCAGCTTCCATTCTTCGGGACTAACTTTAGCTCTTTTACCACGCATCTCTAGTTCATCTCCATCCACTGAAGTTTGCCTAGTTTCCTTCTTCTGCGTCAACTTCATCTGATTCTCATAGTACTTGTTAGATTTCTCAATACTTCTCTCCACAAGCTTCTCCATAGCTTCATTGCTTCTCATAGCCTTCTTGAACTCCTCATCCCAATATTTAGCATCCTCTTCTGGATCTGAACCCTCATCATCTTGTATCCCTAATCCCTCGTCTCCATCAATTACATCATCGGGAACAACATCGTCGTCGTCGTCGTCGTCATCATCATTACCATCATCCTCGTTCCAATCAACAATCTCATTCTCCCCTTTCTTTCCTCCATGACCATCATCATCATCGGGGGCATCACAACCCAACTCCATTTCCTCCAACTTGGCCTTCCACTCCTTGGTGTACGGGTGCAACAGCATCACCGGATGATTGCTCAACAAATACTCCAAGCACTTGGACTTCTTCTCATCACTCAACTTCTCAAACCCCTTAACCACATCATCAACAAATGCCTTTGGGTTCACCCTCACAATCTTACAAAGCCCACCAAAATACGTACAGATCTCCACACTACCATCATCATTCACCATCTCACACATGTAATCCTCCTCAGTTTCCGGGTCGAGCAATGGTGCCAACGCCCCAAAAAAATCATCTTGAGGCTCAAACCTGCACTGATACACAGGCCTCTTCACATATATAATGTCGGGCCTCATCCAGGCCGCACACTGGGTAATCATAGCCCGGGCTTTATTCCCGAGCCTCCCCATTAGTGTCCACTTATCCAACCTTTGATCCCCAGCCTCCAGCGCCACCTCACACACCAGAGTCCACTGCTGCCATGGCAGATCAGAAATCCTCCATTTGGGATGCCTGACAAACACCCAGAAATACCTCAATTTCTTGTTCTTATCCATAGCATCCAGTCTTTTCTGATAATCAACGGCCATATCGTGTTGTTCGATCTTTTCCCACTCCTCTTGATCTCTAACCTCACCAATCATAGTCACGCGTTCATCGGAAAAGCTCCCACGAATTGGGTCACCCAACACCACCCCACGCCAAGAATAGGGCCCGAACTCACCATATTTATACCAATCATACGGGTGTTTTAAATTAGGGTCATCCTTGTCCATGAACCTAACCATCCTATCATAGCCCAGACCGATCATTTGGAGCTCCTCTTCAGTGAAATTATCCGGATAATTCTTGTGGGGATTCTTCATCCTGTAAAATAGGCTCTCCGCCATTTTTTTACTTTTCCGGCGAGCATTCCGCTTTGCCTCTCGGCGGAGCTCAGCGTCGCCCTCGATGCGGCCGGAAGAGGTGCCTCCGGGCTTTCCTTTGCTGCGTCCGGCGAATGACCGGAGGTCCGGCCGCCGCTCGGCATTTTGGCCGGAAAAATTGGGTTTAGGGATTTGTAAGTGGATTGTCAGAGGTTTTTCCGTTGCTGCAAAAGGGTGAATTTGGGGCAGGGTTTTGAGAAAAGGATTGCAGAATAAAAGGTGGAGATAAGGGTTTAGGGTTTTAGGGGGCGAGATGCTCTGGGGCTGCATTTTGGAGAGAGAATGTGATAAGGAGAGAGAGAGGGTAAATTATTATCAGAACAGCGAAACCATATTTTAACCTTGGGAGTTTTAGTCTGTCTTGTAAATTAGCTTAGGATAAGAATTACAGGGACATGAAATGAAGCGAATTATTCGCTACTAATCTTTTCACTTATTATTATAGTAATTAATTTTTATTATTGGTGCGTTAGATAATTTTTTATATACTATTTGGGTGAATAAATTTTACCAATCTATTCTTGCATTTGCCTTTTTTGAGTCTGTCTGTTCAATGCTAACAACTGATATTAATGTTGTCATTCAATGACATCTTGGGCCTTCATCGTCTTAAATTCTCTTCCCATTAAAAGACCAATTGTTTCTTGGTTTTATCTCCTTTTAAGTAGTCAGCTATATACAGTAGGTAAACAAGTTGAGAATTGTGGCCTGGGGCCGTCTACTGTAGCCGCCGTGATAAAATTGTTCCTACCAAATCTCTGTTTGCTTTCTCAAAATCCCCAAATTTTGAGGAAGTTTGGCTTGACAGTGAATTAATAATTAATAATGTGGTATAATTTGAATTATTTAAATATGCGTCAAATTTAAATTTGGTTTTTTTTTTTTTGAATAAACTCACATACTTGATTTATTCTAAATTTATAAAAAGTTATTTCTTTTTTGTTTTTAAAATATTGTGAAACATGATTTAATTGTTTTTGGATGAAATTTTGTTTGTTTGGAGATAAATACAAATGGTTGGATGATTACGTCGGTAATAGCGAAGCTTAAAAGGTACCCCCACAAAACAGCATTGTTTTCTACTCCTAAGTTAACACGGTAAACATATACAACTTGCTTATAACCTTTGGTTACTGCTGGGACACGGCCTAGTGCTAGCCACCATTGCTTCGTAAATGGCGTCCACCATTTTCCCCTTTCTCCTCCTCTCCACTCTCACACTCCTCCACCGGCCAACGCTCGCCGCCGCGAACCTCCACACAACCGCCGCCATGTTCAGATCACAACCCATTTCCCAGGTCGACGCATTATCCGCCGCCACCGCCGAAACTCTGCCGACCACTTTCTTTGAAGTCACAAAACCGATCCCACTACCCAAAACCAAACCCTGCTCGTATCTAGTCCTTCAACACGACTTTGGCTTCACCTATGGCAAACCCCCTGTTTTCGCGGACTACAAACCCCCTTCAAATTGCCCATCTCAGAACTTTGAAAGAATCGTTCTTGAGTGGACGGCGGCTTGCAAGGGCCGCCAATATGACAGAATCTTCGGCGTTTGGCTTGGTGGGGTTGAGATTCTGAGGAGCTGCTCCGCCGAACCCATAGCCACCGGCATTGTTTGGACGGTTAAGAAGGACATCACGAGGTATCATTCTCTGCTGATGAGTAATCAGACTCTTGCGGTTTATTTGGGAAATCTTGTTGACAGCACTTACACTGGTGTGTATCATGTGAATGTAAGTGTTCATTTTTATCCTGCTGAAAGGGGTCATGATCGTAGTGAGTTTATGTATGGTGACTCGGATTATGGGTATGGATTCGGCTCCGGGGCTGATTTGATATTGCCCATTTCAAGAAATTTGCCATTGAATGGTGGGTTGTGGTTTGAGATTGAGAGTTTGAATGATGTGGAGTCGAAGGATTTCAAAATTCCACAGAATGCATATAGGGCTTTGCTGGAGGTGTATGTATCTTTTCATGAAAATGATGAGTTTTGGTATGGGAATTATCCAGATGAGTACATTTCTGCAAATAATATTACCGGGCGCCTGGTAACGGCCCATTTCGTGAAGTAGTCGTGTGCTTGGATGATGTGGTAGTTGGCGCTGTTTGGCCATTTACAGTGATCTACACGGGGGGCATCAACCCCCTCCTGTGGAGACCGATTACTGGAATTGGTTCATATGATCTCCCTTCTTATGACATTGAGATTACCCCTTTCTTGGGTAAAATATTGGATGGAAAGACTCATAAGCTTGCATTTAGCGTGACGAACGCATTAAATGTTTGGTACATTGATGCAAATTTGCACCTTTGGTTGGATAAAAAGAGTGCAAAAACACAAGGGAAGTTGTTGGAATACAAGGCCACGCCCCTTTCCTCGTCTCTCCTTTCAAATTTTACCGGTTTTGATGGATTCTTCATTACAAACGCTAGTCGGTCAATAGTTTCAAGTGGATGGGTAAAATCTTCCCACGGAGTGATCACGACCAAATCACTCCAGGGATTCAAATATAGCAACACTATGGTGATGGGAAATGACGCGAACTTACAGATAGTGGGTCAGGTTATAAATTTCAATGGCAGTGTTAGTATCAAGATGCCATCATCTTCTGTTTTCACTACCAACTCGCTCAAAAAGTTTAGCCTTCACCTTCACACGGATATTATTGACAAAGGAAACAAGACATATGATTCTGTTGCTAACGTGACTTTGGGTCTCGATGACAAGATACAAAAGATTTCTGATTTTGGGATCATCACAAGTAGGCTCGAGAATTCGCAAAACGGGAAGGGCTATATCCTTGTGAAAGGCAACTTAGTGGTGAGTGGATTGGGGAGTACTCAACAAGAATACCGTTATTCAAGTGACGGATCGTGCTATTTTAGGAAAATAAGCAGCTCGAATTACACGATTCTTCATGATGAAGAGAGCAAAACTTGTAGATATCAGAGGCAGTGGCCATTTTTTGCTCGAAGGACATTTTTAGGATCTAAGTTTCATGGTTGAAAGAAAGGGCTCATTTGATTCTCCTTTCGCATATGAGTTCTTCAGGGGGAGCTAGATGGACTTCTTCGCTTTCTATTTTCTGATTATATCTTGTAAAATAAGCTCAAGTGTGAAATAGTCGTCACGTAATTAATACTGATTTGACAAACATTTGGGCTTGTGCTAGATTTCCCAAGTGGCGATCTATTGTCTATCCTTTTTCCACGCACTTATATATGCTCTGGCATTGTCCATCCTTACTAGATTTAGTTACTTTATAAATGGACTTTTTAAACTTTTTAACCAAAAAAGGTATATTCTTTATCAATTTAATACAAAAATTTAATTATTTTTCAAAGTAACTTGAGATTGCAATGCAGGTGAAGTCAACTTTGTTTAAAAAATTATTTTTTTTTAACAGTTTTCAATTTTTCTGATATTAATTAAATTTAATAATTTTGCTGACTTCTATGAAACAAATTTTTTTTTAATATTTTGTAATTTTCTGAGAAAAATAAATTTAATAATTTATTAATGAACGTTGTCCACTTCCTTTAATTGCTTTTTTTTAAAAAAATTCAAGCTACTGATCGGCTTCCTTTAAATTTTCTTTTTTTTTTTGAAATTCAAGCTACTCAGTTATCACTTTCACGTAATCCGTTTTTTTGTTTGATATGTTCACTTTCACGTTTATTTATTTATTTAGTTGTTTCACATGTTCACTTTTCATGTAATTTGACTACTAGATTCACATATCTTTTCCCGTGCAAAATTGTTAGCTTTGTTAAAGAGCCTGCCGTAAAGTGCACAGGCATTGATCGAGGCTTAGCTTACTTCACTCATAATATTTTTTTAAAAAAATTAAAAATTAAAGGAAGTCCATGGTATCGTTGTCGACTTTCATTAATAAATTAATAAATTTAATTTTTTTTAGAAAATTACAAAACATGAAAAATAAAAAGAAAAATATATTGTTAATAGAAGTCGACACTTCTACTAAAAAATTATTAAATTTAATTTATTATTAGAAAAATTGAAAACGATTGTCGACTTTCCCTGAAGTTGCCACCAGCATTATAATTTTAAGCTACTTTGATAAAGAATTCAAGTTTTTGTGCTAAATTGATATGTTAAAAAATTAAAAAATCCCTCTATGTATAGATTTTATATATTTTGATATCATATTTTTACATCACCCTACACTCTACATACGAGACAGGAGTGGCATCACCTCTCCCACATCGGATGAAACATCCAGTTCAAATCCAGACTCTCCAACCCCTAATGTCACATTTCGCCCATCTCTGATTCGTTTTCCACAGAACTCCTCATTTGGAAATAAACTTATGGAGGGATGCATTCTATACGGAACGTCGAGAAGGTGATTGTTGTATCCTAATATCACAAGCCTCTCAAATGAACTCCGCCCAAAGCCAGCTTTCTCACAAATCTGTCAATCTATATAAAGAATTAAAAAAGGATTATTTATAACAATGAACAACCAGTTGACAAATGTCTAAGTTTGAATCATTTGGACCTTGCTTACAACCATTGCAGGGAGTTGTGTCTCATCACCATCAAGAATAGCATGACGGAGTCCAGGAAGCTGAAATGGGATAGCGGATTCACATTCTTTAATTTGAGCAGCTTCATCAATTATCACCAATTCCAATGGTTCCACGGCTGTCATTGGCAACTATGCTGAGCTAGAAACAGTGCAGAAAAGCATGCATTATTCAGACATGAGTCCCTGATGTTAGTATATTAAATATATTCTGGGACTGTAAATGTTCTACGAAAGAACTTTAGTACCTTCGGACAAGCTCGTCTCGTCCTTCGTAGTTTGTCATTTCCCATTAAAGCCAGTTTTAACCACCTTTCATTGGTGATATCAACATCATGCAGGAAAGTATCAAGAACATGGATCATATCGAGGGCTCTAATCATGATCTTTACTACTCGTAGAGGAAGAAATGAAGTAGGCAAATGAATGTACAACCCTGTTGTACAAGTGATTAACCGGTTTCCTATTAAAAAGAATTTCTTCATGAAAAATTCCTCAAATTTCGATATAGTGTTCCCTTCGTTGCTCGCATCTGAGTGCAAGCCCTCCTCCCCATCACGATTAAATTTAATTATTTCTTTAAAAGCCACCTTTTCCTTCGATTTTTTCTTCTTGTTTCCCTTAATGTTTTTGGATGATTAACTTCTTCAATGTATTCTCTTGCACAAGGACTTCATTTTTCTCCTCATCATCCTCATCTTGCGCTCTTAGTTGTTCCAAGAATCTCGTATACTGTTCCTCAGGATCTTCAAGTAGGCAAATCATCTCATCTAGCCTACCTCTCCACCCCGAGAGTGTAGCAAAACATCTAGCCAGCGTAGATATACGATGATCAAGAAACACATCATAGAGATCTTCATGCTCACCAATCTTCATTCTCTTCTCATTTCCAAACAAAACTATATCCCCCAATCCGTAAGTGTCATGCTTTAGCGCCCCACTCAGGCAATTGATCAAACGCTTGGTAACTTGTGTCACAGCAACATCAGTTGGAGCACAAGTCAGTGTCCTGCACTAGAGTCTAAACAGGGCGAACACTAATGAAGCATCTGTTTTCGTTTTTCCAATTCCAGGGGGACCCCCTCTCAGCTGCACGCTGTTCTGATGACGATATTCTGTCAATGCAATGCAATCCAAAACAACACATTTTTGCGAATCATCGAGCCGCAGTGAGTTGATAACTCCCCTAGACTTCGATAGATTAATACTCTCAATCTTCTTGGATAAGCAAAGGGTAACATTCTCTTCTATCTGCATAAAGTAGCAATAGGAAACTTAATAATTCAAAATGGAGCTAATACCACCCAACTATCCTACATTATTTCTAACATCAAGAAAGAAACAATATTCGGTAAATCTTACAGAAGTCTTATTTTTAAGCACAGAGTTGATGATGTTCATATTTCCTCCACACGGATGCGACGCATTCCATATGCATCTGTTTGTTGTCAAGTTCGTTAGATAGACTGCTAAAAGCCTGTCCCCCAATTTGCCCTTCTTATTTTCCAACTTATCGAAAAAGATGGGCTTCGAAGATAGGATTTTAATCCTGGTATTGTGTTCATCCTAGGAGCCTTGAACTAAAGCAACAATATATGATCTGTTCAAATCTGCAACACATTTAGGCCGCACAGCCGTTAATGCAATCATATCGCCAGACATAGGCTCATCGTACTTTGCTGGTCTATCATCACTCTCTGGTAACATTTTCATTAATTTCATCAAGTAAAACAACTTCTTAGGCCTAGGCTGAAAATCTTCATGTCTTTGAACACGAAGTATTTCACAAGCAGGTGCTTAGCGCAAAGACATCATACTGGAGTGCAGATCAGCACACGTTTCTTCTATAATTGGGTAGATAAATGACTTCAAATAATGCTCTGCTGTTGAGAAAGTGTCTGGAATTTCATCAACCTGCATGCCCAAATCACACACACACACAAACAAGATTACTATTAAACTACGATGGTGCTAAAATATGATCTCAAATGGCACAAAAATTTGGGCTCAGTTCGCAAATATCATCAAACCTTGTCCTTGTAAAGATCTTTGTTCAAGATATCTGCTATGGACGAAGAAAAAACCAAATCCACGAAACTTGGTGCTTCATCGTCTTTCTTCATCGCCGTAGAGCCCATAACCTCTCTCTCTCTCTCTCTCTCTCTCTCTCTCTCTCTCTAAAGCTGGGGAAAGCCATAAGGGTGAACAAAAAAGGGAATTAGGGATTTCATTAATCATTCTTGGGAGGTGATGTGAATAGAAGGACTCTTTGTTTGTTTCATGCATTCTTTGGATTTGTTCTATGGAGGGAAACTATTGACTTCTATTCTTTTTGAAATTAAATTTTGATTATACATTATAATAAACTTTTATTTGACAAAAAACAATTAATGAAAATAAAATCAACTAACTATATTCAGAATATCAAATTCTAAGTTTACATTATAGTTGAGTAATCGATGTCCAAATAAGTATGCTCAATTAATACCCAAATTAATACGGTCAATTTCAACATTAGTTTTGGAACATATTTGATAATGAATTTTGTACATAATATGTTTAATGATTTAAGTAGGTGGGCCCCATATTTTGGTATTTCGTAAGTGTGTTTATTTTTGTATGATAATTTTCTTAATTTAAATTCTTTAAAAATGTGCATATTTGATTTGTATGTGTAACATAGTATTAAGGATACAAAAATTTGATTTTGTCCCTGTGGAATGCCATTATATAATAATTTCACATGTCAATTTTAGGAATAAGTTGGACAATATACAAGAGCCAATTGAAAATACATAATTTGAATTGCTAAAAACTCATCTCCTAGGTGAGATTGTTATACTGTATTATATAACATTCCTAATGCAAGCCGGATTACAATTGATCTGCTCATAGGAATTCAACAAGAAATCAAATATGCTTAAAGATACATTTTAATGGGGTTTAAATACTTTATAAACATGTATCAAAAATATCCTTGGTATTACTATGGCATGAGTATTTTGCTTTAAGTAAAAGTGATAGGTAATTATGATAAGTTAAAACTAAAGTGATCGATAAGTATCATAAATAGGGCAATATATATGTAAAATATTAATTTTATCATTTATTTGAATTAATATATCATCCGTCTTATCTTAAATTTTGGATAATTGTTGGATTTTTTAATAATTATGACTAATCTTATACCTGCGGAAATTAAACTAAAAATCATTATAATCTAAAATGTGTAATGAGACTATTTGTGTGTGTGCGTCCGCATAGCATTTAGGTGAATGGTCTCAAAGTTTTTAAGTAATTATATATAAATTATATGATTTCCAACTTTTTCGTAAAGTTGAGACAGAGTTAGAAATCTTTATTTAAGAAATGAGATTTAAATTTTTACAAAATTTTGCAAGGCATGCAATCGTATTTGAACTAGAGGCTTTACAAAATTCTAAAAATACATATAAACACGCAGCTTTCTAGAGACTTGAAGGACAATTTTCCCTGGGTACAAATACAAAACACTCAAAACAAGCAGTGTAGAATAAACTTCACAATTATTTTATCTTCAAGATAACATTATTAATCTTATTAAAAAATATTAATTAAAATAAACCACTCTAAGTTAGACCCATTTTTACAAAGCCCTCTAAGGTGTCAAAAATTACAAATAGCTTCCTAATATTTATTTTCACGATGTAGGTGCTCGTAATACAATGCGGGATTTGTCGTACAGAACCCTACATTCATGGGATTTTGTGAAAATCGGCCTAACCTCAAGGACCTTTTTGAAATCAAACCTTGCTAAACACATCCCTCTTCATAATAGTCAAAACCTGGCATTTCTGTATCCTAGAATTCATATGTATTTTAAACCATCGTACTTTAATACTTAAAGACTAATTAATCAATACATTTGTCCTCAGTCTTCGTCCCATCAGATAAAACGAACATGGCTTAAACATATTCATGAATGTCAAACATGATTTTTGAAATAAAAGGGTAAGCAAATCAGCAAGTTTCATCTCCTGCTTGGACAAACGGCGTTGTGCTTAAAATCATCATTCCAGGCTATCATGGATCTTTCAAACTGATTGTTGCTAGTTTTGTGGCTAGCTCACTGCTCCAGTTGCTACTAGTAGCCATTGATAAACTCCTCACATCCGCGCAAGCATTGAAAAAACAGCCCCGGCTTTTGGCATCCATCACTAATCTTTCCCAAACAGAACCACTCTTTTCCAAAGTTGCCCCATTGCCTAATATCCACAGACAGTGCCTGAAAAAGAAAATAAGGAAAATCGCAATCATTTTCTTGCCAATTCCACCAAATGTTCATAACTACCATATTACCTGGCCCGAGTCAAAGCTACATTGGCCCTTTGACGATTATCAAGAAAACCAATAGAGCCACTGGGGTTGCAGCGGACCGTGGAGATTATTATTACATCTTCTTCACCACCTTGAAAACCATCAACTGATCGGACATTTACAGAAAATATATCATCAGGATCGCGGCTATATGCCTTTCCAAGTGATTCTTCAATAGCACGCGCTTGAGCTTTGTATGGCGATATGCAACCTACCCTGACCCTTTTCTTGGACTTAGTACATTCTATGAAGCAAAAGTAAATTTAATGAGAAGCCAAAGATAATGATGATAACGTATACGTAAAGGCTCAAGAGAAGGGACTAAACTGAAAGGTCTAATTAAAAGCAAGAGTACCTTTATGGAGTTTGGCTACTATGTGAGCTACCACAGAGACCTCTGCAGTGTTTTTCTTACTATGCCTATTATCAAATTCCTCTCTCCCATTGGCTATATTTATGAAAGAATAGGAGCCAAACATTTTTTCATCGAGGAAGTGCCTCTCATAAGCTCTTGATGTCACGTTTCGTCCATCCCTGATTCGTTTTCCATAGAACTCCTTATTTGGAAACAAACTTATGGAGGGGTGCATTCTATACTGAACCTCGAGAAGGTGTTTGCTGTGTCCTAATATCACAAGCCTCTCAAATAAACTCCTGCCAAACCCAGCTTTCTCACAAATCTGTCAATATGCATAAAAAGATTATAAAATAATGAATATTTTTCATAATCAAGAATCAATGGAAAATTATCTAAATATGAATAATTTGGACCTTGCTCATAACCATTGCAGGGAGTTGTTTCTCATCACCAACAAGAATAGCATGACGGATTCCAGGAAGCTGCAACGGGATAGAGGATTCACATTCTTTAAGTTGTGCAGCTTCATCAATTATCACCAATTCCAATGGTTTCGTTCCTGTTATTGGTAACTTTGATGAGCTAGAAACAGTACAAAAGATTAAGCATGCATTATTCAGACAAAAGTCCCAAATGCTATAATATTCAATTAATTCTGGGACTGAGAATGTTCTACGGAGGAACTTCAATATTTGCAGACACTCTTGTCTCGTCCTCCCTGGTTCTTCATTTCCCATTAATGCCCATTTTAACCACCCTTCGTTGGCGATATCTATGCCACGCAGGAAAGTATCAATAACTTTGATCATATCAAGCACTTTAAGCATGTTCTTTAGTGCTTTCAAAGGAAGAAATGAGGTGGGCAAATGAGTGTATAACCCTGTTATACAAGAGATTAACTTGTTTCCTTTAAAAAAGAATCGATTCTTAAAAAATTCCTCAAATGTCCATATAGTGTCCTCTTTGTTGCTTGCATCTGAATGCAAGCCATCCTCCCTGTCACGATTCGATTTGCTTATTTCTTGAAAAGCCACCTTTTCCTTGGATTTTTTCTTCTTGTTTTCCTTCATATTTCCAATGACTAGCCTCTTCAACGTACTCTCTTGCCCCAGGGGCTCATTCTTCTTCTTGTTATCTTCATTGTCATCACCATCATCCTGCACAGTCCCTTGTTTCAAGTATCGCAAATACTGTCCCTCAGGGTCTTCAAGTAGGCAAATCATTTCATGTAGACTACCCCTCCACCCTGATAAACAACCAGCCAGGATAGATATACGATGATCAAGAAATACATCGTGGAGATCTTCATGCTCTTCGTCAATCTTCATTCTCTTCTCATTTCCAAACAAAACTATATCCCCTAATCCGTAAGTGTTCCGCTGTAATGCCACACTCAGACAATTCATCAAACGCTTGATGACTTGTATCACAGCCACATTAGTCGGAGCACAAGTCAGTGTCCTGCACTTGATTCTCAACAGGGCAAACACTAATGAGGCAACTGTCTTCGTTTTCCCAGTTCCAGGAGGACCCCATATCAGCTTCACGCTGTTTTGGTGACGACATTCTGTCAACGCAATGCAATTCATAACAGCACGTTTCTGCGACTTATCAAGCCCGAATGAGTTGATCGAAATCTTTGCCTTCGACACATTAAGGCTCTCAAGTTTGTTGGAGGAGCAAAGAGTACAATCCTCTTCTATCTACACAAATGAGTAATAGAAAATTCAACCATTTGAGATGGAACTCAAATGCAAAAGAATAACTTAAAAATTTCATCAAAGCATCAAGAAAGTATAAATATTTAGTGAATCTTACAGAAGTCTTATTTGTTAGCACAGAGTTGATGATATTCATGCTTGCTCCTCCGCCCGGATGCAACGCATTCCATATCCGTCTGTTCGTCGTCAAATTCGTAAGATAAACAGCGAAAAGCCTGTCCCTCGTTTTCCCTTTTTTATTGCTCAAGTTATCAAAATTGATCGGTTTCGAAGATAGAATTCGAATCCCATTTTTATCCTCGAAGCCTTGAAGTACTAAAGCTACAACATATGATGGTCTGTTCAAATCTTCAACACACCTTGGTCGCAAAGACGTTAATGCAATCAAATCACCAGACATGGGTTCATCGTACTTTCCTCGTTTGTTGTCGTCGTCATCGTCATCGCTCTCTTTAGACAACATGTTCATTAATGTTATCAAGTAAAACAACTTCTTAGGCCTAGGTTCAAAATCCTTATGCTTTTTCACATTAATTATTTGACGAGCAGGTGCTGAGCGCACAGACATGATGTTGGATTGCAGATCAGCACGCGCTTCGTCCATAAGTGGGTTCACAAATGACTTCAAGTAATGCTCTGCTGATGAAAAAGTCTCTGGAATTTCATCAACCTGCACACACACGCACACAATTACTATAATTAAACTATGATTATAAATGGCACAGATTTTGCAAATCTATATCATCAAACCTTATTCTTGTAAAGATGTTTGTTCATAATGTCTGCTATGGACCAAGAAAACACCGGATCAACGAAACTTGGGACTGATTTTTCGTCTTTCTTCGCCATTAAGATAGAGAGGCTAGCTATGGAAAAATGTTATGAACCTTTTCATAGACTCAGTTGAGAAGTAAACGATGGTCTGTATATATATACAGAATCTGAAAGCGAGAAAAAAAAAAAAAAAACACACGTACTATACACGTCAACAAAACTAATTCTATTTACAAGAAACTGACCAATACAGATTAAATTATTGCTAAGCTCTAATACTCTTTCCTTTTTTCCTGTTCTTTTATCTTCTTAAATGGTAAAACCAACTTAAATTAAAAGGATTAGGGATTAATTAATCATTCTTGGGAAATGATTTGAAGGGAAAATGAAGAGCCCCGGTTTGTACATTGGGACTCTTCGATTACTCCATGCATTCGTTAATTGCTTACATTCTATGGAGGGAAAAGTACTATTCTGATTTGCAAGTTGTACTAATATTATTCTGATTTTCAAGTTTTACCTTTAATATTAATTTTTACAAGAGCATTTAACTATTTTTTGTCAAAATAGTTAAATTGAACAAAAAATGGGGAAATTTTAGCCCAGACCCGGCTCGGCCGAATCAGTATTAATCATGTGACAAGTGTTTTACACTTGCCCTATGAATGGTCGATAATTTAGGGAGAGTGACCAATCACTTG
The DNA here is from genome assembly GCA_026212405.1 of Petrea volubilis. Classification (NCBI taxonomy): domain Eukaryota; kingdom Viridiplantae; phylum Streptophyta; class Magnoliopsida; order Lamiales; family Verbenaceae; genus Petrea; species Petrea volubilis. The sequence goes on from CM047870.1 coordinate 38,607,222, forward strand.
AAAAGTGCAATACACATGCCATATGATTCGTTAAGTTCAGCCAAACTAGGTTTGGATTAAAATGTTCCCACAAAATGAACCGAGTCACAGGGCTTGTTTTTTATTTTTTTTAATAATTGAACCTGCTAAATACCATGTAAATTAGCAAAGATGAATATGATGCATGCATGTATGAAACTTAGCTATATAGTAAATAATAAAGTCTGGTAATTGAATTCACAAGTCTTGCGCGGTTTATATTCCTAAAAATATATTAAGGCATTTAATAATTTGTATCTCGAGAAACTTAAAGTAATGGGACACTTAAAATTTAATTTTTCTTTAATTAAAATTGGTTTAGTCTAAAATTACTGGGCGCAAAAAAATTGGCATATTTCCCACGACTTTCCGATTCCTTAGGAGGTAAGGACTCTTGTTTCCTCTTTATAGGAGATAAAAAGAAAAAGGGAAAAAGAAAACTCAGGCATCCAAACGATGAAAAGAAAAAGGGTACAAGAAAACTTAAGCAACCTCATATTCTGTTCCCCACCTCATGTTCTCTGAAACTCTCTCCCTTTGGTCCTAATTTAATTCTTTTGAAATCTTGAAACTTAGATTTTGTTCAAGAATTACAGATTAATCCCATTCGAAAACTCGAACTATATATTAATTTATGTTCTATTAATTTTAGTTAATTAAGGAAACCCAAGGCCTTTAACCCCTAACCATCAGTTCGGATCTTCTGTTACATAATCATGTTGCATCTTCTGTTACATTCATCAATACACGTCACGTATATTGGTGAGCAGTTGAGATAAAGAAAGAGAATCTTTATATTTCTTTTTCCATATCATCATTTTTTCTCTTTCCTTATCTTGATCGCTCACCAATACAAGTGACGTGTATTGGTGAGTGTAACAGAAGATGCAACACGATTACATAACAGAATATCCGAACCGCCTACCCATAGCGTAACCCGAATGAATTAAGGGATTTGTGGGGAAAAAAATTTGGTTAAAGCATTTGTTTGGTGGAAAGAACCCGGCCCAAAACACTTCTTTTTATTTTCTTTTAGCCCAAAGCACATTCCGAATTTTGGTTTCAAAATTTTTTGTCGCATGATGATGCTCTTATATAGCATTTATGGAGGCTGAGAATAAGTGAAATTAGGGGGTTATTCTTATTACTAAAGTCAGGCCCTATTGTTCCCACTCGCAGATGATGAGTAGTTTGTGTCGTTAATTGTTATTGGTGATTTTATTTTTCTCTAAAAGTAGCTCTTTACAAGAAATTTCCAGCTGTGCCTTTTTTTTTTTTTCTTTTTAATTGCTTTTGCCTCTATGATTGAATTTTATGATTGTTATAGTTCTTCTTTTCATGTCTGAAGATAATTTGTCTATGAATGTAAGCCATCTTATTTATGCGTATTGTGTATTTCTGTTGAATAAACTTAATTTTAAAGTCTGTGTTGGATTGTAGCACATATTCTTACTAAGCTAGTTGTAATATATTAATGAAAATTTTAGTTATAAATTGATTAAGTATTAGTTAAAAGTATAAGGAAGTGAAACATTGAGACATGGATTAGAATTAGAATTAGAATGAAGAAGGATGTCATTACGGGAATCCTATTGCATAAATTAGTAAAAGAGGGAAAATTCTTCCATGGACCGGGTGTATACATCCAGCGGTCCAGATTCCACCACATTCTATGTATTAAGTTTTTTGTAAAATATACATAACACGTGGCTAAATCTAAACCACAGGATATATGGATGGGGCCCATACACCCGGTCCATATAAGAATTTTCAGTAAAAGAGTGCCATCTGAGGCAAATGAGCTCAAGGAATCTTAGTAGAATTAGAGCTTTTATATGTAATATCTATTACATCGTGCTTACTTTTGGAGTTTACTCTAGTAGGAGTTTGCCTTTTTATAGAATGAAGTGGTTTTTATTGGAAGTTTTGTAGCAATTCATCCTTTAAAACACTTGCTCAGTTTGTTTTCAAGTGTAGGATTCTTGGTTTTCAGTGGTGCAATTATTCTTTGATCAAAAGTTAAAATTACAACTTTTGTAGTTGTCACTGATATGAATGTGCAGAAGTAGTGCTTCTCACTTGAACTATATTTCTTAGAAAAATGAATCATTTCTTTAGGAAATCAAATTTAGCAGAGGCTCCAATGAGATAATGTTTATTAGTTTGTTGAATGGAGGCTTAATCACCAACTTGATCCTACTAGTTGGGCTTTGTTCAATTTAGTCCCTTGTTTTGTGCTCTAAACAAATCAGTCCCAAAAAATTGGGAATTTAACGAGTTGCATCCCAATTACTACCTGTCGTTAGCTGAGTGGACGGAAGTGTGACGTGGCTGTTAAAAAAACAGTAAATAGATATTACCTCACCTGCTGCACACGTGGAGGATAATTGGAGGGAAAATCTGACCCCTAAGAGAAACTGTTCTCAGCCAGAGAAACACTATCACTGAAATATGTGAGGAAGGCAAGATTCTTGACATATTACACCTTTTAACTTAATAAGAGCTGAAATATAAGACATAGAAGCTTAATTAGAAAGTATTAAGAACATTTCAGACCTTGTAATTATGTGTAATTATGGGAAGTTTCCCTCTTGGTTTTCTGAGCTACAAATATCCACTTCGAACAATCAAAATTTGATTTAAACTGACAAATTTTATCAAAAATCTTTGATAACATCACTCAGATATACGAGAACGATTTGGAAATATTATCAAAATTTCGAGGATGACAATGTTCAATTATGTGCAATGATTCACAAAGAAGTAACTATGAGGCGGCGACATGTTGCAAAGTAGTTATATGTAATTTCAAAATGAAGAAAGGGAGATTTGTGTTATTGCATATAGTTACACAGGGGGGTGCAGTCATTAGTACTTCTTTGAAGGGATATGGATTAGAATTAGAATGAAGAAGTATGCCATTACGGGAATCCTATTGCATAAATTAGTAAAAGAGGAAAAATTCTTCCATGGACCGGGTGTACACACCCTACGGTCCAAATTCAACCTTGTTCTATGTATTAAATTTTTGATAAAATATATATAACTTGTGGCCACATCTAAATCATAGAGTGTATAAGTGGGATCCATACACCTGGTCCATATAACAATTTTCTGTAAAAGAGTGCCATCTGAGGCAATTGAGCTCAAGGAATCCTAGTAGAATTAGAGCTTTTATATATGTAATATATATTACATCGTGCTTACTTTCGGAGTTTACTCTAGTAGGAGTTTGCATTTTTCTGGAAAATGAAGTGGCTTTTATTGGAAATTTTGTAGCAATTCATCCTTTGAAACGCTTGCTCAATTTGTGTTCAAGTGTAGGATTCTCGGTTTTCAGTGGTGCATTAGGTTTATTCTTCGATCTAAAGTTAAAATTACAACTTTTGTAGTTGTGACTGATATGAATGTGCAGAAGTTGTGCTTATCACTTGAACTATATTTCTTAGAAAAATGAATCATTTCTTTAGGAAATCAAAGCAGAGGCTCGAATGAGATAGTGTTTATTAGTCTGTTGAATGGATTATTGATGCTTGATCAGTTTCCTGGTTTATCCTCTTACATTGGATTATCTAAGAATCATGATATTCTTTCTTATTAGCTTCTTCAATCTTCGAATTGAGAGACATTAATAGTTTTGCCTAAATGGTCATAACTTTTGCCCGGTTGAAAAGAATATAAGCAATGAACAAACGGGAAGGACTCACCATCCACAAATTAGGAATTATCTTTGTATCTTATCATATTATAATTAGACCTTGTTTTTCTTTGTTTTTCATTGGGTTGCTGCTATATATGCTCGTGCATGTTTTGTATCAAACTCACTAGAACCCAAATGCCATATCTAGTAGGCTTTCTATTTCATTATTGCAACAAAGTTTGTGAAGTATACTTTTGCTTGTAAATATTTTTTGTCTATTTCAAAAACATAATCTATAACTTGGATTTTGCTTGTGAACGCCAGCTAACATATATTCTTGTATGTGCAGGTTCCTTTGGATGATGAATTTCGCTATTGATTGAACCTAGAGCATGAAGAGAGTTGGATCGTTTACATTGAATTGGATAATCTACTTTGACGTTCTTCTATCGTTTTGTTAAAAAAAATGGCCATGCCAATGGATTTCTTTAGATAGTCTTAGGCCTAGTTTTGATAGAACTTAGCAAGGGTTGAAAATTCTGAACTTTAAATTTCAAGAGTTGTGGTAGATTTTGATGGCTTCTAATGTTTTGTGTGAACATTATCATATTCGTATTCCTATTCCTATTCCTATCTAGACTAGCATTATTCGGGACATTTATTGATGCCCACTTTATGACACTTTCAAGTGTTGCTAAAATTTATTTGACATGAAAAAAAGTGCCTCAAAAATATTTTTTCAGGGTAGTTAATAATGCCTCAGCTCTACAAATACGTGCAGTGATACTTATAACTATCCCAATATTTATTTTTAGGGACATATGTAAATGTCCTGTGTAAGTGTAGGGGCACAAATAAGTATCCTAAAAAATTTATCTGCAAAAATAATGACTTGTTATAGGATACTAAAATGTGCCTCAAAAATATATATGTGTCCTAATAAGCAAATATTTTAGGGACAATTAATAAGTGTCTCGCGGGTTATTGCAACACGCAACTACGCGACAGATATTTTATATGTCCCAAAAAGTGTAAAAGTATCAAAAAGGTGTATCATAGGGCACTTTTTTGTGTCCGCAAAAGGAATTTTTGTTGTAGTCCCCCTAATAAGTTGCCCTTCACAAGCATTATTACCCTGTACATTTTGCAAATTCTTGAGCTTGTTTGATCTTAATTGCAAACTATATTGAAATTGATAAGCGATATTACTCTTACTACATAATTGATAAAAAAAAAAATTTAAAACGTACATCAATTACATGACAAGCCACGTAATTAGTTTCGATATGATGATTGAACCTTACACGGCTTGAAATTTCCCAACACATGTTCAGTATCGGTGTTTCGTGGTTTAAAGTATCTTTTGAAGTCTTTGATAATATGGTTGTGAAATTTATAGGATGCTAGTAAATAGTAATGTCGTCACTTATGCAATTTGCACGATCAATGTCTAAACAAAGTTCGCGGTTTTTTTTTTTCTCTTTCTTTCTAAAGCTGGTATATTCTTGCCCACAAATATATATCAAATATTTTATTTTAAAAGATTTAAACCTTTCAGAATTATCTTTTATAAAAGTGATTTTGAGTTCAAAAAATGTGAACATCAATTCACTAAAGCCACAAGGTTATAAGTTCAAGTCTCATCAATATAAGTATTAATATGCCGAATAGCAGTGTATAGTTTAATATATAATAATTTCTTTGCATTTGATGATAATTGATGTAATAATTTGAGAATTAATTATTGATAGAAAAAAATTAATAATTTTTCAATGTATTAATTTGATTATAATGTAATTAATTATATTTTATGATCTAAAAATTTTAATATAGTAATTGAAATGTACTCGATCATAAATTCAACAGAAAACATAAAAAATAATTCTGATATAACCAATTCTCGATCATGTTTGGCCCCCTCATCCCAAGTTGATTAAAAAGGCTTAATTATTATAGAAAGCACTAATTATTATATGTCAAAGCACACACGTAAAAAAGGGGGAAGAAAAGACAAAAATAGTTTCCTAAAAATGCATTTTGATCGTGAAAGTGTTGAGTGAGTGCCTGTATATCAGGAAAACTTTTCAAAATTCAAAATGAACGTATTTATACTTCAGCTTACACTCAAGTGTGGTTTCACATAATAATGATATTTATGTAATCACTTTATAAATAAATAAAACAAGTCGTATGTATTCATACTAATTCAACGTGAGTTCATATTTGCTGAATAATATACAAGTGTATATATATTTATGTGATCTTGAATATATATTTTGTTGCTCATGCAGTAGTTCTCAAATGATGACTTTTACGTCATCAAATTTGATGTGGCTGGAAAATGGTTATCCCACATCGAGTGCAGACGAGGGGCCTGAGTACCTTATAAGTGCCAGGTAATCTCTCATAGTACAGACGCGTACCCCTTGAGGGAGCAAAACCCACGCACTACCGCTGAGCTAAGACGGGCAGTCGGCCAGTGAGTCTGTTGCTGGGACAATATCTGATGGTGAAGGGTCAGGAGCCCCCTGGGTGACCATCCTTACACTCAAAAGACGCGTTTTATAAAACCCCCCGTGGACGCACCCCTGGTGCATAAGACCACGCAGGCGGGACAGTATCTGTGCTATGGCCCCGGGTGGCAGGTGCCGCAGGACCATCATCAAAATTTAAATTTATATTTTGTGACAAATTTTATTAAATTTGTAGCGATTATTTATTAGTGAAAATCTACGTTCTAGTTCAGACCGAAATGGTATAGTACGAAATTAAATCAGAATTTAACCGGGGTAAGAAGAATCCAACTGTATATACTTAAATTATATCATAATACGAAGGAAATAGATTATGTATAACCGTATAATTATGATGAAAACAAAGTGATGGTTACTAATTGATAGCACTGACAATTTAAAAACACTTTATATTAGTTTTGAATTTGTTTTAAGTTAAATTAGGTGCATGCTCTAGTGGTTAAAATGATGATAATTACAAGCAGATGCATTTTCAGACTAATTTATTCAAAATGTAAAACATGGTGCATACCTCCAAAACTTAAATATAATACAAATTTTCATACTATTATTTATTTTCATAATATTCCTTGTTCTTGTGCATGCATAAAATATCTTGTAAAATATACATTCTGATCACAAAAAATGTATATATATAGGCTTGAATTTACAACATGAATGATGGAAAATTTTGGAGTAGTTATCTTAGTTGTCACACTTGGCATATTAACAACAAAATTCCAGCAGATCTTTATGGAGGACGAGGAAATGACAGGATGTTAGTGAAAATGAGACGGTTGTTCATATGTTAGGATATTTTGATCAAATGCCCTTAGGTTGTAACCTAAGAATCTAGCCACCTACCACTCTAGATTCTTATTGTACATGCTGAGTCCAGCTCCAAGTCGAAATTTTTTTCATGCACCCGATCAGCAACCCCAGCCCTCGGTAACGCATCAAATGGTTCAAATTATAGCAGATCATTAATTCATTTAATATATGTATATATATATATATATATATATATATATATATATATATCAATACACAAAACATAACTAATTTGAGGCATTTGGTTCATATATAGGCAGTGACGGAGCCAAGGGGGTGGCTAACTGCCCCCCTTCAAGTTCATATCGAACTAAAATTTACATGTATATTTTATAAAAATTTTGAATTTTGCCTCCCCTCCCCCCCCTAAATTATAAAAATTCATTAATATTTTATAAAAATTTGATCTCGTCTCACCATATAAAAATTTCTAGCCCTATCCATGTGCATATAGGATTTAAACGTTGAGTTCATACGAGAACTTTCCCACCAAACCCTCCACATGCAAACACATATGTCAAGTAGCCAGAAGAAAATAAAAAACAAAGATAAATAAATAAAACAACAAGAAAACAAAATTTTGGGGAAATCTCATTTACCATCCTATAGATTATGCTTTCTTCAAATTTTATGTCAGTATTTGTATTTGTTTCCGACTTCTTTTTTTTCCCTCAAGATCGTCCATCAGCTGAAATTCATAAAGGTTTTTAGCGGAGAATATAAGTAATCCTTCCTAAACTTAATGTGCACCTAATTTTTACGTGCATCTCTTCATTAGAAACTAACGTACGGAAATTTACTTGTGGATTGATATTGAAGGGAAATGAAAATGTAAGATGGCAAATGAGACAGATACAAGCGATGGTACTGGAATTGAACAAAGCTTGTACTTTAGGGACCAAAGATTATATTATTTCTCCGTAAAATTTCAAAGTTGTGCCAAATATATATTTATATAAGGGATAATTGCTTTTTTTGCCCTTTACATTTAGGGTGTTTTCGATTTTGCCCCCTCCGTTTCAATTTTATCAATTTTGCCCTCTCTGTTTATAAAATTTGTCAATGTTGTCCTTTCCGATTATCAATGTTTCGATTATCGTCCGATTTTGGACATAACTTCTCGTCGGTGATGACGTGGCGATTTTCTGGTCATTTATGGTGATGACTGGAAAAATGGCAATTTGCTGCCAAAAAATCACCGCCTCATCACCGGTGAGAAGTTATGTCCAAAATCGGACAACAATCGAAACATTGATAATCGGAGAGAAAAAATTGAAAAATTTGAAATGAAGAGGGCAAAATCGAAAATAGGATAAACCTAGAGGACATAAATTGCAATTATCCTATTTATATAAGGGCGAATTACATTGACTACCTCTAAAATTAGACTAATTTATGAAAAAATTTCTGTTGTTTTCAAAATTATCAAAACCGCCCCTGAAGTTGTACCCATATTACAACTAGCATCTAGTCTTAGATTGACTTATTTCCCTTTTTGAAATATTACACCGACCACCAAGTTAAGCTAATTTACAAAGAAACCCCCTATAATTTCAAAAATTATCAAAAATCCCCTGAAGTTATTCCCATATTAAACTAGTACCTATCCTTTGGTTCACTTATTTCAAAGCGAGAATGTAAAGCTGATAGTTATGCCCCTGGGGTGGATTTTTTTATATATTCTCAAAATAAAAACTAGTTCATTGTAATTTAATATAAATCAACGGGGGGTTTATTGTAAGAGTTCAAATTATATTTTCATACTTAACCCTAACCTTCAAAGTCGCTTCTGACGTTTGTTGAACACCGTTCTTCCATCGTCTTCCATCAGGCATATTAAATGACCACTTCATCATATTTATTTTGGCAGGTAAAATCGGCTCAACACGCCGACGATCACATGCCGATTTCACACTGCCCAAAATAAATATGATGAAGTGGTCATTCAATATGCCGGCGATAGTGAAGACGATGGAAGAAAAACGATGTTCGACAAGTGTCAGAAGCGCCTTTGAAGGGTTCAGTATGAAAAAGTAAATTGAACTCTTATAATTAATAAATCCCCTATTGATTTACTAAATTATAATAAACTAGTTCTCATTTTAACAATATATAACAAAATTCACCTCAGGGGCAAACCTATCAATTTTACGTTCCCGTCTTGAAATAAGTCTACCTAAGAATATATGCTAGTTGTAATATATATATAACCTCAGGAAGATTTTGGTAATTTTTGAAACTATAGGGGATTTTTCATAAATTAATCTAATCTCAAGGGTGGTCGGTGTAATTCTCTTTATATACAGTCGCTACCATGCAAAATTAGACTAAGTTTAAATAAATTAAATACTTCAATTTGAGAGGACCACATTTTGGAACTGCAGATAAAACAAACAAATGATCGCTTTTCAATATTCTTGTCACTTGGAATACATTTCATGAAGCAAACAACTCTTAGCAATATGCTAAATAATATTTTGATGATCGATGAAGCTGACACTTAATAAAAAGAAGAGAAAATAAAGATCGTTTAGTTAATTTGCGTGTGCAAGAAAGATTATGAATTTGAGTGAAGTCTTAGAAGTTTAAACGACTTAAATCCATTCTAATAATTACTTGAAAAGGCAACTTAAAATCTATGTAGTTATTAATAAATTATTCAAAATCCATATCTAGTAATTAACCAAAATTAAATTATACAATTAAATTTGAAATTGTTAACTAACTTAAATGTTCTTCCAATCCAAATACAATTAATGCATATATAGTTAAATTTATAAAACCCCTTGTACGTATTAATTTTAATTAGCACAAACAATCCTATGTTAAAAAATTTAATTTAAAACCCCTTATATTTTCAAAATCTAGCACACTGCCCCCTGGTTTTATAAATTGAGTACAAATTTTCAATTTTATCTTTTTTTGAAAAATTGGAGAATGACAATAATACAATGTCTCTTTAGAAAAGGAAAGCCTTGGTCTAAAAAATGAAGAAGGAAAAAAGCTATTTGAACCCCAAATCCTAGCCTTCAAAATTTCACATACATTCATGGTCGATTTGCGAGCCATGAGAGTTGTGATACTTGTGTTAAAGTTTCACATATATGAGGGGCAGTGTGCTAGTTTTTTTTTTAAAAAAAAAAACATGAGGCTTTTTAGACTTTTTTTAATACAAAATTTTTTATAATAATTAGAATTAATATATGTAGACTTATAAAATTAACTCAAAGTTAAAAGGAGTAAATTTGCAAGCCTAAAACACAATCATACATGCAGAAATAACATGTGTAAAGTACACTATCAGGCAATGATTTTCGCTGGAGGTTTTCATATTTCACATGGTCTTTTGTACTTATTTTTATTTTACAAGATTTTTAGATTTAATTAGACTTAACACATGGATGTTGCATGATATAAAAAACCCATTAGTGCAAGTACCAAGCAATGCAACGAAGATCAGTTCTATTCCTGAACGGGGAAATTCTAGTTCGAACCAGGTTTTTTCATATCAAAATGAATCACATGGCGAGTGTAATTCACTTATCATGCTATTGGTTTATATTTAGGGTGTAACCAATTACATAATAAGTGTAATTACACTTGCATTGGATTTATTGGGTGCAACAAAACCGAATTCAGATAAGAATTTTCCCAAATAAAAGAAACAGACATAGCTGTCAAATACTGATCAACTCTGAACGACTTACTCAAGAACAATAACTGATAAATTAAGAACTGTTTCACAAAATTGATATAGCAACAAACTCATCATCCTCATCTGTGCAGGGATGAGACAAAAGGACAATTCATGTCACTTTTGGAAAGGGAAAAGACATTCCTGTGCTAATGTCTCTTCAAATTCAAAAGATATTTATAAAAAAAAATTAGAGTCTAATATATAGCTACAAAGATCACACTCAGTTAGCTCAGCTGCTTATCAAATGGATAAACAAATTATATATATACGTATATATATATATAAAGATATATATATATATAATTGAATTAGCATGGAGATCACGGTGAAGGGGATGTGGATGACGAACACAAGATCGTGCTAAATCCAAAAAGACACAAGATTGGACAAACTCACAAAAGTTAACATTATAATATATGATTGAGGTACATTGAATTTAAAACCCCACAAAATATCATTCTTCTTCTGTTTCTTTCTTCCTATTCGCCTTGGTGGGGAAAAAGGGATTGTGTGTTCGCGCGCTTGTGTGCATGTATTCATCTTCGTGCTTTCATAAAACGAGCTATATATATACACACACATATATATACACGTATATGTATATTACTACATGTATGTATTTAAGCTTTATTTCGAAGACAGTGTCTAAATTAGGGTTCCGGATATAGGGTTGGGAGAAGACAAGAATGTGTGTGTGTATAAATATATATATATATATATATATATATATATATTTGGTTTTTAGCCATCGGTTCTGACCCACTAGCTGACTAATCCAGATTCGGGTACATGTACACATACATACCTATGCATATGTCCATATATACACAGACACTACTATACACATATATCATCCTGAAACTGTGGATTTGCAGTCCTGCAAATTAATCTCAGCTGGAATTTCTCCGTGTATGTACTAGATCTACATGTGTATACTCATATATACATACAATTTTACTAGCCAGAAAAATGAATAATTAATTCCAAATTAATAAGAAGTTGGCTTATCATACGATATATGATCTCCAAAATAGTTCAAGACATCTTCAAAAATCTTACAATTCTTTTAATGATCAACATACCCTTAATTAAATTAAGTTCAAGATCAAAACAAAAAAAAACACAAATCACAAAAATCAAATCCAGCAACTCAAAATTCAATAGCAATTAAAAAAACTTTACCATAGTTTCATTTTTTATTCATCAAATCACTGCAACTGATGAAAATTACTTGATGACCCGATCCCAGCTGCATCGCTATTGGGCTTCCTCCTCTTCTTCTTCTTCTTGTAGGGTATCCCACGCGCCTTGGCCTGCGAGTCCCTCACCTCCCTCAGGTACACCCGTATCGCCCCGTTGGCGAACGGGTTCGTCTCCGGGGCGCCGCCATTCTCCTCATAGGCTGCCCTGAGCCTGCCCACGAGCGCATCGAGGCTGCCCCACGCCTGCCTCAGCGGGCACGTGCACGGCCCCGCAGGCTCGGGCTGTCCGTAGAACACGCAGCCCTGTATGTGTACCTTAGTTTTCCCGAACTGGTCGAGGTACCGCATGAAGTCCAGCACGTGGCTGTAGTTACACTGCGACAGCGCCACCGGCGGCCGCTGGTTCCGGAGGTACTGCCCGAACGTGTTCCAGTCGCGCCGTTTCTGGGACTCGTACCGGCTCAGCTGCTGTTGAGCCGCTGCAGGCTGATGTTGATGATCGGCCAAAGCTGAATTGGAAACCGGAGCTGATGATCTTGGTGTTGATGATGATGATCCAGCTTCTCCACCACCACCTGGATCATTTGACATCATAATTTTTTGGAGGAATTAAATTGATTTTTTTGTGATTAATTTATTTATTTATAAATTTTATGGGATTTTTTTTAGAGGAATTGAAGGGGTTAATATTGGGGTGACATGATATTTGGGCCAAAGTGCTTTAGACAACACTAATTTGTTTTGTTTTCTTCCTTTAATGGTACCAAGTGTGTTAACTATGATGCTTTCTTTTAATGTGCATATGTGTATTTTTAATTAATTTTTTATTAGCATCGCTGGAAAGCAATCATTATCAAGTTCAAGTGTATTAGCGAAAAAAATTGACTCAATGGTAGGTTTAATTAACCACTAATTAATTAAACTAGGTAATCTGGTTCGAGTAATATATTAACCTTAGTTAATTTAAGCAGAAAGTGACAAAAGCATAAAATCCTACTTTAATTCCTAGAGTTCAAAGTGATATTGAAACCTGTCTCCCCTAAGATTCACACTGAGATTTGATGTGTTTTCAGGCTTTAAAAACGCGTTAATTCTGGCTTAATTAATCTACTTTTATATTAATTTGTCATATTAATGATGTACGTCGTACGCGTTTAATTTCTTTATATTTGCTCATTGCACTACTAAAATATATATATATATATAATTCGACATATTTAATCTTTTAATTGTCACATTTTTATATTTATTATGACACCTCACAAAAAGTATCTCAATAAACCATGACAAAATTTAGAGTACAACAACAGTGTATTTTGATACGTACTTTGTAGTATTAGAAAAGGTATATTATAATTTTAAATTTTGGTATGTTTATTAAGATATTTTTATGAGGTATCACAGTGTGGCATTTTTAAAGTATTGCGAAAAATATGTTAAATTAGGTCATGTTTTTAATAGTAGTGTTTTAATATCTATATATATGCATATGTATGCTATATAATATAACGAGTGTTTGACTTCAGTCGCTCAAGTTCACCGTGACAGTCTGACCATATATACATACTATATATTATTCAGTATTAACACATATACAAATAGATTATCTACAGCTTTCAAGAATGATAACAGTGATCAGTAGATATTATAGTGCCTGAAGTAGCAGTCTTTCGTTATGGAACATTCTTCGGATAAATGAAGTTATATATCTATGGGAAGTGGTGATTTTCAGTATATTAAAATTTAAAATTGTTATTGTCTGGATTTCTACGAGTTAATAAGACAATTCTTGCATGCATTCACTTTTGGTTTTGGATTTTATTCATCACCAATCATTAAAAGCATGCCATATTTTTTTTTAAAATATTTTTTAAATAATTAAATATATAATATAATCTTCATCATTTGATACATGCAAAAATATTTGATATTGGTATACATATACAACTGAGGATTGCTAACGAAACTTTTGGCTAAAAGACAAAGGAATCATTAATTTATTTTTTTTTGATATAATTATCTCGAAACACTCTATAAATATCAACCGAAAAACACATCAACACGCGCGCACACATTCACTCAAAAGAAAAGAGATAGAGAATAAGAGGGTTCAAATCCCCACCTCCCTGATGTCAAGAACCATTAATTCAGTAGGCTAACTCATTAGACAGATATATATATATATATAGTAAAATAAAGTGAATCATCCAATTAATTAATTATTTATAACTGACGTAGATCAATGATGCATGTTTGAACATGGAACCATTAAGGTATTGGGTTCAAATCCTCTTCTTCTTTTGTTTTTTTTTTTTGGAGTGAGTGTGTGTGTGCTGTGCGCGCGCGTACATGCACGTGTATCATTCTGGTTGTTATATATAAGGTGTTTCAAGTGGATTCTATCAAATATATATATATATATATATGTACACACACATCTTACTTAGTATAAAAAAATTGAAAAATTAACTTTCTATTAACACTTATTGATTGGTCCCGTAGCGCGTTTAATATTGTATGAATTCCATGATTTGCCCCTCAAATGGGTAACAGGAGACTGTAAAAACAGGAGGGAATCTACTAATAGAGTATGGGTTAAGATTATTAATTCATATTGATAATTAATTAATTTGACTCCTAGGAGCAAAGCTAGGATTTTTTCGTAATCTAGAATGATTTGGTTGACCCTTAAAGATTTTCATTAAACTAATTAAAAATTAAAGACAGGATTAGGCTGCTAAAGCTATAGGTAAAAAGCACATTTAAACCCCCCCAATCCAACGAAGACACGTCCGTGAGACGAATCTATTTTTCTAATTTTTTTTAATATTAATTACTTATATGGTTGTAATCAATATTTTATTAATTAATTAACCATCATGCAATTGTCACGAATAGTCACTACCACAATAATCGTCTCTGTTGATAATGCTTGATGAAATTAAGAATAATATTTTTCTGTTTCACTCTTGTGACTTTTTTCTGGAAACATAAGTAGAAAATATAAATATAATAATACTAACGAATAAAAGATTAAGTGATAACGTAAAAATCGTTACAGTAATCAGTGACGGAGCCGGGGTGGGAGCGAGGGGAGGCGGCGGCCGCCCCCCTCAACTTTTCAAAACTCTATTTTTTTAATATATATATTTATTAGAATTCCAAAATTCCGTCCATTCTAAAATAAAATTTTGCCTTTTACATAAGTTAATAATAAAATTTTTAATTTTCTCTGCTCTAGTTTATTTTTTATGATTTATCTTTACCTAATCTCATTTACCATAATAATTAAATTCTCTCTCTTTCTTCTATCCCAATTAAAACACCAAAAACCCTATTACAATTTTTTTTCCTCACAAACCCTACAGTATTCAACTTTTTTTTTCACAAGCAACATACAAGAAGGTGTTATATACTAATTTTAGAATTTATACATTTATTTATTTATTTATTTATTTATTTATTATTATTATTATTATTATTATTATTATTATTATTATTATTATTATTATTGTAATTGATTTTTATAAAGAGCTTTGAATATTAGGATTGTTGGTATGAATTTTGATAGTTGTTCAATATTAAACTGAATGAGTCTTAATTTGTTGGGTTATTGAACTTGAATGAATCTTACTAATTTGACACTTCATATGTAGTTGAGAGTGATTTGGGAAATGTGATGGCGGAAAATAACTAAAGATATTTTTTGAGCTTTGAATATATTTTTTGATTATGAGAACAAAGAGAGAGAGAGAGAGAGAGAGAGAGAGAGAGAGAAATCTATTTTAATACTCTTTGAGTTTTGATTATATATCAATATTTGGATTTATGTCAATTTTATTTATTATTGTTAAAAATTTCTATGTTAATTATTTTTTAAAAGCAATTTATTGTTAATATATTACCATTAATGTGTTTCAAAGTATTCAAAAATTATAATTAATTGGAAATCTGTACATTTATATTTGAATTAATTAACTTGCATAAACAACGAGTTGTTATATATCGCTTTCAAAATTGAGTTTTGAGCAGCTTAATTAATTCCTTTTCCGGCCCGCATTTATGCAGCCAGCTTCGTTCAACTGTCTTAGAAGAGGTATTTAAAATGGGGCTCTTAATGGGACGAGTGGCTTCATTGCCAATATTTTTCTTTTCGTTTCGTTTTTTTTCTTTTCTTTTTTTTTTTAAGAGTTACACAGCCAAAATCTTAGTAATATCAAAATGTAACGTAACCACGTTGTTTGTGTCGAGGCCTTTAATTACTAAGCTTAACGACATAGAGTGGATCAATTGGTGATTTCCACCGCCTGACGGACCGGAGCATAGAGTGGTCTCCCCTCATCTTGCAGTAGAGTTTTGCACAATGAGACTAGCAAGTGGCTTGGAGGATTCTCTATGAAACTTAGGGTGTCTTGTGTGTACTACAGGAAACCTAGGTTAAAGGTTGGCGTCATGTAGTATTCCAAGTTGATAACTATAGTGTTGTTCGTACTTTGAAAAGGATCGGGTGATTTTCGTTACAATATAGAGATCTTATTGTGAATATTCATGAACTCCTAAGGGACTAATTAGTTAATATTGAGCATATTTACTGCGAAGCCTAATTATGTAGCCAATAAACTAGCAGCACTAGCCGATGGTTTACAAAGCAGATTTACTTTTCATCATGAAGCCCCACATTGTGTCAGCCTTCTAATTTTTGGTGACTCTATTGGTGTCTCCACTTCAAGATCTATTTTGATGTAGTTTGTTTTAGTGTTTTTTCCTTTTGATATAAAAAAAAATGTGACTTATATTATCAGTGTTTACTAACTAGGTATAAAATAAACAAGTGTCGAAGCCCCATAATTTTTTTTTTCTCTTTCTTTCTTCCTTTAAAAAAAGAAGAAGAAAATGCATATTCAATAAGCCCAGTTGAAAGCAAAAATAATAGCCAGATTGATAAGAAAGCTCAATTGTTGAAATTTTGCGTATGTTGAAGGATTTGGTCATATAAATTGTGTATCCTGAAATGAAGTATTGTATTTATTTTTGGGCGAATTACACTGACTACCCCTGAGGTTTGGCTAATTTACGAAAAATCTCCTACTTTTTCAAAAATTACCAAAAACCCCCTAAGGTTTCAAAAATATTACAAACTTATTCGAATTTTCGAAAATACCCCTTTCTTTTTTTTGGGTGATTTACACTGACCACCCTGAGATTGAGTTAATTTACAAGAAACCCCCTATGGTTTCAAAATTTACCAAAAATCCCCCGAAGTTATACCAATATTACAACTAGCACCTACTTAGGTTGACTTATTAACAATATTAAATCTTTTTTTTCCCCTCTGTAATATTGTTATCATAAAATTTTCATGTAATAGATTTGAAAAAAAAATGTGATTATTTATTCAAATAAATATTCTGAATTTAATGCATTAAAGGTATCTACCAACACATCAAGTATGTTATATTATCGCTAATATGGAGTAAATTTTAAGAGAAATGAGTTAGAGTCCTCAAGCTAAATAAAGTTTTCAAGTGCATTATTTAATTTCAATTTTTTATTTCAATCAATGTTTATATTTCTCATTTCACATAATGGATATATACGATGCATATAATTATATTTTTCTCAAATATAAATTTAGCACATATTACGTATATTTAGTATAAATTCATAACATTAAATTCGGAATATTTATTTGAATAAGTAATCACATTTTTTTTCCAAATCTATTAAATGAAAATTTTATGATAACAATATTACAGAGGAGAAAAAAAAAAGAATTAATATTGTTGATAACTCAACCTAAGTAGGTGCTAGTTGTAACATTAGTATAACCTCAGGGGGGTTTTAGTAATTTTTGAAACCATAGGGGGTTTCTCGTAAATTAGCATAATCTCAGGGTGGTCATTGTAAATCACCCAAAAAAGGGGAAGGGGTATTTTCGGAAATTTGAATAAGTTTGTAATATTTTTGAAACCTTAGGGGGTTTTTGGTAATTTTTGAAAAAATAGGGGAGTTTTTCGTAAATCAGCCAAACCTTAGGCGTCAGTGTAATTTTTCCTTTATTTTTTTTTCATATTGTAATTTATTTTAATTATTAATAAAATTTATTTTTAGCAACAACATTGCATTTTGAGTTTTCACTTTAGAACATTCAGACGACTCTGATTCTAGTTGCATGACAATATAATTATATTAATTTGAGTGCATATATCTATATATATATATATATATATATATATATATATATATATACATATTCTATTAATTTCATTTGACTTTTAGAAGTGGAAATTTCTATTTTTGTGTCATTAAAATCGTACTTTTATACAAAGCTAGAAGAGATGCTACATCCCTTAAAATTGCTTTTGTCGAAGTAACATATTCATCCTAGTTTGTCCACTTTTCTAGCAGTTCATTAAGTTGCTTGAAACTTAACAGTTTGCCCCTTGATCAAATTTTTTAGCAAAATTTATATTACTCTATCCCATAAATTCATTCTTTTTCGAAGCCTTAACCCCACAATCAATTTGTGTAATTTTTTGTAACATTTTATTCTTCAAACGTTTGTTCTTTTAAACTTTTGTATTTCTTTTTGTTTCGTGATGTGCCTTTCTTTTGGACAATCTTTTGTAGACCAATTAGGTAGTGGATACAAATGTCCACACTAACAGAAAGTTCGAAAATATAAATGTATTTCTGATAAAAATATAAATTAATGTCAAATTAACATAGTGATTAGTAATTTAACGACACGGATTAATATTGTCACCATTAATAATTAGTATAGAAATCTCGTCAAGAAATCATCGTGATAAATTTTTTATCGCCGAATTATCAATATATATAGGGGTGTCATTATAACGCTAATCATCACTGAATTATATTGTGATAAAATAAAATTCATGTTTATTAAATAAATTTAGGGAAAACTGCGTTTTTCGTCCGTTAACTTTAGCATATTTGGGTTTTAGTCCTTTAATTTTAGGATTTTTGATTTTGGTCCTTTATTTATTCAAAAATTTGCACATTTAGTCCGATTTGGCCGGAATCCGGCCCAAGTTGCTGACATGGCAGTCAATTTGGCCGGAATCCGGCCCAAGTTGCTGATTTGGCATATGAATTGGGGAATTTTATAGATTTCTCATTCAAAATTGCTGATTTGGCATTAGTTTCTATTTTGATAAAAATTTTGAAATAAAATGTGTAATTTAAATATATTTTTCAAAATAAAAACAAAATTTCTTAAATATTAAAATTAAAATATTTTTTCTAAAAAAAAAATCCCATCTCCACTACCAACCCCTCTCCCCACCCCTACCTTGGCACCTACCTCCTCTCTCTCTCGCCCCGCCACCACCAACCGCCCCCCTCCACCCCCACCTCCACTTGGCACCGTCATCCGCCCCCTCTCTCTTTTCTCTCTTCACTCTCAATCGATCTTTCTCCCTCTGTGTGAGGGTTGGTGGACGGCGGCGGCGAGGCAGATAGATCCAGATCTGGTGGCGACAAGGGAGGCGGCGATGGAGGACGGCGATGGCGGCATCGTGGTGGTAGAGGAAAAAGAGGGTGTCGGCACGATTTGGGGAGTACCGGGGTGAGAGTGAGAGTGAGAGAGAGAGGAGGTGGGGGTGGTGGCCATTGGCAGTGGTGGTAGGAGCGGCGACGAGAGAGAGCGAGGAGGTGGGGGTGGCGGCGATTAGTGATGGTGGTGGTGGGAGGGGCGACGAGAGAGAGAATGGAGGGAGTAGGGCGGCGGCGTGGTAGTGGTGGAGAAAGGTGGGGGAGCCGCTGGAGGGGAGGAGATGCAGGTGGTAGTGGGGGGCGGCGTGGTGGTGGTGGTGGAGCCGCCGGTGAGAGAGGGGGTGGGCAGACAGAGAGAGATGCAGGTGGTGGTGGGGTAGCCGGTGGTGGTGGTGGCGGCGGAAACGGCGAGTGGGGCTGTAGGGGGAAAGGGCAGGTGGTGGTGGTGGTGCCAGCGACGGTGTGGCTGTAGGAGGTAGGGGCAGGTGGTGGTGGGGGTGGCGCCGGCGCCGGCGGCGGGTACGGCTAGAGGTGTTGGGTTGGGGGTGGTGCTAGGGTTTATTTGGGGAGATGGAGATAGAGATGATTTTTTTTTCTTTTTGTTTTTTTCAATTATATTTTTAAAATTAAATATACATTTCACTATAAAAATGTCAATTGAATTTCCATCTAATCATAAAAATGTCAATTGAATGTTAATCTAATCACAAATTATATTTAAATTACACATTTTATTTTAAAATGTGTATTTATTTAAAGATAAAAATATTTAAAAGTACAAATGATATATATTATTTTTATATGTGTACTTTCCCTCCATTTTGGGCTTATGTGTAGTCCCATGTGGAAGAAAGAATCCCACATGTCTAAAAAAAATTCCTAATTGGCAGCCAAGTCACAGGAAATCGGACAAATCACTATATGTGTTGTCCAACTCAGCACGTTTGATCGAAAAATTTCAAAATCGGACTGCATGTGCAAATTTTTGAATAAATAAAGGACCAAAATCGAAAACCCTAAAATTAAAGGACTAAAACCCAAACATGTTAAAGTTAACGAACGAAAAAAGAATTTTTCCCATAAATTTAACTAGTGATAAAATAGGAAATATTTGTTACTTAACACAATTAATGATGATAATTTTTATATCACCGCTTTATATTTTTGTCGATGACATTCCTAGTAGTGGTTGTTCCTAACAAAAATTTGCTAATAGGGTGAGACAAAGTATCGAAACTTCTAAGATAATCAAAACCCTTGACTTCGTTCAATATGGAACAAGATTTAGCATTCTCAAAAACCCCAAATCGAGGGTTTTTTAAAAAAGGGATATACATACATATATATATATATAGATAGATAGATAGATAGATATAGATGTTTTGTTAGTAAATGGTGCCATTTAATAAACTTCTCTTCTATCTTGTAGTATTAAAATTATGTTTTACTCACTCGTGATAAAATTTTATAAACATAGTAAAACTATTAAACAATCATATAAAAAATTTAGTAAATATTTCATAATTTTTAAATCTTAAACATTTAACTATGCGAATCGCGTTAATGGTAATTAACAAGCATGGCCCTCATGCAATAAGGTTGTCGCATTTTGGGATATTACAAAAGTCCCCACCATGTTTCACTTAATACGTATGTATAGCAGAATCAGGAAAAGATCTTGTTGAAAAGCCTTAATCAACATAATAATGCTTCAGTGATTAGACAATCAACGGCTCACTCAATAACGATACTGTTCATCATTTGTCCTCACGCTTCTCAATTATTCATTCATTTACTTAATCCTGTTCTGTCTGCTTTTGCAAGTGTTCCCATACGACGGAAATAGAAATTTTTGTTTGGAGGAACCACGTCAAATATTTATAATATATTAAAGGCTCTTTTACAATATAGGAAGGTAAAATTTAAAATTATTAAAAATATGCATATAAATTTTAACTCGATATAAATTTAAAATGATTGCAATCGCGCCCTACGTCCCCCTTATTCCGTCCCTGCTCTTTGTTTAACGCGCAATCATTAATTATGTTTTTAGTTACGACATCAATATTTCAAACTCATAAACTATAAATAATTATAAACCACATGTATAATTTTATAATTACTTAATTAAATACCGAGCAATAATTATATGAATAGATAAATATTCAGATTCGTGGCTCTGCAATTCATCTACTTTTACAAATTGTTTGATTTTTTTTCCCAAATTAATAAGATATCATAAAATTCAAATTTCCTGACAAGAAGTTTTTGTCTGGTTTATTTTAATTTAATTTATGAACAAGTTGCGTGGTGTATTGACTATGCATTATGTCTAAATGATATCAGGTATTGTACGTCTTTTTCTTTTGAAGTGTTCATGACTCATATGCTATTATGGATTTTGTCCATGCTATTCAGTTGGGCTATGCCCAACTGGATATTTTTAATCATTGAATTTGAATATGATGATGTCAAAAAATATTTAAAAAAAATATTACATTATAATATTCGATCAAACGGTTAAAACTCCAGTTGAATATAGTTCAACTGGGTAGTATCTATCCTCCCGCTATTACTAATAATATTCATATCAGGAAAAATGTCAACATTTATCTAGAATCCGATTTTCAACTTGTCACAGTAATGACTCGTGTATTTCATATATCAAATCGTGTGTTGAAATTAAGCATGGAATTGTGATGTAAATAGTTACTAGAAAAATTATGTATATAGCAATAGTCAAAATCTGTCAAGATTCAAATTATATTCGCGCATTCAATTTGCATTGTACCACTTTAATTGGTCCTTAATATTATGTGACATTGTATTTGCATCGGCAAAAGTTTTGGATTGTGAACTAATATTTTGTATGCATGGTCCCTTTTTGTCAGAGTCTCTACCAGTGTCGTTATTTATAAAATTATTAACTTAATTCAAATTATTATTTAAATTTGGGTTCAAAATATTAATGAAACAAATTATTTATTTCATTTCTGGCCTAACTTATTTCGAATTATAGAGACTTTAAAACTTCTGATTCCTCGAATGTTTAATTAGTTAAAGATAGGGTTGTCCATGGAAAAAATTCTGATTTGGAACTTTGACGGATCGGACTACTTGATTCTGCATTCAATTCATTTATTTCGAATTACGGATATTTATTATCGGATTTGATCCATGGAATATTTTAAACCGGTTGAATATACTAAAATTCAAATCGGACTCATATCGGATTCGGATTAAAATCCGTTCCATTGACAACCAATGTTTTGAAACCCAACCCGGACTGGCCGGTTCGACCGATCGGACCGCCACCCGGATCAGAAAACGGCTCGGTCAGACCCTCAAAACTGAAAGGCCTTCAAAACCGGGGTATTTTGAGAGAACCGGTTGACCCGGCGATTCAACCGGTGACCCGAGTCGAACCGGTGTCGGGTCAATAAAACCGGCCTTGTCAATTACACCATAAATTAAATCCCACACCAATCAAATCCTAATTTTTTTTTTCTCTCCTTCTATTACCGACTTGTTGTTAGTGT
Organism: Petrea volubilis; assembly: GCA_026212405.1. Lineage (NCBI taxonomy): Eukaryota > Viridiplantae > Streptophyta > Magnoliopsida > Lamiales > Verbenaceae > Petrea > Petrea volubilis. Next base: position 38,630,180 of record CM047870.1, read on the forward strand.
TACGATTGCTATTAATGTATGGTATCAACAAAAAAAAATGAAGGAAAATGTTATATTTATTAAAAGCTTGGAAGGTTGTTGTTATATGAACTAATCGTAGAGGATACAATTGTTATGTGCTAATTATTTTAATTCACCAAATCCCTTTAATTAAAAATTCACTCACACTAATTATTTTTAATGAATAAAATTGCGTTAGAACAATCTGACATTATATTGTTAATAGATACTAAACTGACATATTACATTGCAAAAAGTAATATAAGTTGGTAGAGCATGTAAATTGCTAGTTTTATTAATGGTTAGTTTTAATAATTCATGAACAAGTTTTGTTTTGTTTTTGTTTTTTTTATGTCATTTTTTTCTATTAATCTCTTTAAATACAATTCTCTTTATTATATTTCAAACCTTTAATATTAGAAGGAAGCGTATTTCATTTAAGAAATATATGATTGTGTATGTTGAAAAGCTAAAACTATATTATTTGCATTTTTTTTTGCTTAAAATAATAAATTTAAACAAGAAAAATACTTGAGTTTTTTTTAGTATTTATTATTTTTGATATTTTTTACATATTAAATATTATTTATGACATAATTATGACGCCACCGGTTCGACCGCAGTTAACCCGGCTGTCAGACCGATGACCCTTAACCCAGTTGATTTTCTGGGTAGATGAACCGTCCGAGTTTTAAAACATTGTTGACAACCCTAGTTAAAGATCTTGAAATTAAAATCGATATTGGATTGGGCTCGATCTATTGATAGCCCAAGCTTCAATATGGATCTTTGAATTTGGGTCCAAGCCCCAAGCCCATTATGCATGGCTATCGAGCTTTGAAATAATATTGTAAAGCAGAAAAATATTGGACTAGACGTGGTTGGATAATTGATGGACAGGCCCCATATTGTGGAACTTTGAATTTGGGTCCAAGGCCCATCTTTATACATGGATCACATTTTATATGAGGCCTCGCGACAAGTTACTCATTTAAGTAATTGGGTATTACCCAAGTGAGCGGGGATTTGAATAAAACAACTCCTTTGGTAAGTAATGGAATTTTATTACAGATCTTCTACATCTGAACTCTGTTGTTTTTATATTTTACCAATTAAACTTTTTTTTTTTAATCAACATTTTACCAATTAAACTTGCGTGTGCTTCTGTGCGTGTCAGTGTGTGTGTTTGCATAATTCACCTCCTCAGCACCACGATTTTTGGTGAAAACAATTGCCAAAAAACACACACACATACACATACAAAACAAATTTGCATGTGTTTTTGGGTTTATATAATTGGAATGTGTAAAAAAATCTTAGAGTTGACAAGATAAAATGTGTGTATCTATACTATTATAAAAAAAGTCATTTTTGTCTCACAAATTACAGTTTTTTTTTGTAATTTTATAAAATTTGCCCTTCAATTCTATGTGAAATAAATAGAGCTATGTAAAATTGTGGTTAATATTAGAAATTCCCAAAAAATCAATTCAATTCGGATACCAAATTTTGATGTGTCAATTTTACCCTTTTAATTAATAAACACATGCAACAAATAAACAAATAGAAAATACAATATTATAATATCACAATTCAACTTGAAAATCCATTATTTTCTCAACTCACGAATCACTTTCTTGATCATTTTGGATGTTTGGAAGTTGAAACTCATTTTTAATAAAAAGTTCCTTTAAATCAATAATCAATGTTTTTAATACTCTCTCTCTCTCTCTCTCTCTCTCTCTCTCTCTCTCTCTCTCACACACACACACACACACACAAATAATTTATCTAATTACAATTATCCGATATTTTTTCTTCTTTTTGTGTTTATTTCTTTATCACAATTTTTTTATGTAACTATTTTTTTTTGGCTTATTATGATTTAATAAATTATGTCAACTAGTTCTTTAAAAAGTATTATTATAAAAGAAATTTAATAATATATTTATATTTTGATTCTAAAATAATTTAAGCACTAAATTAATGTATATATTTTTTATATATTGCACACATGTAGAGTGTGCGACACACGTGCATCGAGATTGATACACATTTAGATACCCACTGCATATATACGGACCAAATTTTTTATTTTATTTTGTATATATCAGTTTATAAGTTATTATTATTCATCCATTGTAGACGCAAAGGATGAAAAATACAGTGCATATGTATCATGATCTAATTTCATATGAACAAAGAATATATATATATATATATATATATATGTTATTTGCATATAAACAAAGATTCTTGGCATCTAACTGCCTGCAAGTCTTACATATTGACAATTATGGCCTCTTTTAATGTAGTAATATTGAAAATTTATATGAGTTAGGGTGTGTGTGGTCAATTATGTTAGCATGTTAGGTTGCCGGCAAGTACGGATCTGGTGTAGTATAAATAATATGTGACTTAATTGGAATAAAAATATAATTAACTAAAATTAATAAAAGAGCATAATGAGCTTGAAAGGACATGGTATAAGTTTCTAGTTAAGTGAGATGATTTAATAACCCACGCGTCCAATAATTGCAATGACTTATCACTACTTTTCCCAAGTCAAATAATATATCACGCCTGATAAGCTATTGACAAAGGAGATTTTTTTTTTCACTTCATAATTTTTTGTTCTACGCCTCGGTTTTTTGTTATTTTTCTGCCCAATGTCGGCAAACAAGCAAGCCAATTTTGAACGCAACATCAATTGTATCTGGTCATCGTCTCATTTTATTCATTCAACCATAACAATCCTCTTACTTGGACCAATTTGTATTTTGTTCCTACTATATATATATATATATATATATATATACTACAATAATAAAAAAAAATGTAATTTAGTATGGATGTGGTTATTTAACGTATAATAGAGTCAGGCCAAACAAAAATTGCGTTCAGATCTTATTGTCGCAAAATTTTTCAATAGAGAAGAGTTTAACGTGAAATTCCTAATTGTGTTCGGGTACATTCCCGATTCAAGGTCAATAATTTTATATTAATTAGGTAAACATAATGGATCCGATCTATTATAGAATGACATAATCCACCATCCTTCACCCCTCTGTTTTATTGAAGCTATAAAAGAAATCCATTAGTTCAATAACATGAATTAAACTAGTGAAAAACAATGTATCGGATCATTATATGTGAAATGACACAATCCATCATCGGTCATCCTTCCTAATTAAAAAAAAAAAATTATAATCCACCATCCTTCATCACACTACAATGAAACTTTATAATTTTGTTCTACAAGGCACGAGCACCCTGTATATAGGCTACTATTATAATTAAATCAACATTATTGATAGTCGGGAAATTTTGGTCCATATTAGTTTTGATTACACTGTAATTAATCGTGCAGCGAATATATTATAGTTATTATATGATTAGTATATATTTAAAGGAGAGTGACAAATCATATATCAAATGCAATTACACTTACTTAATGATTTATTAAGTGCTGCTAAATCGAGTTTGAATAAAAAAATTTAATTGATAGTCTTCCGTAAATTTCTGCTACCATCGTGTGTGCGTATGGTTTAGGGCAGCCTATTCTAAAACTTTTCTAGTGCAATAACTATTTCAGTTCTAGCCAGCTACAATTATTGTCTTGATGCGAATATATCGAATAATGTTATTTTTCATGCTATAAACATGCTTTGTTGACTTTTCTTTTACCATATGCTCTACGATGATGTTAACGTAGCCAGAGTCGAAGAAAAATTTAACCAATAAAGCTAAAATCAAGTCATAAACAAACATAAAAGTCAACTTGAGGGTACTGCGACTGCCATTCTTCGTGCAATTTGAATGTGAGATTTGAATCCGATGATTTGGGAGCGAATTAAGTAGAGATTTCGGCCTTTTCTTTCCTTTTTTTTTTTCTCCTTTTACTTTTTCGTTTTGTTTCTTTGTTTGTTTTATATACACTAGTCGACCAAGCTCATTCGATACGTGTGCAAAAAAAATAATTACATATTTAAATTTAGAATGTAAAATTTAAAATATCTATTAAATTTTATATATAATTATATATTTTTTAGTGTGTGAAATTAAAATAAAATATAATTCATTACATATTTAAATTCTAAATATGAAATTAAAATGTTTATTGAATTTATATATGATTATGCATTTTTAGTGACACATATACTGTGTTTTATTAAATTTATTATAGAGAATAGTTTAAAATATAAATAAAATTATAAGATTGCCAAATAAATAAGACAGAGACATTTAAACGAAACAATAAAAGATGCATGGAAAAATTTATATATATTGACATATGAGAGGGAATAAGAAAAGAAGGAAAAATGAAAATACGTCCAAAAGTGGGAGAAGAAAGAAAAATTAATAGACGAAAGCGGTTATTAAATCCCTTAAGTTTTTTATTAATATTATAGATATATAAAAAATAATTTTAGTGTTAATTAATTCAAAATGTTAGAAATAACCTCGAATCTTCTATACTTAAATAATTTTCGTAATTTATGTTCTGCTAAATTATAAGTCAACTTAAATTCTTATCATCGTGCATATAGAGTATCATACTCCAATATATATATATATATATATATATATATATGACTGTAATTGTCAATATCCGCCACCATTATCGTCACTGTAGATATAGGGCCGCCCACTCTATAGTTAGTTTTGCAACTATATTTATGTACAAACTACCAATATTAGATGTTGATTGATTCGAATATTCTATAAAACATTTGTGTAACATATACTTTTTCAATGCCCTATGAATATTTTATTGACTTTTCGCATGTACCAAAGTGTTTATAATGTTGATAAGTGATCAATTTAGATCAATAATTTAATAGAGCTCTTTTTATTATTTATAAAAGTAAATTGAATTTTCATGATTTGTGTTATTTAAAATTAATTTTGAATAAATAAAAAATTAAATGCACGAGTAAGCTAATTGAATAGTCTAAAAGGACACATCGAGAGTTCTAACATTTTAAGTTAGTAATTTCTCGAGATTTGAAATGCTCATAACTTGAGAATGTGTCGTTATATCTTGAGAGCCGATTTGTCGTTGATCCGTGAACATTAACGCATGATAATTTAAATTGAAAGATAAATACTCTAATTCTTATATCAATCTACTCATCGTCGAATGACGTTCCTATCGAAGTCACTATTTTCCAATCAAGAATAATTAAAACATCACACAACAGTAAACGAAAAATTTCCACCTTTCTTTAATAATGTGATTTACCTTTGGCCATCCAATATTTTCTCCAATAATACATATGACATTTTTTATTTACTTGCCCTCATCTAGACTTCATTACAAGTTCCCGACAACGCATGTGAGCCCCTTCTGAAAAAAAAGAACTAAAATAAATAAAATAAAATAAATCCAGTTATCCACTTATATAGTCTATAGGACAATAATGCGTTCAAAGTGCCAGCACCGACCACATAGTTGAAACTCCACTTATCAACTGCCTCATCCGAACATATATATGAAAACTCCACATACATATAACTTATAAATCTATACATATATTTAGATAATATAATATATTGTTACGTACGCAAATTATTGTTCGAACTCCAATAATCCCCCATTCTTCATCGCACAGTGATTGGTGGGCAGTCCATTAGGTTTGGTAACGGAAAACGACCCCGTTGTGTTTCTCCTTTTTCGTGGTATGATTTTTTTTTTATCGGTTTACTTAATCAATTTGTGGCAATTTTAGAATAAAATTTTATTTTTATAAGAATAATTGTAATGCTTGACTCCAAAGAAAAAATCAACTAATATTTCTTCTTCGATCTTCCAAGTGGCTTAATTTCAACAACACGATATCCATTTTACACACACAGTTCAATTAATTGTTCAAGAACTCTTCAACGCTATTATATGAAAAGTATACAAATACAATCAACAATTTAGGCCAATGTGGGGTCAATTCAATAGAACTACGGAGACCATCGACTAAAAGATTAAAATTTTGATTTTTTTTTTTTACATTTTATGAATACAAGTATTAATTTGTCAAATAACAATTTATATCTATTGTATAGTAATTTTTTTAAGTTTAATAATTCATAATAATAAATACACTAATTTATTCTTGAATTTTTAATGAGTGGTCAATTACATTTGAGTACAATCAAACCCGACTAATGGGAAAACTTTTTGTGTGAATTCGGTATTCGGACCTCATATATAGATAAAATGGTCGAGATTGTGTTATATTTATATAATGATTTTTTAGTAAATGAATTAATAATTTGATGTAACTTCAATTATTTGTTGTGTACATAAATCGGAATCGAATATATAAAAGAATTTGCCAGCTAATAATTGGCCTAGCCAATTTGATTGAGAATTTTGTTTCAACTTGTCACATTAAAATGTTTATCGAATGTTTTTGGCTCGCCTAATTATTCTTATGTGTTGACGTTATTCAGTTTGGCCGAAAAGCAGACAAAAGCAAACCATGAAGTGACAAAAAATGGATAGGCGGACGAGGATTTGCAACAACAAAATTATTCACAAAAACCTAAGTAGAAAAAGGAAACACTACATCTTCTTTTGTCGCTGTTTATTTCTACATGTTGAAGCTGACGCGGCAATTTTTTAAATATTGATTGTGAATTTGTGATCCTAATTAATTTAGGTCCATACATGTATAGGTACAGAGTGGAATATTACTTCTACTTTTTCTCTTTCGACCCACCATCGACTGAAAAAGCATTCAAATCGACATTTTCGTGATGATGAGAGAGAGAGGGAGAGAGGGAGAATAAAATAAAAATTGAGGTTACGTTTTATTGTTCATTTGCTTTTTCCAGAGAAGAAACGTGGAATTATATATTATTGTTTTCTTTTTCATTTTCTTTAATTGTTGCACGTCTTCTATCATTTTTCTCGGAAGTAAAGTTCTGTTTCCCTGAAGTGGCGAGAGTCGGGATACTTTACTACAATTTCGATGTTACATATTGGGGTGGGGGGGGGGGGGTATAAAAACACATTAATGGTATTTTTATCCCTACAAATTTTGAATTAAATAAAGGGATATTTATAATATTTTTAGAAAAAAACACACGCAATAATGGATGGAGCTCTCTGACGGATTTTTCCGGAAGGATTTGAAAGAACCTCGAGCTAATAGCAACGAGCAACATATTCATGAAATCTATTTTGAGATAGGGCCGATAGTTGTGGAGGAATTGAGCGAATGAGATGTAATAGTAGGTTATAGTTTGATTTAGTTTTTGTTCAATTAAATCTAAATGGATTGAATGTTTGCAAATTTTATTGAGCGCTTTTGATAGGCATTCAGAGACAAAAAAAAAAAAATTGATCTGTAGCTTAATCATCTAGGTGATGGCTATACGGCGGTAGAGCAAGGTATTACTCATTTTAAAAATAAGAGGGGATTATTTGTAATTTTGCCTAAATTTATGAGAGGTGAGATAATTTTCCCCCACAAATATATAAGGACAAAATATGAACTAAAATCCTTTTATCTTATTCAACAATAAAGGGACAAACTTTAAGGGGGTATAGAATATTTATAAAACTTATCATATAGCCAATTTATTTATCTTTAAAGGAATTAAACTTATCACAAAAACAAAAAAGAAAAAGTGTCCCTTTATTCTCTTCTGTGTCATAACTGGTGTAGGTGATGTATGGATTGAAATAATATACTGAAATAATGGAAAAAACCTATAAATTCATGTTGAAATAATATATTATGGATTGAAAGAGTATCATTTTTTTGGTGGAGGAGATTGAAGGACATTAAAAAATTACTAATTAAACCACAACTTTCATGTCGCACTTAATGATGGGTTCAACTCTAATTAAGCAATTTGTTTATTAGGGATTCTTCTGGGGGAACTAAGGCATGCACCAGCAAGATGCGATGTATAACTGGTGCAGGTGTTGTGCGGATCATGCTTCATTTTTTTTTTTAAATATATATACACTTTTTACAAAATATTAGACAAAGTTTAAGACGATTATTCGCAGTCCATATTTCCTATTGCACAAAATTGGTTTTTTTATTACATCAGTTATCAACCAATACATATATAACACATGTTGTAAGTATAATAGAAGAGGCAATATTATTATTTCTGCAACATAAAATTTGAAAAGGTTCGATGGGGCTCAACTCAATTAGCAAAATTGAGGTCTTAAAATTCAAAGATTTTGGATTTGATTATCCATCGATATATGCGTGTATCTTTAGTTTTATCTTAATGATAATTTATTATACTTTAACTGGCATTGGTTTTTGACTTTATATATTTATTTATTATTTTGATAAAATCATTTCGAGACACCCTATAAATGTCAATCAGAAAATACCCCTCACACACTCACACAACCGAAAAGGAGTAGAGGAAAAAAGAGTTCGAACTTAGGACCTCATTGATGCCACTTTCGAACCTTCACAACTCAGTTATTTATTTATTTACAATATAATATTTTAGTTTGTAAATGAGATATTGAAAATTTTAGAAAATCAATAATGAATGAGAAAATAAATCGAAGAATGGTGTGACATAACCTTTTTTTTATTTATTTATTTGAACCACGTACAGAATTAAAATGCACCTGCAATTTTTACCCAAAAAATATTAAATTAAATTTCGTGGTGTAAATTATGTTTGGTACAATTTGGCAGACGTTTTTCAATACATGAATTTGGTAGCGTATAAGTGATGTAAGCTTGTACGTAAGTATTATCGATGAAAAAAATCGATTAAAAAAAAAAGTTATCATGAAAAATAAAGCATCTTTTGAGCATATTCTTCGGACTTTGACCACGTCTACAAAGTGTACTTGTCTACTGTGTCCTGAAGACTCTGTTTTCTTAAATTTCATTTTCTCCAAACATTTTCTTTTTATAAATATTATATCTGAAGTTATTTGTTTTTGCGAAACTATTTTTTTGAATATTATATCTCGATTATATAATAAGGATAAATGACATTTCGAGCTACCCCACCCCAAAAAAATAAAAAAAGAAATTAAGAGGAAAATTTTAAAAGAATCCTGCAGGAGAATAACACCCATCTAAATTTGAATATCAAATTAAAATGTTAAATAAAAATTATCAAGGTATATTAATGCAATTTTAGAAAAATAACAAAAATTATATATTTAACTGCACATATTATATATTTCCAAAAAATTTAATTCAGATTCAACTCAATCAAATCAATATCAGTCAATATTAATCATGTAGTAATTGTTATATTTATGAAGAGTGATTGGTTATATTTATTAAATTGCACTGTATGATTTGTTAAATTCGATTAAATCTTGATAAAAGATTTTCAATAAAGTTCATAAATAACTCTCATGTCCCGCATGATTTATTTGGCACCTTAAATACGCAATTGCGTTTATTAAGGAAAAATAGATAATTATGGCCAAAAAAAAAAATCAAATTTGAATTGTCCAATTTAAAAAAAAAAAATTCTCGATACAAATTCTTGTTTATAAATATCACGCACTCTGTGCGGCAGTGTCATTGGATCACAAAACTCTCTCTCTCTCTCTCTCTCTCTCTCTCTCTCTCTCTCTCTCTCTCTCAGTCTGTCTCTTGCTTTCCGATCCCCTTCTTACCCCCGAGATTCTAGCCCAGATTCAGGTATTAGTCAATACATTTCAATACATTTTCAATTACTGGGATTTATTTCAACCAGCGAAAACACGGCATCGTTCTCAGTGAATGCACTTGATTTGCATGTGAAATTTCAAGACTTTTTGCATGAACCCCGCTTCGTTTTTCTCTGCATTTGTCTAATCCTTTATCAGAATTTATGGTATCTATGCAATTGATTCAAAATCATGATTTTTTCCCCCGACTTTGCAGGGCCTTTTCGAGTTGGGTCCCTTTGACCTTTGTTGATTGAGACTTGGGGAGAGTGATTTGCTTTAATGGCTACAAGGAATTTGGAGAAGTTGGCATCAATTGATGCCCAGTTGAGGCTTTTGGTTCCTGGTAAAGTGTCTGAGGACGATAAGCTTGTTGAATATGACGCCCTGCTTTTGGATCGGTTTCTTGATATTCTCCAGGATTTGCATGGGGAGGATCTCAAGGAGACGGTATTATTATTTTTTTATTTTATTTTCTATTGCCATGGATTTGGGGATTTTGACTTTTTGACTGAAAATTGAGTATTGATTTTTCTTTATGGGTGATGTGTAAAAATTTGATCTTGATGTAAAAAGTAAAGTAATTTATTATTCTTTTCTGGCTGTTGCATATCTTGAGTTTCTAGTGCAAGAAGAAAGTTAAAACCTCCTGAAAGGGTCCTTTACTGAGATTGAACTATTATGTTGATCTGATCAATGGAATAGCATTTTAAGATAATTGTAAATCGAAGGTGCTTCTTTGCTGTTGGATCATTGTACAATTTTCTAATTTAAGTTCACATGTTATGCAAAATAACATCAGTCACCCCTTTTAATTTTTGGGAATTTTCATGAGCACATATAAAGATTTAAGTATGTTTCGTAGATTGAATCTTATAATTTTATTTGCTCTATTATTGAAGGTGCAAGAATGTTATGAGCTTTCAGCAGAGTATGAAAACAAGCATGATCCTAAAAAGTTAGAAGAGCTTGGAAATGTGTTGACAAGTTTGGACCCTGGCGATTCGATTGTCGTAGCGAAAGCTTTTGCTCACATGCTTAGCTTGGCGAACTTGGCTGAGGAGGTTCAGCTTGCTTATCGTCGGCGCAACAAAAAAAAGAAAGGAGATTATACCGATGAGAACTCTGCCACTACGGAATCAGATATTGAAGAGACTTTAAAGAGACTTGTGGTTGACTTGAAAAAGTCTCCTCAAGAAGTTTTTGATGCTTTGAAGAATCAGACTGTGGACCTTGTCTTTACTGCTCATCCCACGCAGTCTGTGAGAAGATCATTGCTTCAGAAGCATGGGAGGTTGGATACTCATATATTAAATCATATTAGTATCTGATATTCTGTATTTATATTTAGGCATAAATGTAAGTGGTTTTAACTGCTTAGTTTATTAAACTATGCCTTCTTATGGACTTCTTCTGACTCGTTCAGGATTCGGAATTGCTTAGCGCAGCTATATGCCAAAGATATTACTCCTGATGATAAACAGGAGCTTGATGAGGCTTTGCAAAGAGAGGTAATTTTTCATTGCGCATATTACCTTTCTTTTATTTTATTTTTATAAATTTTATCAACTTTGTATGTTAAATTAGGGACTAATTGACTGCATAACTCAGCCATTTATTATAGTCTTGTTGTCTATGGATGTTCCTGTATGCTCGGGTATCTTGATACTGTTTCGTTTTCAATGGGATCGTAGCATTGTGATTGTGTTTAAAGGTCCCCCCATTTTAATCCATATAGCATATATGTATGCAAACGGCTTTTTGATGTTGTGCTTTTCTGTCATTTTGCAGATTCAAGCTGCTTTTAGAACAGACGAGATCCGAAGGACTGCCCCAACTCCACAAGATGAAATGAGGGCAGGGATGAGTTATTTTCATGAAACAATATGGAAAGGCGTACCAAAGTTTCTGCGTCGTGTTGATACAGCACTTAAGAATATAGGGATTAATGAACGTGTTCCATACAATGCCCCTCTAATTCAATTTTCTTCTTGGATGGGTGGTGACCGTGATGGTATATATCTTTTTCTTAAATCAATTAGTTTCACAAATTCCTCAAGTGTTTTAAAAATATCGGTACCCCATTTTCTTGAATTACTGCTTTAAGTTTTTTAGTTGTCTGTTATATAAAGTTATTTCTTGGATGACCTTTTTTTGTAAATCAATTGCAGGTAATCCGAGGGTAAATCCGGAGGTCACTAGGGATGTTTGCTTATTGGCCAGAATGATGGCTGCTAACTTGTACTATTCCCAAATAGAGGATCTTATGTTTGAGGTACTCCATAATTAATTAAAAAAACATTCATTTGATTTTAGACAAGCCTAGCAATGTCTTTTCAGATGCTTTTGTTCTAACTCCATTGACTTCGACAGTTGTCCATGTGGCGTTGCAGCGATGAGCTTCGTGTTCGAGCTGATGAACTCCACAGTTCTTCAAAGAGAGATGCCAAGCATTACATAGGTAGCCTTCAAATTGTGTTGTTTGTCCAACATCATCCCCCAACAACCCCCCCCCCCCCCCCCCACACCAAAAAAAAAAAGTTCAGAACATTTATCTTCCTTTGTCATGCAGAATTTTGGAAAACAATCCCACAAAACGAACCCTATCGTGTCATTCTTGGTGATGTGAGGGATAAGCTCTACCAGACACGTGAGCGTTCCCGTCATCTGTTAGCTCATGGAGTATCTGACATCCCAGAAGAGGCAACCTTTACCAACCTTGAGCAGGTATTTCCAAAAACTTGATAATTCAATAGGTGATTGAATGACTAGATAAGTTACCTAATCAGTTGGTTCTATGCAGTTCTTGGAACCTCTTGAGCTCTGCTACAGATCACTCTGCGCTTGTGGGGATCGGTCAATAGCTGATGGGAGCCTTTTAGATTTTCTCAGACAAGTCTCCACCTTCGGGCTCTCCCTTGTGAGGCTCGACATAAGGCAAGAGTCTGACAGGCACACCGATGTCCTAGATGCCATCACTAAACATTTGGACATAGGCTCATACAGGGACTGGTCTGAAGAACGCAGGCAAGAATGGCTCCTGTCTGAACTCAGCAGCAAAAGACCCCTCTTTGGACCCGACCTACCCAAAACCGAAGAGATTGCTGATGTTTTGAACACATTCAATGTCTTAGCAGAACTCCCATCTGACTGCTTTGGCGCATACATTATCTCAATGGCCACAGCACCGTCTGATGTGCTGGCTGTCGAGCTCCTACAACGCGAATGCCACGTGAAGCAGCCATTACGAGTTGTTCCACTTTTCGAAAAATTAGCTGATTTAGAGGCTGCACCGGCTGCTGTTGCTCGACTTTTCTCAATTGATTGGTACAAAAACCGCATACAGGGTAAGCAAGAAGTGATGATTGGGTACTCAGACTCGGGTAAAGACGCCGGACGGCTGTCGGCAGCCTGGCAACTGTACAAGTCTCAGGAGGAGCTTGTCAAGGTTGCAAAGGAGTACGGAGTGAAACTGACAATGTTCCATGGTCGTGGTGGCACTGTTGGACGAGGAGGTGGGCCTACTCACCTCGCCATATTGTCCCAACCGCCGGATACCATACATGGATCTCTTCGTGTTACGGTCCAGGGAGAAGTTATTGAGCAATCATTCGGGGAGGAGCACTTGTGCTTCAGGACACTCCAGCGTTTCACCGCTGCTACACTGGAGCACGGGATGCATCCCCCTGTCTCCCCCAAGCCGGAATGGCGCGCCCTTCTGGATGAGATTGCTGTTGTTGCCACTGAGGAGTACCGGTCTATTGTCTTCAAAGAACCTCGGTTTGTTGAATATTTTCGCCTTGTAAGTATCTAAAAGGGACCCTGTTTTTACTGAAATTGCCTTACACCTCGAAGGTTTCTTGGGGTTTCCAAACCTCAGGGGGTGGTGTTATAGTTTTTTATCTTTTTTTTGACCGAACCACATGGGGTGTAGCAGTAATTTACCTTATTTTTATTCCTTGCATGAAGTAACAGAATTTTATGTAAATTGTTTTAGGCCACACCGGAGCTAGAATATGGTCGGATGAACATTGGTAGTCGTCCATCAAAGAGGAAACCTAGTGGAGGCATTGAATCACTGAGAGCTATTCCATGGATTTTTGCATGGACTCAGACGAGATTCCATCTCCCTGTTTGGCTAGGCTTTGGTGCAGCCTTCAAGTATGCCATAGAGAAGGACATTAGAAGCCTCAAAATGCTTCAAGACATGTACAACGAATGGCCTTTCTTTAGAGTTACGATAGACTTGGTTGAGATGGTTTTTGCAAAGGGAGACCCCGGTATTGCTGCCTTGTACGACAAACTCCTGGTTTCAGAGGACTTGTGGTCATTTGGTGAGCGATTGAGGTCCGACTATGAGGAAACAAAAATTCTACTGCTCCAGGTAATTTTCTTGGTGCCATCTATTGGTATATTGATCACAAGTACCAAGAATATCATTTTCTAAATTATGTCATTAAGAGCATTTAGTTTTGGTTAATTTGCCAAAATGAGGGGGTTATTTATAACTATGCTAAACCTTGTGCGGTCTGGTTGTAATTCATCCTAAATGTTTTAGATGTTCTTTGACATTGATTTCTCTCTGTCTCTGCATAGATTGCTGGACACAAGGATCTTCTGGAGGGAGACCTGCACTTGAAGCAACGACTCCGTTTGCGTGATTCCTACATTACAACCTTAAATGTGAGCCAGGCGTATACTTTGAAGCGTATCCGGGACCCACACTATCACGTAAAGTTGAGGCCTCATATTTCCAAGGAGTATATAGAGAACAAACCAGCTGCCGAACTTGTCAAGTTGAATCCAAGGAGCGACTACGCCCCTGGATTAGAGGACACGCTCATCTTGACCATGAAAGGTATTGCTGCCGGATTACAGAACACCGGTTAAATTGCAAGCCCGTTTCGCCCTTTGTCTGGGAGAGAGATTTATATGTATGCGGTGACGATCGGCTTGTTGTAGCCCCATTTTATTAGGGAAAAATCTGGCTTGTAGTTCCCTTTATGGGATAATAATAATAATGGTTTATGGATGTGTGTGATCAAATTGCTGTGACTTGAGGCACCAGCTTTGGCCTTAAATGGTTAATGGACTATAGATCTTGTACCTTGTTTTATTATAACTCTCAACTGGTACAATGGTGAATCAGTTATTCTATTTCATCTATTTTGGTTTATGTGGTTCCTGCATCAAGTAATACAGCCTCTCTCTCTCTCTCTCTCTCGCTCTCTATTATGTCTGTTATTTTCCTTTTACCATTGTCATTTTGCTCGTACACGGATCTCACGGATCATCAAGTATGCTGGCTGCCAGTATTTATAAGTTGAGTTCTCCAGTAACAATAGGCCTAATTTGTTTGCAGCGTCAATGAAATGCTGATATAATGGAGAGGGTAAAATGTATTATTTAACTTCCCAGCAAACTTAGAGTTGATTAAGCTTGAGCTTGGATTAAAATTTTTTCTATGATTTAAACTTTATAATTTGTGTTCTCAATCAAATTCAACTTACTTTCGAGATGGGGTTTTAAATGGGCTGAGTATTTCAGAATTATACCAGCTCAAGCTCGGAGAATTAAAATTGCGCATACTTAGAGCATGTTTGGATGAGTTTGTTTTAGAGAATAAACACTTATTTTAAAATATATATATATATTTCAAAGCAACAAAAAAAAAAAAATGGGAGCTTGAATTGGCTCTTTAAACAAAAAACAAAAGCCAAAATAGCTAAAAAGGATTTTTTTTTTTAAAAGCTAACCAAAGTAGTTTCAAATAAAAGCACTTTTTAAAACACTTTTAATTGTTATATCTAAACACAAAATTGCTTAACTTATAAAAAAAACTTTACTATAAAAAGCACTGTTCAATAAAAACTTTTTTAAGCACGTCCAAACTGACACTTAAACTGATTATATTCAAAATATAATTTTGAGTTATGAATTATATTATATAACCAGTACTTATCTAGTGCCAAGGCAAAGTAATATTTTTATTTATATATTATAATAAATTGAAATAAAATTAATAAATAAATTTCTATATAGAAAAATAATTGATAAAGTAGTTCAATTGATAACATAACGTGTTTAGTTTCAATATTAGATGAATAACTACGCTGTTCTCTTTTAAATTTATGCAGATGCAAGTGATAGTTAGTTTTTAACTTTAAAATTAAAGTAATTCATACGTAAAATATAACTATAAAATAATAATCATTTTATTATTTAATTTGGATTAAAATGTAGCACATCTTATTTCAGATTATAGATAAATATTGGATTCTTTTGGATAGTTGTGACTAACAATATACATATATAAATTAAAATAAAAAATATTATAATTTCATATGCATCACAATAAAATATAACGAGGCTATCGAAGTGTCTACCCGTGTGATGCTTACTTGGATGGTTTCAAAGTTTCTGAATTATAGTTATATATAGATTACTTTTATATATAATTATATTAATACTATTTATAATTCTAAAGTGTCGTACTCAAATTGGGCCTAATTTAGTCTATTTTCACCAAACTGTTCGAGCCCATGACCTGATATATCCTCCGGTCCAGGCTCCAAACATCATATTATTCAATCCCGGTCGCTGCCATTTCCACACACGCATGGTGCAAGAAATCAAGAAATTGTCAGCTGCTGATACATCAAATTTGAAGAATACGAAAGAAGTTTCCAGAGAGAGAGAGAGAGAGTAAGAGCAAATGGCTTTAACGACAAGGCAACGGCGGCCGTCGCCGGCGGATCTATCTACGGTGCCGTCTCCGTCGTACTCTAAGCTCGACAAGCCCGAAAAGTCCGGCGGCGGCGACGACATAGATCGGGGTTTTGGTTGGTTTCTGCCGTTGGTGTCTCTGGGAATGCTCCGGTACATGAGCGCCTCATCCAACATAATACACGACTGCGATGAGGTCTTCAATTACTGGGAGCCTCTCCATTACCTCCTCTACAAATCGGGTTTTCAGACCTGGGAGTACAGGTTGGTGATAAAGCCATGTTCTTGTACATGTCCAATTTGCATCTCATTTGATGTTAGTTGCTTGTTGGGTTTCCTATTTGATTAGCTGTGGATAGATTGTTCTATCTTTTTCTTTGTGAATTGAAATTTCACGGGCATCTGTTGTATGTATCGTGCAGCTCCCAGTTTGCACTGCGCTCATACTTGTATATTCTTGTCCATAACATAGTTGGTTGGCCTGCTTCTTTGTGGTTTGGGGAAGAAAAAGTAAGATACTCTTTTCGTATTCCATTCTTCTTATATTGTTCAAGTAGGAGAGAGTATTCAGTTTTTGTCACATTTCTAAATACTGGTTGAAATATTTCAGGTGAGGGTCTTCTATGCTGTGAGAATTTTTCTTGGTTTTCTCTCTGTCATTGCAGATGGTGCCCTGGTTGTAGCCCTCTCCAGGAAGTATGGGAAGCGCCTTGCTTCATATGCACTTGCGATGCTATGTTTAACCAGTGGCTGTTTCTTTGCAAGCACTAGTAAGTCGGCCTTTCAGAATTACTTGTTCTCCAGTTATACTCTTCTTCATTAGCCATCTCGAATTTAAATTCTCTCTCATGTTGTCTGTTAAGAGTGACGTGCGGTCTTATAAGTGGGACTAATTAGGCTGGATTTACCATTTCAGCTTACAAGACGATAGATGCATGAGGCGCTGGGGGCTGAGCCTGGTGTCTCATTTGTGTTTTCCCTTATAAAAATTGAAGTTGTTGTTTCACATGTAGGTTTTCTACCAAGTTCATTCTCTATGTATGCTATGTCTCTATCGACTGCACTTTTTCTTTTCGAGAAGCCTGCTGCTGCTGTTGCTGTTGCCGCTGCTGGGGTTATTCTAGGATGGCCATTCTCAATCTTGGCTTTTCTTCCAATCACTATTTACTCTCTCGTTAGAAGGTTTAGGCATGCAATTGTTTCTGGTGTGGTAACTTCTCTTGCTCTTGTGGTAATTTCTGCGCATTCACTTAACATTTGAGCTCATATTTACAATTATGATAACCATTCCATACTTTTTCTTGTATCTTTAGTTCTTCTATGTTTACATATTACATAACACATATATCCACAACCTTGCAGGCGCTGTCTGTGTATGTCGACTACCTCTACTACAGAAAGTGGACATCCTCTGTTCTCAATTTATTGATTTATAATGTCTTAGGTGGTGGAGAAAGCCACTTGTATGGCACCGAAGGGCCATTGTTTTACCTGAGAAATGGCTTCAATAACTTCAACTTCTGTTTCATTCTTGCTCTGCTTTTCATTGTAATTTTTCCCATTTCAAAGAAGAAGTATGCTCCTGAGTTGTTGGTCATTGTATCACCCATCTATATCTGGCTTGCTTTTATGTCTTTGCAGCCGCACAAGGAAGAAAGGTAAAATTTATTCCTACTCTCCTTTTCAATCCGGAGCCTTCATCTCCATTTAATATATATATATATATATTTTGCCACTGGGGTTGGTCATCCCACTCTAGGATAGCACTCTCTATGGAAAGATAGTGGGTTGTGCTTCGCTCGCCAGGGCCATGCACCGACAGCTCAATTTATTAGCACTCTCTTTCATCCTTCCTGGTCAAGATCTTTGCTTGTTGACCACTTTTAGATGAGCAAATCTTTCACTCAATCAGGATCCACACTCAAACATGTTCATTGGAGGCCTCATGTGCATACTTCGCTACAATTCACTTTATAGCCACATCTTTATGCGCGACTATTGAGTATCCAGACCTGTTTCCTTTATGCCACATTTCCACCCTACCTAAACTCTACACACTTTTCACTTTTACTTCATCAAATCACACGGCCACATCAATGAAACAACAGTACTCCTGAAAATATGAAATTGAAAACTGAAAATGAAAATGAATCCAAATGTGCTCTAAAGTTTATATCTAGGATCATTGGTTCTATTTCAATTTGGAATGCTGCAGGTTTTGCTTTCTCCTTAAAGACTTACAAATATGGAATCATTTTGGAAAGGTGTAAACCATTATAGGCATGAAAATTTAATCAGGTATCTGGACAATGTTGCTATCAAACTCGGGATGTGATCTGGAATTCTCAAGAACAGGGAGAGGGGGGGGGGGGGGGGGGGAGAGAAGAGGGGTGTGTGTTTGTGTGTGTGGAGGGGTTCCAAGAAAAGAGAGGTCCAGCGCTAGCTTTTAAAACAAATGGGTGAAGATTGTTGCTAATTATTGTTAATATCCAATCATTTTGCAGATTCCTCTATCCAATATATCCGCTTATTTGTGTCGCTGCCTCAGCTGTCATTGAGAGCTTTCCAGATTTATTTCGGGACAAGTACAACCCCAATGATACTTCTATACTAGTTGTGGTAAAACTTTTACATCATCAAGCAATCTCTTGTTAGCTCTATGGTCGATGCTTCTAGGACTTATTTTCTTTGCCTGTGCAGATAGCAAAAGCTGTGCGTCCTTTGGCTCTTGGAGTCATTCTATATGCCTCCCATTCTCGAACGTTTTCCTTGATTAATGGTTATTCTGCTCCATTGGAGATTTACAAGCATTTAGAACACCATGTTGATGCAGGAGAAGGTAAAACACAAGTTTATGTTTCATCCTACTATAGTGATCTTAAACTGGCAGTTACTAGTCTGATATCACAAACTCATTCTTCCGGGCATCATTTCTTGAAACGTTTTCATTGACATGCCACCTTTTGTATACCAATTTCAAGAAATGATAATATGAGTCTTTTTTATTACTTTCCATGCCTTAGTTTTCATTCTTCTAAGTCTTTTCTTTTACATTCTATATAGGTTCTGTCCTGTGTGTTGGAAGTGAATGGCACAGATACCCATCGTCGTTTTTTGTTCCCGAGTATGTGAGTGAGGTTCGATGGATAGATGATGGGTTCAGAGGTCTTCTCCCTTTCCCATTCAACTCAACATTGGGTGGAACTTCTGCGGCTCCATCTTATTTCAACAACAAGAATCAGGCATCACATATACAATATGTAATTTGATTTCTAGTCTGCTCTTTAAATTATCTTCTTTCTGGAGAATCTAGTTTTGTCCGCATTTTACTGTTGGAGTGACTTTTTCTCTCCACTGTTTCTATTTATTGCAGCTCCAAGATCTAGATAAATGCACATTCCTTGTGGAATTGCACCTCCAAAGACCTTACCTTCCTCGTGGGAGTGACTTGACGACATGGGAGGTAACTCTTTGTCTCTCTCTCTCTCTCTCTCTCTGTCTCTCTCTCCCTCCTTGCACTTTATCTAATCATCTTACGGCACACTGTCCACAGGTGTTGGCTGCGCTACCTTATCTAGATCGGGAACTGTCACCTCCCAAGTACCGGTCATTCTTTATTCCATACCTCTGGCAGCAGAACAATGTCTTTGGCTTGTACAAACTACTAAGGAGAGTACCGAAATCGTAGCAGATGCACGACTGAATCTCTAACTCGTTGCAGCGACTCTAATCTGTAATGAACCTGCTATGTACCGTGCGAGCTAATGCCCCATTACCCTTGCTGGAAACTGGGTTTTAGATGCTTCGTATATGGCTAGTCATTGATGCTATGTTTAGTCCTTGAATTTCAGTAAAGAAAACACAATCTCTTTTTGGCTTTGAATGACAATACTCCAATCACTGATCCCTTTTGATTTCTTTGTACTTTTTCTTGTCAAATTCCATGTTCCAAACATAGCTTTAAGTGTTCTAGTGGAGTTTCGTTCTGATCTAACTATTGAATACTGAGTTTGTTGTCCGGTGGTACATGATTAACGTTATAAATATAAATGTGTTTTCTCGTCTATTTTTCACTTTAATCATTTCGACCCTATTTTTCTCTTGTCGATTTATGAATTTCAATTAGGTTTGATACGAGAACTCTTTAGTAAGAAAAAGAATCGGAATGTATTAAAGAAATAATATTAATTGTTTTATTAGTTTAGTTATAAAATGTGTCGGAATGAACGATACTAGCACAATAAATTGTGGATAGAAATTCGTGTTGAATGTTTTGAGTTCCATCATCAATTCCAAATAGTAAGTGCTTTTCCTCTCTACCTCAAAATAACAACGAAAAAAAAAAATAAAAAAACAAATACCATACTACCGCTTAATATCAATAAACAAAACTACAAATATAATCCAATATTATCAAAAATTAGAATTTAGTGAAATTAAAATTGTATATCAAGGTCGAAGAAACTACTTCCGATATACAACATTACACCTGGTAACATAAGTTGTATAAATAGAGAAAAAATCGGTGCACCACTCTTTTCATGGTCTCTTCACCTCTATATAATTCCCCCCCCTGGGGCAAAAACCAGCAAGCATCACACACAACAAGAGAAGACGAATAAACAGCTTTTTCCATAAAAAAAAAAAAAAAGAAAAAGAATAAAAAACGAAAGAAATGGCAAAAGCTGTTGCTCTCCTCTCTGCTCTGTGCATGGTGGCCGTGGCCGCGGTTAGCGCCGATAATCCCAAGGATTCAGTCATAAATGTTGAAGGCTCCGTCTACTGCGACCCGTGTCGCGTTCAATTCGTCACGGCACTCAGTAGACCCGTTAAAGGTGAGAGTTTTCTTTTATTCTCTAATCCACATAACATAATCATCCATGCATGCAGCTGTTAGCTTGATTTGTCTCTTTATTAAATACCGACAGGCGCGGTGGTGAGATTGGAATGCAAGGACATAGAGACGCAGAAGGTGACGTACTCGGTGGAGGGAAGGACGAACGAGGAAGGGAAATACGTGATCGGGGCGAAGGGTGAGCACGAGGAGAACGAGATATGCGAGGTGAAGCCGGTGAACAACCCGGATCCCGGGTGCCCGGAGCAAATGAACGACGTGCTCGACACCAAGCTCACAGTCACCGACAACAACGGTATCCACACCAAAGTCCGGTACGCGTCCCCTCTCGGATTCATGACCAAGGATGTGGAGCACAAGTGCGTCGAGCTCATCCAGGAATTCTTCAAGGAAGATCAGGAATAGATTCATTTCACTCCATCAATCACAATTCGCAACCTTTTTTGGCCATTTCTGTTAGGTGATCATCTATTAGTGCTTAGTGTAATAAGTAGATTGGCTTTAGGAGCTTCTCTTGTTTAGTGTTTTGTACTCGCTACGACAAATAAACAAATAAAAAGCCAATCTCCGTTTTGATTTGAAAAGGGGGAAAAAAATGGTCTGAAATTTGGATTTGAACGATAATTTCACTATTGGACAAATATTAAACAATTGGAAAGAGGTAAAATTTGGATTTAAATATAAAAGGATCACTTACACTTTACTTCCTCGAATATATTGAAATATATATATGTGCGCATGTAGTTCGAAAAGTATGTAACAATTTAATTATACTTTAAATTGAAGTCCGAATCGTTTTCAGCTAACAATTATGTTCTACATTATAATATTAAAAAGAAAGTAAGAAAGGTTGCAATTCAGATACTAAAAAATAGTAGAAGGAACGTAAAAGGAACTATATATCTTGACTATTTGAAGACTCCTTCACTGATCCATATTTTTAGTTGAGCGAATGAGTAACACTATTACACGAACTCTATTGAATTTGACGAAGGAGATTCTTACATCCCTTATTATATTCTTCTTGTTGTGTCGGATTGTGTTTTCGAATAAATAAACCTTAATTTTTCTGTTAAGTATATATATATATATATATATACACACACATAATTGCAATCGAATCTCAACTAAAGGACCAAATCATCCGCCGAAAAATCTTCATGGAGAACAAGGATAAAATGATTGGACCCTAAAATTAGAGGCCAATTGGGAAAGGGAACAATTGAGTCTATGTGTGAAGATCGTTCATTGTTGAATGTGATGGCCCTCGATAAGATAGGGTCTTAGTCGATGAGACCTAATTTAATTGGCCAATTTGGCCTGATGAAAAGGCCCCAAAATTACGAGGCTTAGATTCAATTCTCACAAAACATGTGGCATCTATTCTGTTTTAATAGTAGCATTTGTTTCATTTTCATAGTAGTTTTTTTTTTTTTTTTGATCAAATTACTTTCATAGTACTTTGTGGTAGTTTGATTATTTATTTATAGTTACAATAGTTGTTGATATTGATTTATATTTGGCCATGTAACTGATGATGATATTGATAGTTATGTAATAATAGTTTGTGATAATAATGTAAACGATATACTCAAAATAAGATAGGGTTTTATGAAGATGGTGAATATTTAGTTAATAATTAACAACTTATAAATTACAAATGATAATATGAATTTATAAAATGTAGGCTAAAATTAATTGATGAAAAAAGAGAGGTCCAACAAGTTTTATTATTGGCGATGGACGCTTTGGCCCATAAAGGACGCCCGCAATAAGAATTGCCCAAGTGGCAACTTAGGTAAGACGAACTGAAATTTTGACTAAGAGGGTATTTGTTAAGCTTATAAGTTTTTACTGCTAAAATTTGACTCATCTTTGTTACTGACGAATTTGATTACGAATTTTACTCTCATAATTTACGCGATATTTTTTTGAAGTTTATAAGCTATTAAGTTGTATTTTGAAAACAAATCGTCAAAGTTTTTTGATTAATAAGATTTTCAATATAATTTCATTTCATATTAAATTTATTTTACATTTTTACTTATTTTAATTTATTAAATATTTAAAAAATACATTCATACAAAAATATAATAAATATTCGTAATTTAATTTATCAAAATTCAGATGTATAATTAGTAATTTTTTATTTTGCACAAACTACATATTGATGCATTGAAAAATATATTTGGCCTTATGTTTTTTGGTCTAAAGGTTTGACCACCCTAAAGTCCTTTTTTTTTTTATGTCAATTCGTCCACAAAATAAAATGGAGCACCATGAAAATTTCCCACGATCAAACCCTTCTCCCAATTTCTAGTGAGAGAAAGAAAAGAAAATTCTCATTGTTAGCGTAAACTCTCCGACTAAGAGAGAGAGAGAGAGAGAGAGAGAGAGAGCCGAGAGAAGAGAACAACAGCCTGCATATTCAATCCGATGGCCAACAGCAATTTACCGCGGAGAATCATCAAGGTACTACCTCCGATCTTAGCGTTGTGGTCTCGATCCCTCTTATAATTTCTCCATAAACCCTAGAATTTGAAGCTGTTCGGTTCGAATTGTTCGAAGTTAGTGTGCTTTGATTTGTTTGGATTGGTTGAAATAGCTTGTAATTTTGATGTTTTGTTCTGTCCTCTTTTTTGATCTAACAGGAGACCCAGCGTCTTCTCAGCGAGCCAGGTAAACCCCCTTTAATGGCTACGCGTGGATATGCATTGGAAGTAAATTCAATGTTTGAGCTGAAAATGAAACGGAAGCGTATAGTTTTGTACTTGTTGAAGTCTAAATTATTTTTATTTTACTTATTTTTTTTTTTTGGGGGTGCGGGGTGGGGATGTGGGGTTTTTCTGTTTCAGAAATTTAATGTAGAGATATTGCTTGGTGTGTTTATCTTGTTTTGTTGTCTCTTATAATTTCCATGTTTGGATATGAAGCATTGCGGGTTAGTTCTGTTTCACTTTTGGCCAGCTGTTCATGATCATATTGAGCATAAATCTTTGATCTTATTTGCGATTTTTACCAAATGTGGATTATATTAAACTTCAAGGCAATTGAGCATTCTGTGTTGTGCGTGGATGCAGCACCAGGAATAAGTGCGTCTCCTTCAGAAGACAATATGCGGTACTTCAATGTAATGATTCTTGGTCCGACACAATCTCCTTATGAAGGTAAAGAGGGCCGGCATCCTCTGTTAACTGAATAAATATTCGTTGAAGGCAGATATTTGCAGTATATGCTCTTTTTGGTGCAGTGTTTAGTGAGTTTCTATCATTAACCACTGTGTCCATATGTGGACTATTTTCAGCTATTTTGACCCTTGTGGAGGAGTCGAAATCCTTGGCATACTACCTATTCTTTTTAATTCTTCTTGAAAATTTTAAACTTTTGAGGGTGGAGTAAGAAGAGCGGCTAGTATAGGTGGTTTGCTAATTTGTCTAAGGCTATCTTCTCTACTTTGTATCTTGAGACTTGTGCCTTGGGTCTGATCCCATGATCTTTTATACGACTTAATTTTTTGTGTTTGTTGCTGCCAATTACGAGTCTATCAAGCCAGTCTTGTTCTAGTACTAAGATTCTAGTACTATTGTAATATCTGTATTCTTTGTCTTCCCATGTTGTTTTGTTATGCATTTAGTTTCTGGCTTCAGGTCATGCTGTTTAGTGAGCTATTTATTTGTCTGAACAAAAAGTATTTGTTTATGCTAATGGATGAGTTGTTTGATCTGAATATATATATACCATCCCTCTCTTCTCTGCATGACAAATTTATAATAAGGAGCCCTGTTCCCATGTGATTAGATATCTGTTGCGGTGGTAAATAGAGTGTAGGGTGGAAAAGCTTTCCAACCTAATGTTGTTTTGTTATATTTGTACATGTTACGGTCTCCTGCCTTGTATATCTGGACCACTTAGTGTAGTGAGCGAATGGGCAAATGGCATGCTTTCAATTCAGATTCTTTTCCTAATCAAAAGATACAAAATATGGTTTTATCTAGTTCTTACTTGTTTCTTGTCTACTATGTAGGAGGCGTTTTTAAGTTGGAATTGTTTTTACCTGAAGAATACCCCATGGCTGCCCCTAAGGTACTTCATGTTGGCTTGATACAACTAGCTGATGATTAATGCTTTGTATTTTTAATTATGTATTACGCCTTCATTGATGTCGTAGCGTTCGCTTTCCTTTTCCTTTCTTAGGTAAAGTTTTTATAACAAGGAACTGAGTGGTATCATACCCATTTCCCATAAAGACAACACCAGCATTATTAAGGAACAGTTTAAGAAGGTTCAATTGACCGAAATGAATTTATCTGTGGTATTTTGGTGGTTATGTTCTCACATAAAGTATAGTCAGCAACTAATAGGCATGCCTCTGTTTTGACTTTTTCTCAGTTTTGAGTGAGATTTTACATAGGGAATATCTTATTTGAGTCACTAAGTAATAGCATAATATTTTTTTAAGAATACTGTTTTGAATATGATTCATACGTTTAGCATAGTGAGGTTGTCTGAATGTACTGCTGATCCTAGCGAGTTAACCGGTGACTAATGACCATGTCCATTTGGTCTTTAGGATGAACTGTATGTTTTCAAGTATTCTCCTGAAGAGAGTTATTGTTTAACCTCAACTTCCAATGGAAATAAACGTAGTCCTCTTGTGACAATCCTTTTTACTGAGACTTCGCAACCAGTTCTAATGAAAAGTGATTGTGTTTGTCTGGTTTGGAAGTGAGAACATGCCTGACTATTTTGACACTATCTTCCAACAGGTTCGCTTTCTCACAAAAATTTACCACCCAAACATTGATAAGGTTTGTTTTCTTAGTCTGGATTTTCTTGATTTATATGGCCAAGTCCACCATTTTTGCATATTGATTAATGAAATTTGAATGCAGCTTGGAAGGATATGCCTGGATATCCTCAAGGACAAATGGAGTCCAGCTCTTCAGATTAGAACTGTACTTTTAAGGTAATGAAATTTAATGGTCTCATAAAAAATTTAAAGCTTTCACATCGTTGCCAAAATGCACACATCAAGAACTAAAAGTGTGGTGAATTCCGAAGAATGCAGCCTATGAAACTTCTTCCTTCGGCATTAGTTATGGGATTTGAGACTCCTGCTTACATAATTCTACAGTTGTCTTTTCTTCATTTACTCCTTATCCTCATTCTGTTGCTTATGTTTAGCATTCAAGCACTTTTGAGTGCTCCAAATCCAGATGACCCACTCTCTGAAAACATCGCCAAGCATTGGAAAACAAATGAGGCTGAAGCTGTTGAAACAGGTATTATGCTTTTGATTCTTGCTTCTCAAGTGAAAACCTAGTCATGGTGTCAATCTGAGATCCCTACTTGATCATGTTCATTTTGTTATCAATGTTGCAGCAAAAGAATGGACGCGTTTATATGCAAGTGGTGCATGAAGTACACCCAGAATTTCCAAAAAATAACTGAAATTGTATCTTAATTGACCATGGAAATGAATGTGGATAATTTGGAAGAATGATTATGCTTGAAAACATTGGAGTTTTCTGTCCACAAGGATCTGGGCATTCCTACTTATTTACCCGTTTCAAAAACTGCGATTCAAAGTGTATAATGAACTAAGATATTTGTTATGAAATGTGATCAACGATTATGTTAAACAGTCTACTCTTCTCTGGCTGACAAGTTGTTCTTAGTGATCGGCAACTATTCTTGTCTTGTGTGAAGATCTTTAGAAAAACTTGATAAACAATCCCTCTGTCAGGCCAGCTGAATTTTGTTTAGAACATGACAAGCTGAGAAATGTTATTGATTTTGCCGAAGGTTTAGTTGTAACTTGTGTTGCTTACAGTTGAATTGTACCTGTTTTCTTCCAAGTTTAACAACCAGGATGTTGGTGGCCACGACCACGAAGAAAATAAAAAAATCATCATTATTTGAATTCAAGTCCTGCTTAATTCCGTTTGATTAGGGAAATAATGTATGATCGGGATTTAATTTTGGATCTTTAGTTGGAACAAAATCAAGATTACTGAGATCGGGTTCAAATTAATTTGTATTAATATTGACAACCTTTTGTGGCCGTCGTGATTGGACTCAACATAAGCAACTCAGCCACCATGTAAGCACTATACCCTAAAACACAAAAGTAAAGACAAATATATTAACTTACACCGTAGCTCTACAACTCAGTTATCAATTTTAATAGTGGTGACTTATTCAAAAAAAACGAACAAACAAACGGTGAAAAGTTTATACATAACATATTTTTCAAAACCATTAAAAATGCTAAAATTATTATTCTAATATTTTTTTAATTATTAAACGTATGTAATCGGTGGGGGAAAAAACTCCTCACCAACATTCTTTTTTCTTTTTTTTTTATTCATAGTGGTGCCACGGCCCACGGTTAAAGGCTTAAGAAATTGTAGAATAGTGATAATATATCTATTGGTCTGTAGTGGGGGAGCCACTAATACTTTGGGGGTGCATGTGCACTCGTTGTAATTAAATTTAAATGACTATTTTATTTATTTTTTAGTGTATTTGTCTTTCAATGTACTTCTCAATTTTCAAATTTAATTATTTATATTATCTGTAGTTTATAATTGGTTAAATGCACCCTCGGAATTCTGGCTCCGCCATTGTCTATCTATACAAAATGACGCTACAAGTTGCAGCAGATGAATCAAAAAAAAACCGCCCGATTAAACCAAAGCGAATAGACTTCGATGAATTCAACCATTAAACCTCTACAAAATGCTATAAATATCCCAATTACATGCATGCAAACCATATATATTCCAAAATCATTAACTATTACTAATCATTACATCCAAAGAACTAACAAAAAATGGCCGAAAAGGAAGGCGGGGTAGTGAAGAAGGGCCACGAGGAGGCCCTGAAAATGGCGATAGCCCTGCTGGAGGAGTTCGGGCTGCCACTAGGGCTTCTGCCATTGGAAAACGTGATCGAAGTGGGCTTCGTGCGGGCCACGGGCTACATGTGGATCTTGCAGCAGAAGAAAGTGGAACACGACTTCAAGATGATCGGCAAACTCGTGAGTTACAGCAACAATATCAACGGGTACGTCGAGAAGAAGAGGATAAAGAAGCTCGCCGGAGTGAAGGCCAAGGAGCTGATGCTGTGGCCACCGGTGAGCGAGATCAAGGTGGAGGAGCTGCCAACCGGGAAGATTCAGTTCAAGAGTCTTGCCGGCATTACTAAGACCTTCCCGGTGGAGGCCTTTGCTTTAGGTCAATGATTGATCGTGTAATATTTTTTGTTACACTTATCAATACAAGTGACCTATATGGACAAGGGATTGAGAATAAAAAAGAGAACTATACTTTACACGAAAAGTATTGGAGAAGATCCAGATTACTTTAACATTGAGTGATCTTTTTCTAAGAAAAAATAAAATAAATTTTCATATGTAAAAGTTTTGCTACTTGTATTGTTGTGTATTTTATTGTAATGGAAATTACATTACAGTTCCGAAACAAAAAGAGCCTGAAGTGGAGGCATGGGGCATGGACCACTGGCCTAGTGGAGACCTAGTTGAACTAGCCCAATGACAATGGGCCTCACAAGCCCATTTGGATTGTTGATTCATGACTCTGAAAATCAAGGGTGGAGGAGATTCGGATTTGAAGCAAATGGTGAGGGTGTTTAGCTATGTATTTGGTCTGGAAGATTTGAAGTAACTAATTCTAAAATAATTAATATTAATAAATAAATCGAGTTAATTTATAATTTGAAATTATTATAATGTAAAAATTAGTAAATAACAAGACAAAATTAAGGTTAATTACAGTTTATACCCCTAAAATACACAATTGTCTTGAGTTAGTCCTCAAGCCCTATGTGAAATTTTTGGGCATTTAATATTTTAATTCATAATCCTAAATTTTAAAACCTTCTATCTATAAGTAGCCGATAAGGCCTATTTTAATGGGCAAAACTGCACCCAACATAATGAGTATTTTCTTTATATATTTATCAAAATGTGGGTCTTCTTGTATATATATATAAAATCTTTTTATTTACTTATAATGTCTAATTTGTAATTTAAATTATAATATAACAATTTGATATCTATTAATTAATTTATTATTAATATAATTGAATAGAATGTATTTTGTCATTGTCGTTAACAAAATGATGCGAGTAAACCCTCAATTTATTTATAATGAAATGAATCACACACTTATGTAGTCATGGATTTTACGTGAGATAGAGAAATATATAGTCTCATTTGATGATTGACATATGAGCTTTGTAGCATCCTCTATGTTACTGATTATCGAGGACACAATAATTGGGTGTCTCACAAAAGAACGCCTACAATTCATCATATAACCATCAGCGTCATTTGTCATTTTCTTTCTCCATCCCGACAACAAAATAATATATTTATATATATATATATACATACATATATAAACACACACACACACACACATACACACATATGATTGTTTTTGACTAGTCAGTCAAATTTTTCACATCATCTTTTTTTACCTTGTTGGGAGATTCCCCGAGTAACAAAGCAACAATTGATGGGTCTTGTCAATTATCCTGTACCTGTCTTTGACTAACACTTTTCTAAGATGCCCAATTTCAAGAATTCTTTTTTTTTTTTCTTGTTTGCAAATAAGCAAATATATATTTTCAATTATATCAATAATTTACATATTACAACTCGAAATATCCCGTAATCCACCGTATAAATTGAAGATTCTCATAATAATAAAATAAATAAATTACAATTAAATTAGAAACAACAAAGCATACTTTGATGAAAAAATCAAAACGAATTTCAAGAATTCAAACACGTACGGGCAAAATCAGTAAGAAAAAATGTGCCATTTCTTTGTACTGGTACCGCAGTTAATGCTTAGCGGATAAAAATACTGAAAAAAAAAAGATTGAATTTAATGCACAGGAGACGTTTGAGTGGAAAAGAAAACCAGGACGTTGATTTGTAACGGCTCTATTTTCGGGATTGCATCATGCAGTGCAGGATATGAATAATCCTAACATATCTGTCTCTTATTCACAAATTCGGGATTTGTTGTATGTAAGCTGAATGGTTATATACTCAATTGTATCGTAAATTATTATATGATAATACAATAAAGTAATAATAAAAGGTGCTAACATTATTATATATAATCGGATGATTCATAAATAAATCGATATATATATATATATATTTATATATATGTGCATGAATGAGTCCAAATTTGTAGAAGGAAGTCCGATATATGCTAGATATGAAAATATATAATAGCAAAAATTCAATTACATCATTGTTGTAATTTGTGTGATGTAGATGTTACAATTTGAAACTTTCGCATAGATACGAATGTTCTCATTTGTTATAAGGGTTTTAATGTGATTTCATGGGACCCAATAACTGAAAATTAATTTGAGAAACATCATACAATTGTTTTCACATAATAAATGGTTACCGTTCTTATGAAATATCTTTTTATTTTAGACATATTGGTGCCCTATTTTTTTTTAATTAATATAACCCTTAGTGTGTGTTGTTGGAATTCTTTATATATATATATATATATATATATCGAAGAAGCATTGGTTTAACGGTAAATTAATTTCAAAGTTATGGGTTTAAATTCTTGTAAATATGAGTATTGTTTTAAATTTTTATTTATTTTATAGTAATATGTTGTGTTTATTTAATATTTGGAGATAGTTGATTGTAATAAATTGGCTCAAGTATAGTAAAAAAAAGGGATAAAAAAAAAAAAAGAAAAGGTGAATTCTTTGCAAATGTTCAATCATACGTCTCCGAATTGATACTCTATTAGCCCTCCGTTGCACGTCTCGTCCAATCGAACAAGTGCCGGGGAGCGCCTCCCCAATGCTCGGACAGCTTCGTAGTGTAATCTTGGGGAGATGTCGTCTTCAAACCCCTCCCTACGATCGGTGCTCTACGCCAACCTTGCTTTGTTTCTCTCCCTACGAGATACGAAACAAGATTTAGATGTGCAATTGAATTGGCTCGTCCCCATTCGTATTTTTGTTAGATTGTACAATTCGTTTCATTACAAATCGATAAAATCTATCCTTCATTTGTTAAGAGCTCACTCCATTCACTGTGGACCCCACCCCTACCTCGAAAGCAAAAATTTACGGGGCGGGTCAAGGGGTCCATATAATATATATATATATATATTATTTTTCAGTTACTTTCTAGCGAGTGTGAGTATTTCTCTTGTGGCCCCTTTTGGTCAGCTTTACCCAAAATCCTGTGTCCGTTTTCGCTGCACTTTATTTCAATTAATGGTTAGGTGCATTAATTTCTGCAAATTTGGGGGTTTGGCCTTACTATTATTATGAGATAATAACAAAGGGTGGTCACGCACCAGTTATAGCGTTTGGAAGATATGTACGTATTAGCTTTCGTGGGCAAAAGCTTTTTTGGTGTGTTGTTTGGGCAAAAATTGGGTACGTTACACTTTAGAAGCTACTATTCCGTATCGGGGCCCCATCGCCCATCGGTCGCCAGTCTTAGCAAAGAGATGACAACTACATTTATGGTCCTAACTATTCAACCCCTTTGCTATACTACGTATAGTGCACTTCACTCCATGAACAAACAATTCATGATTATTTGATTCTTTTTTAATCATTTTTAATCACGTATTCAAAAAATTAGAATTGCACTCTACTGAGTGTGGTGTAAAATATGTACTCAAATACATGTATTTAACTAGTAGGAAATTACTACTTTTTACACTAAAAATGCAGAAGAATTTTTCCATTCTTCCCTTTCAAGAAGGTAGTTTGAACTTTTATTACCCGTTCGTATTAAGTTTTCTATTGTGCTGATTAATAATTGATGAGTGTAACAAGATAATACGAAAATACAATAGAAGGTTTGAACTGTTGAGAAGAAAGTACGAGAAAAATCCTAATTATCACCACTTTCAAGTGTAAGCATAGAATTTAGTGCAAAGAACATTATAAAACATCAATCCACCATAGATAACAGCATAACTTCATGCTTTATTATTTTATTTATTAGCGATAGTTAAAAAATCAAAGTCCATAGTCATTAGAGAAGTAGAATGTACACGAAAACTCCCTTTTCCCTCCTGAAATTTCACATAAAACAATTGAGGACAAGGTACTACATCGACATGGCACGTCAAGAATTATAAAATTCAATCTAAATTTTATATATATCAGTGAACAAAATGCATTGGCAGCACAAGAATTGAATGCTGAAAATTGAAGTGTGCTCCACCTGAATGGGCGGCCAAATTGCAGCTGCCCTAATTTCTCTCTCTCTCTCTCTCTCTCTCTCTCTAACCCCCATTTACTTAATTTGTTCCCACCGACGACCATTCCCTTTATTACAACAATGGGTGGGGACTGTTTGGGGGTTACCAAATATTTAATGCTTTACATGTGATTTTTATTTATTTATTATTATTCTTATTTTTGGCAATGTTAGGGGACCAAAAAAAAAAAAAAAAAGACCCCCTCCCTCTCCAACGTGTGTGATTAGGGCTTTTGACGTGGCATGATTACTATGAGAAATTCTTGTATGCATTGCACCAGCCATGGGGTGTAGGTCTCGTTCAAGCATCCAAATGTTAGAATTATAATATACATACATATGAAGATCTTTTATCAAAAACACATGAGATGTGATTTAATTCTAAATATTGGTGCATAGGTAGAGCAGATACACGAGGTACATACAAGAACTTTCCGACTGATGCTACTTGTTCAATGGAGACACCAGATACAAATTTTATATCCAAACATCATCAGCTTTTGAAATAATATACCACCGCTGCATAATCAAGAAGTGAGTTGCAATCATGTTGGATTAAAAAAGTTGAGGTTGGTGTACAAGGGCATTCATTATAGGCCACATTGGGATGAATTGTATCATGATATTTGGTACTCACACACACATATACACATTATATATATAGAACAGGTAGTAGACAGGTATAGTTTAATCAGTCGATAAGTTTAATTCTATTCAACTACCCAAAGCACAACTTAAAAAGAGATTAACAATGAATAAAGAACATCCACTTGCATAACAGAGACAGGAGGGGGCAAGAAAATAAATGAAAACTTATATGATCCAAGAAAACCATCAATCAAATGAAAGAAAAAGGGGGTTTCATATAAAGATGAACTATCAAGATGTCTACAAGGATGGTACAAGAAAATTTAAAGAAAAAATAAAATAAAATTGAGAATTTTTTCTTCTTATTGATTGAATGATTGAGAAAAGAAACCTCAATAACAATGACATCATATTCATCCTTCTTTCACTAACCCAATAACGCGCCCACCACGCAATTGATTTCCTTCAATGGGCCTCCAATTTTGTATATATCATCACATATATACATGTACAGAATCCTCATCCAAAAGCCATCCAGCCAACAAGCCACCTCTCTCTCCCTCTCTCTCTAAACTCCAACTAAACATCCTCCAACCCAGAGATTGTACATACTCCTCACTACTCTCTTTTCTCCAATGAAGATATACTATGAAATAGCCGCCCTAACGGAAAATGGTAAGGTAAAAGGTCATAAATGAGAAACGAGAAAAAAGGAACAAGAAGAAGGAATCAGACAGATGAATGAATGAATAAAAACAAAAGGGCAAAATGGTACTAAGCTATGGTCTTTTGATACCAATGGCATTTTGGCAGATATACGGCTCCTATCGAGATTATTATGTAAAACAGCTCTAATTATGTCACAGGGTAAAACTAATAGCCGGTGGAAGACAAGCTTTGGGATGATGCAAGAAGAGGAAGAGCATGACAGTATGATCATCATCAACACCTCAAATTCATCTAAATACTGTAATGCCTCACCGATGACTCCAAAACCTCTGGACTTGGGCAGATCATTTCCTTCACGCGGATGCCCTTTCTGTATATCTTGAACGTTGGCACTATTCTAACATTCTCAGCATGCGCAATTGCAGTGCTCTCTTCAATATCAACCTTCAAATTAAACATAAAATAGACAACTTTAAGATTTTTGTACACATGTTTTCAAGAGAACATGGATAAATATCAGAATAAAGATGAAGTCATACTTAACCATAACATAAAAGCATTAGAGAAAACAATATACATATATATTTCTTTTTTTTCCATCCAAACCATGCGCTTTTTACACTTTGCAACATAAATTATTTT
Source organism: Petrea volubilis (assembly GCA_026212405.1). Taxonomy (NCBI): domain Eukaryota; kingdom Viridiplantae; phylum Streptophyta; class Magnoliopsida; order Lamiales; family Verbenaceae; genus Petrea; species Petrea volubilis. Next base: position 38,664,620 of record CM047870.1, read on the forward strand.
GTGTGACACTGCACCAACCAGACTACACGTTTCTTAAATATTGCAATATATCACCTTTTCCAGCAGAATATGAATTCCCCAGAATACATTCGAAGATGAAATACAGGAAAATGTGTAAAAGTCCTTATTGTTTCTGAAGGATGAAGTGTCACAAAAATAGTTTAGATGGCAAAGTATTATAAGCCCACATAATCTGAATGCCAAAAGCATCTTCTTTTTACCCCCAAAACATTAACTGATAAATACAAAGTTAATTGCAGGACCTGAGAAACACAAAGTTAATTTGCAGGACATGTACCTTGAGAAAATTAATAGATGGATATCGGGAACACAATGTATCCAAGAGTGGAGATATCTGTTTGCATTGTACACTGGAGCCAGTTTTGAAATGGACCACAGATGCACCTGCATTTTTCCAACTACAATCATTCACCGGTACCGCAATGAAAAATGATCTGAAGGCATGAATGACAAATACGCACTTACCAGGAGAAGAAATTGCGGCTCGGAACTGCTCAAGGCCTGAAACCAACTCCACCTCCCCACCAAATTTCATGTTAGACACCTCTTCTCCACGTGACTTCTTCAAAGCAACTTGTGCATGAAACAGAGACTCAGCAACCTCTTTGTCATCCGGTAGTTCCCTTCTTAAAACTTCATAATCTCTCACAGCTTCGCTCCATCTTTCAAGCTATATAACAAGTGATGTCTGAATATACATTTAAAACAAATATGTCCTACAGTTTTAAAACAAGCAAGCATGGAAATACATTCTACTTACTTTGCTGTTTGAGGCAGCCCTTCGTAACAGGGCTTTGGTGTAGTTAGGCTGGATACGGAGGGCTTGATTGCAATCATCCACCGACCTTTCCCACTGACCAAGCTTAAACCAACAAGCTGCTCTATTGCAGTAGAGAACAGAATTTGAAGGGTCAAGTCTGAGACCTTCACCATAAGCCGCACAAGCCTCTGTGAACCTTTCAGATTTGAATAAATCATTCCCGCGCGCCCGGGCCCGGCCCACCAATCGCACGTTGTTGAGTAGAATTGAGATTTCAATGTTACGGGGGTCAATCTCTCCAGCTTTCTCAATGGCCGTAAGTGCACTATCAAACCTGCACACATTCATCATTCATCTAATACTTCAAAAACCTTTTTAATTTCTTCTTAACTGATGGAGGAGTGCAAACGTCTCTTCTGAACTCACCTTCCCCGGGCCAACTCAATTTGGGCTCTAACGAAGTAAATGTACGCTTCGAAAAGCATCCCAAATACCTTTGACTGCGAATGTGAAGTGGTAAATGGAGCGGATTGAGGGATGTCTGACAGAGCTGAGAAAGCATCATCTAGTTGATGGAGCTTCAAGAGAGCTTCTGCCCTAATTGCACAAAGCTGTAAATTCAAATTCAACCAGTTCAGTTGAGTCCAAGAGGCTGTAATTGGTGGCAATAAAGATTTTCCTTTTTCTAAGAGGAAAAGAAAAATGAAAAGAAAGAAATCAATTCGTTCAGTCAAGTCCCAAAGGGGTAGTTGAGGAATGAACAAAGATCATTTTCTTTAAAAGAAAAAGGAAAAAGGAAAAATGAAATCAAACAAGTCCCAGAAGGGACATTGCGGAATTCGTTTCGGCTCTTTGATATGTAGACAAATAATTATCAGTTGTTAAAAGGATTAGGGACAAACCTGAGGGGAAGCATCAGCTCCAGAAGCAATGGCAGCATCAACATCCCTCAACGTACTTCTCCAGTCACCAACTCTCCGAGAATCCGTGCACTTACTCAGATGCTTCTCCACGGACTGCAACTTCTGCATCTCCATGGCATCCGGTTGATACCCAGGAAAACAAATGTGCTTCCTGGCATTCTCAATCTGTCCTAAACTGCGATCCTTCGAGGAATGAGATAGTTTACAGTGTAATGCATGCTAAAAAAAATAATTATAAGAAAAGGAAACCCAAATATCCAGAAACAAACAGGTACAAAAACTATTATGGAAAAATAATAAATTAGCAAAGCTCCAAAAAGTAACCATGCCGACAACCTGCATAAAAATTGATTACCCCTAAGTAGAATCCTCCTTAACTGGATTTAATAACAATCGACAAAATCCACTTGTTGAAAAGTTCACTATAATGCTCTTCAATTCCCGTTATTTCAGAGCCAAAACGTGGCACTTTAACCCAAGAAACCAGCACCGTCCTCCATCCTATGAGAACGGTAACCACAAAAACAAAGAACCATGTCGAACTGCGATAAAAGTTAACGAACAGGGACACGTATGTAATGCAGTAAGGGCATACGGTAATAAATGACAAAGGCCTGAACCACAAGAAAACAAACAGCCATAGTCATTCAGGCAAGCAATCCGAAACCACACCAGATCTAGCAGAAGATAATCCAAACCGTTCCATCTAATGCAGATCAAATGCTTGCATCATTTCCACTCCAACTCAAATCAGAACTAAACAATAACATTACTCTAAACAATACATCCATAAGATCAAGAAACCAGTTCCACCAATGTAGATCAGAATCACCACATCTTAAAGCATACCTACATTGCAAGATATGAAATCTTACAACAATCAAAAGTAAAAACAAACAAAAACACCACAAACATCAAGATTTGACCTTTATTACACAAAAGAGATTAAGATTTGGACTTTATCCACAAACTCACCTAATAAGCAGAGATCCTAAGCGGTGGTGTGCCCTAACATAACCCGGATCCAACCTAATAGCCTCCTCACATTCCCTCGCCGCCTCCACCAGACGTTTCAATCCCATCAAAGCGGCAGCCCGGTTGAAATGGTATGCGGCATTGCCCGGGGATATTGCAATTGCCTTATCATAAAGGCTCAAAGCCTCAGAAAAATTACCTTTTTTGTAATTATCATTCCCCATTCTCTTTAACTCCTCTGGATCACTATTGCTGCACACTCCCGTTCTCTTCCCAGGCTCGCCGCCAACCATTAATCCTCTAGAGTAATTCGCGGCCCCGCTATCAATCGCAGCTCTCGATGCAAGACCGCCCCGCATTATGCTACCATGGCCATAATTCACCGCACCGGACCCCAAAACATCGGTTTTGGTTGACCGACTGGCCATGCCGGTTTTCACAATCCGGCCCGAGGGGCAAATGTTGCCGGTGGGAAGAACATTCACGGCTGGTGAGGTGACGGACCCAGAACCTGAGTAAATTGGCGGGTGGGACCCTGCGGAGTCGGACCGGGTATGACCCTGCCTGAAGTTTCGGGCCGCCGACGGAGAACTCTCAACGGAAAGTTCGCCCGAATGGCTGTTGGGATTGGAATCGGACTTTCTGGATAGATTCGAGTTCGGGTCCGGCCAAGTTCCGACCCGAAACCGATCCGGATGAACTGGAACTGCTGCTGGTGGTTGTTGTGGTGGTGGCAGCGAGCCCACCACCGGTTCGGGTTCGTAGCGGCGAAACGGGCGAGCCCAGATCAAGTTCCCGGAAGTCCGGCTTGTTAACGTTGTCATCTTCATCGTAGGTTAGGGTATTTCTCAACCGATCCGACAGCGACTCCAACCCTAATTCCGGTTTAGTTTTCCCCGAGCGCGACGACATTTTCACACGCACACCGCTAGAACTCCCCTCTCTCCCTTCCTGTATATAAACCACTTGTCTCTATGTATACGGGTCCTTTTTGAATTCTCCCGAGTGTGTTCTCAGCAATGTGAACCAGGAGGAAAGAAGCAGCAAGAATGGCGAAGGAGAGAGAAAGAAACCAAGGTTTTTGAAGAAGGCATGAACTGGAGGGGTAAGGGGGGAGGGGAAAGAGAGAAATAGATGGGGATCTCGTGATTTTAAAAGGGCGAAGCAAAGAATGAATGTGAATGTTAGAGAGAGAGAAACCTGCTCTGGTTTTCTCTGTAGAGAGAGAAAAAACCAAGGGGTTTTACAGAGGAAGGAAGGAAATGGAAGAGAGAGAGAGAGAGAGAGAGAAGAGGAAGGAAAAGAAAATAGCTTTATATATATGTTTTTCTTTTTTCTTTTCCCTGCCTTCTTACCTGCTGCTTCACGAGACAAGGTTTCTCCTCTCTCTATCTCTCCATTTACTCTCACTCTTCCCCACTCCTTTTTTTAATTATTTTCCACTCTCTCTCACTCACTTACTTTCTCTCTCTAAACATTATTGTTAGTATTATTTGTCATACTCCATTATTATTAAATTTTTATTTTTTTTTTGTGGTTTAAAATATAGGGCATAACACTGCCCACTCTCGTTGATGGGCTGTGAGAGTGGGGATGCATTGCTTTTAATTATTAAAACAAAAAACGGTTTATTCTTGCAGGGGTAGTTTTGGTAATCAATAAGAACATCACTAAAAAGAAACAATTTTATCAATAATGTGACTAAAAAGAAACAAAATTGTCAAGGTAAATTTTAGAAACCTTTTTGCGAGAGGTAAGAGTGGAGTGGAAGCTTTTTTTAAGCCACTACAAGTGCTTTTAGTATCCAATTTTGTCAAAAAGGCATCTTGAAAAAACTTGTTTTCAAAGGAAGAGTTGGTACAAATTTTGTGCAAGTTACTTCTTTACTGTTACTTTTGTGTTGATATTCTTTTATTTATATAGAAATAATCAAGATTTAAGGGTAACAAAATTTGAAGATAGTGACTAACAAGTTTTAAGACATGTTAATTACGTGAAAATCCTTAAAATTGATGGTTGAAGGCTCCGTGCATTGAGCGCGCGCGTACTTAAACATTGTTGAGTTGTTCTTAAATGATAAAGGATAATCAGATTGTAAAAATCGTATTTGGAATAAACTTTAGTTAATTAGAAGTCAAGATTATATGTGATTTTATCGATAAAATTTAATTGAAAAGGTCAAATATAATTATGGTGCTTCCGTTAAATTTATTTATAGTTTATGTATTTTTACTTTCTGTTCATATTCAAAAATATGTATGTTACAAGATCTGGTTACATGAGATTATGTTAAGCTTTAAGATTATACGTGATTTTATTAATAAAATTCGATTGAAAATGTCAAATATAACTAATTATACTTGTGCTAAAGCTAACAATAGCTTGAGTCTTTTTTTTTTTTTTGATAATACATGATAAAACCCACGCATGCACACTTTTTAGAATTCGAACTCTAGTCTCTGCACTCCCCAACACCTTTAAGTTCAACGAGAATATGTGATTTTGTCGATAAAATTCAATTGAAAAAGGTCAAATGTAATTAATCGTACTTACGTTAAATTTAACAAGTTCTATTACATGAGACTATATGAACTATAACTGTTTTATCTTTCATTCATACTCGAAAAAGATATGGATGAACAAAAGTTGAACGTACGAGATTATATTATAGTAATAATTTATTATATATCACAATTTTTTGTCACCATCATCTCTTTTGTAGAAGTTAAATTATACTCTTTATCGTCAATTATTACTCAAAATGATACATATTAACGAGATCCAACAATACAAGATTACATGATAGTAATAATAGTACATGTTTTTCGTCTGCCATCATGTCATCTGTAGAAGTTGAACTATACTTTAACTCACTTATATATCAACAACATTCAATTACATGAGATTACGTACGTCAATTTTCAAGATTATACTTGGTTTTGTCAATAAAAATCAATTTAGAAAGTCAAATATAATTAACTGTACTTATGTTAAATTTAACTATAAGTTAAGCAGTCTTTGGTTTTTCGTTCATACTAATATATATACACACATATATATACACAAAGTTTTATTACATAACTATACTATAGTAATAAATTTTTATTACAATTTTTTGTTGCCATATTGTAGATGTTTAATTACGCTCTTTGATATATGTTACGTTCATACTCAAAACAATATATATCAACAAGATTCAATTACACAAGATTATATTACAATACTAATATATTATTATATTTTTTTCACTGTCATCACATTGTTCGTAATCGTTCGTAGACGTTAAGTGTACTTTAAATCTTTTATACTAACAAAATTTAATTGCATGATATTACACTAAGTTTAAAGATTATATGTGATTTTCTAATAAAAAATATTATATGTGATTTTGTCTATAAAAACCGACTTAAAAAAGTCAAATATAATTAATCGTACAGACATTGAATTTAATTATAGTTCAAGTCTTTTATCTTCCATTCATATTCCGAAAAACACTATTAACAAAGTTCAACTGCATGTGATTAAGTTAAATTCAATTGAAAAAATTAAATATAATTAATTATACTTTCGATAAATTTAACTATATTCCAGTATTTGACATTCCGTTAATATTCGATGCGTATATATATATATATCATTTGTTAATATCCGTTAATCTTAATCATCTGTTGATATATATATATATATATATATTAACAAAATTCATTTACATGAGCTATATAACAACAAAATTCGATTGCAGGAGATTAAAAATAATAATTCACTACGTCATTTATATAAGATTAATGAAAAGAAATTATATTTGTATGTTCTACTAATTAGGCGTGAATAAAGTTTCCAAATACTTGGTGTAATATGTTTTCTTGCACAAACTCTAATTTTGCACGTGCAAGCCAAGTGCGACAGTGCAAAAACTATTACATGATATAAGTTTAAACAAATTAGTCAAGTCCGATCCCTTTGATAAACATAACATGTCCACACCAAGGAATAATGAGAAAGGCATGTTCAGCACGCGCCCTCATTCCGCGTGGCACAAAAAAATTAAGACAAAATTTTATTATTTTCTCGGATTAAATAAAATTTTGAGGAAAATGAATTTTGTGGGAGAGTGGGAGTGCGCAGGCTACGGCCCTTCTGCCCGGCTGTTAATGTTAGACTCCACCGCCATTACTGCTGTCTCTCTCTCTCTCTCTCTCACCTTTTTTCTTTTTCTTTTTGGGATCAAATTTTTGGACACGCAAATGAATGGTAATGCACTTGTGTGTGAGTACTCACTCCCAAACAAATGTACACTTATTGACGTGTCAATCTAGCATCACCTCAGATCACTTGTGGGCCCGCACATGAAGCAAAACAAGACCACAATTTCATTTTTATTATTGAAAAAAAAAGAAATATTTATTTTTGGTTCTCTAGCATAATCCTTTGATCTCAATTGTTAGAATTTGTCACTATGTCTATCTATACCCCTTATCTTCTACTCAACATTTTCTTCACCAAATGTATGTATGTGCATGACTACTTATGTTCTTGAATTTATACATATTGATACAAAAGTTGGTAGTATTGTTAGAATACTAAATCTTAATATTTAGTAATTTATTTCGAATAAAACGGTATACTTATGCTTTGTGGAAACTAGTGGCCGGATAATTTTTGTAATAATTTGTGCTTCGGTCTGAATCTTCTATCACACTTTTCATATAACATCTTTTGTTATATTTATCAATATGCAATATATACTTTAATGAGTGGTTAAAATTAAAAAATAGAATCCCTGATTATTTTTTCATATTATGGTTATTTTTTCTTTTTGCGATCTTAACTAGCGGTTAATACTCATAGTCTGTGTTAATAAATGTAATAAGAGATGTTACACAAAAATGCAACGGAAAATGTGAACTATTTACTGCGTTGATAGTATTGTTATCTTTCTGCTAATAAAGGGGTGGACTATTGTCATCAAAGATTTTTAAGTTTTTTATGCCCATTTCATAATATCTCATTTAACCACATAGAAGTCTGCAACATTGCATATGACTATTTAATAATATAATACTTATAAGATATGTTAGCATTTGTATACATATGTAGCGGCTAGTAGTTAATCACATTAGTATCTATAAGTTGATGATGATAATAATAAATGATTCGTTGGTAATTGATGGGTAATGTTATATATTGGATTAGTTTGTGGGAAAAAAAATTAATTATGAATATTTGGCAATTGCAAACTAAATATTGCTCTTGATCTCTTTCAAATTTATTACTGCATGCACAATTCTAACCTGCTCACCTCAATTTCAATACATATCAAAATTGAAAATGAAAGCCAAAGTCCATTATACGATTGTGAATCAGAATTTTCCCATCATCGGTGAAATTTGTTGATTTTGTAATAAAAGCATTTGGAATCCATTCATAAAAGGAACTTGTTTGATGAAATATAGATGACACGATTGAAATAATAAAAATTAATTAGACTGTTGCACATGTATAAATAGATTTTGTCGCCTCACGTGAATGAGATTTAAGCTAAATAGTACGTTTTCAAATGCATGGACACTTGAGATAAAAATATGAAAACTCACATATTCATATAATTATATATATATGTGCATGTTGATTGTATACATTGATTTAATGGCCGAGTTAACTATTTTTTTTTCGAATATCGAAATTCAAACTTCACTAATAACATAGAGTTTGCCAATTATTTGAATATATATGTTGATAAGCTAAGCCATATAAATATGGCTTAATTTACTTGTGTATCGATAAGAGTATGATAATCAAGATATATCTAATTCCAACGAACTATAAGCGAAAAACATTTAATTTAGGTTCTCTTAGGTTGGAGAAGTTGCATAAGATATACTGGTAGGGTTGTGGTGATCAATATACATGGGTCTAGTTTCAACGACTTATGACACACACAAAAAAAAGGTAAAATAAAACATTTAAGTTCACTTATATTAGAAATGTGGGTTAAACGTCAAGCAATTTTTCTTTAGCATAACACGGTATATAATTCAATATAAATTACCTATTAGATTTATCAAGACATTGAAAAAATAATATTGTCATTAATTTTACAATCAATTGAATTGTGTGTGTTCAAAGTCAATACTTGTTAAAAATACATTTATGCTATAATATCAATAAATTATTCTTTTATTTATATATCAATTTTATGAAGTTACTTCCTTAAAGATACTATGACAGTAGAACGATCGGAGTAGTATATCTCACGTTGGAAATGTCATAAATCTCTACTTTACAATTGTGTGTGCTTATTTATTTATTTCTCTTTTTCCCAATTATTATGAGTTTAGAGAAATGCCAAGATCACAAAGGCAAACAGCCAAAAGCGGACCACCAGTGGGTCCATAAGCGGGTCCCACTTTTAGTAGTCATTGACTAATTGTTAATATGATCTGTCACGGGTATAAGCTCAAAGCACCGGATCATTCTCCATTTTTCATTATTTTATTTATATTTTATTTTATTTTATTTCATTTTCTTTCTTTCTTTTTTTTTTTTTTTGTTCTCCTTCTTTTGCCTCCCTAGATTCCTCTAGCAGGCAACGAGGATTTTATGAACAAGCCCACAGAATTACAATCTCGCCCCTATTTTTTCATGAAATTCAGTTTCAACCATCACTTGTATGACTCAGTATATGTGTTTATCATGAAATAATGTAAAGAGAAAGTAAAAAAAAACAAGAAAAAAGATCGTTCATCGCGGTGATAAAACATAAATAGGAGAGAAAACAGGAGAAAAATAATTTTTTAATATTTTGTCACCGCATAGTTAAATTTTGCATACAACGTGGACCATGGGCTATGTTCCTTCATATGCTTTTTTTTTTCTTTTTTCTGTTTTTTTTTTTTTTTTTTTTTGGGGATAAGTTACATTCATTTCATATGTTAGCAATTATCATGAAATGTTCTAATATTTATTTTACTATTGCACTAATGTCACCATAAATTATGTTTTTTTTTTTTTTTGATAGACAAATTATGTGTATGCAAATCCATCTAATGGAGACTCAATATGATTTTAGTTTATTCTCTCCTACTTCAAAATAAAACACTAAAACAATACTACATATTACCGGGGCAATAGTGCAAATTAATTAAAATAGTGTGTCAAAAAAGGAGAAAGTTAATGAAAATATGTAGCATGCCAGCAGTAGGCATGTACACGTAGGGTGGAGACCAGTCTATTATTTGGAGAATAATGAGCTGGGCCTATAAGCAGGGCCTATATGGTCCAGCTGTTCAACCAAAGCCCAACTTTTAATATCAAATACACATCACCATCCTCCTCCTCCTCAGTACACCTGATTTCATCCCGTATATCAGCCCCTAAACCATATCAATTTGTTTAGATATATTTTCTTCCTCGTTTTTTTTTTTTTTTTTGAAATGGTTTAGATATAAAAATATTTAATCCTACTTTTCCTGCCTTGGAATTCATCAATTGCGACAAGTAAGCGTCATGGGATGCTGCATGGTTCAAATCACGTTTCATCATACATACTTAGCCATTACAATGTACCTAATAGTTGAATGAATGATGTGTGTGTAAAAGTGATCTAATGATTTTAGTTTACTAAATTAAAAAAAAAAAGACTATAAATGTGTATGGCTTCATTGTATTACCACATAATATACATTTTAATTTATTAGATGAATCACATTTGATTCATTATACTACCATATAATAAAATCCCATAATCCATGAAGACATCTACTAAGTACGTGATTTTGAGTAATATTCAATCTCATGTGGGTGTGTTATTATCAGAGTTCAAGTTGGTGAAAGATATTAATTATAGATTTATTTTTCTATCCCTCTTCCTCCATTATTGTGGTCTACCTTTTCTTTCCAACTTTAAAATGAAGGATAAATGAGATATTTCAATTCAATATAGTCTAATATCATGAATCAAATTCGTGAATTAGTCCATAATATATACCTAAAAACTATATAAAGTGACAATCAAATTGGGAGCCCACCTCAAAAAATATGACCAAATACCACAAAATATATTTTTGGGAGTTGAATTCAATCCCCATAATCAAATGAAGCCTATATGTTTGTTATCTATTCAACTATAGTGCATTGTATCCGGTGTAGGATCTATAATACTACACTAAGCAGTACCTTTGACAATAAAATCATGATTTTAGGTTTTAGAGTCCATTTGGATGGATTTTTTCAAGGAAAAAGAACTTTTTTTAATGTACTTCAAACAAAAAATGATTGTGTTTGGATAGTCTTTTAAAAAATATATATAAGTCAGAAAGAAAAAAAAAAGCTCCTTGTTTTTAGAAACTACTCTAAAATAACTTCAAATAAAAGTACATTTTAAAGTACTTTTAACTACTGTATCCAAATATAAAACTATTTGACTTCAAAAAAAAGTTTTACCATAAAATATATCATTCGATAAGCACTTTTTTGTTTTAGATAAATCCAAACTGTCCCATAATCAGGATAAGGGGTTATCATTATATATTCTACCGTCTAGGGTTTGTTTACCAAGACTCGAGCTAGCTTTTCATTCCAATTCGTAGGTACAATAAACCAAAAAAAAAAAAGAAATATCCTACAAAAAAAAAAAGATTAAAAAAGAGAAAAAAACAATTATGTACTAGGTGTACTGAGTATATATACGGAAGAAGTGGTATATATATAAGTGACAAAAGCATATATTTTTCTTTTTTTTTTTGGATAATAAAGTAGTTAAAAAAATTAAATGGTAATGTGATTAACTTATGAAATCAGAGTGCAAAAAGACAATTTGCCTGTGACAGAATACGGGAGCAATAGTCAACCCTCACAAGCAGTGTCGGTGAACTCTGTACTCATTTATTTATATATATGATCATCAATTTTCGAAAAAATTATCATACATAATTCAACTTTTCATTCGACTGCTTTTATAATTATTTAGTTGTTTCCAACAATTATCTTTTCAAGTACTGCATGCCATTTTCTAAACCTTCAGTTTTAATTTGCTCTTAAGAATGTTTAATTATTATCTTATCTTCTACTATTGCTCATAGTGTAACGGGTAGAAGTAAATGTTTTTACATTATTATCACAAAATATAGTAATAATTGTGAATTCACCTAAAGGCAGATACGATGTTATGAATATTTGTCGGATTTGAATAAAGAGATAAATATTTAAAAATCTATCAATTATCAATTGGTCTAGCGGGATAAGGACGCTAGATCTCTTAAGCAACGTCAAGAGGGTCGAAACCTAGTGTTGTGAATGGAGTAATTGGGTTGGGAGGGTCGCCTCGACAATGGGCCTCTTTAGTACTCGGTCCGGATTAATTGGCCAATGAGTAGGAACTGGATGACTAAGATCAAAAAAAAAAAAAAAAGAAAAATCTAATCGGATACAAATATAGACTGCATATTCGCTTTGTTTAATATCCGTTTACACTCTATTTGCCTATTCGCTTTGTTTAATATCCGTTTTCACTCTATCTGTCCTAGTGAAGGACCGGTACTTTTACTAATTAAAAATATATAAATATTTTGTCAAATTTAATCATACTTTAATGTTTGCAAAAAGAAAGTAACACACATGGCAATTATTGTGCCTAAAAAAAAAACAAATGAAAAGGAATAATAAAGCATAAAAAATATATATATAAATTGAATACAATAGAAAGCTTTGAACATGTAACTAAAATGACTTTAAGAAGTACATCTTCTAGGGAAGGTTCAAAGTGAGTTGCACTTAATCCAAAGAAAACCTAGCTAGCACTTGGACATTGTGAACTTTGTATGATTGTGTACAAATTATAAACAAACTTCAAGTTTCTGTCCACCTAAATTTTTACAATATCTAAATAAATAAATAAATTAATTAATCGCAATAAACAATAGTTTAATTTCATTAAACGACGGCAGTATTCATAATTAATTTAGAATATAACAAGAATGAAGAACAAAAAAGCTATATTTAATTTGTACAAATTTCGAGTTTTGGCAGAGAATAAAAAAATCATAGCTTTGCATATGTTCACATTCATTGGGTTGAATAAAATACTGCGGGGGTCGGTCAGTGACGTAAATGCTTTTGGTTATAACTTAAAGGGCCTAAATTTTAGCAAAAACGTCTCGATTTCGATGTTAACCATGTTGTTTGGAGAGAACATAATATTATTTTTTAAACTTTTGAAAATATTGAGGAATCTGTAAGGCCGCCAAAATTATCCATCGATTCTATGATGCTCGAATTTGTTTTCGCTGTAAAATGCTAATCGAATATATAACGTACAATTTGGTAAGAGATGCTGCTCAAAACTTTCGGCTTTTTAAATATTATTTAAACTAATTTAGATGTTGTATTATATTATATTATATATAGTAACTACAAAATTAATTTTAAAAATAAGTTATTAATAAGACCAAAAATAAATAAAAACTAATTTATGAAATGGAAAATGAGATTAATTTATCTATAGTCAGTAATATATATTGGCACTTCAAGAGTCCACAGACACCCCCAAACATGTAAGGTGAAACTTGAAAGTGGACCAGTACAGGTGATCACCAAATAAATAGACCCTCTTCACGTAATAAAGTTGATTATTAAAGGATTGGACTTCACTATTAAGATTCTAAAGGAGTTTGAATTTCATAAAAGAAAGCGTAATCAGTATTCATAATTATAGTCTACTAAAGCTTTCTTTATATTAAATATTGCTAATATAGATTAGTTCTCATGGACTTAATTAGCTCTAATCGCTATTCAAACTCATATTAAGCAGGCCTATTGGGTTATTAATTAATGCCTAAACTCAGCCTAATCCAAATTGTCTCAATTAAACCTCCTCCGGCCCAAATTTGAGTTACAGTTACAGCACTTAATTTGTAACAATAAATGGCAGTGACAGGGCGGAAGGAGAAATTATAACATGAAATGCGCGCGCACACACACACACACACATAATACAAAAATTATACATATAATAAAAATGTTATTCCATATATATGTTATATATACAAAAATTTATATTACACAACATTGACGTAAATACTCTCTAACAAAGTTCGAAATTAACTATGTACAATTGACAACGCACTCAATGCCTAAAATTATTGCTGAATTTTTTTCTAACACACACACACACACATATAATACTGAAAAAAGATAGAAGAATTAATGTCAATTGTGAAACATGATTAATGACCCCCCTCATTCTAGTGTTGTATCTCATCAAACATCACTCAATCATGTCGATAATATTCTTGTTAGGTCATAAAGTTCCAAATAAAGATCTCAAAGTGCTATTTAATTATTAATTATTTGTAACTTATTTTATTTATTTATATTTAAAGAAAAATTAAATTAAAATGACTTTATGAAGTGAGTGGTCATGTTTGCTATATATTTTTTATAGCCAATGATGAGATGAGTGCATGTCATGTGGCGATCACATTGTTTTCTTTCTTTGATTAACAAATGAATGACCATTTTAATGGAACCCCGTTTTTTCCCCCCCGTTTGTTCACGTGCTCCTTATATCAATTTAGAATTAAATTCAATTGTCCTCTCATCATTCTGCTAACGCTATAATGGCTTTCTACCTATGTATATATCATCTCAGTTGTAATTTCTTTTAGTTTTTTTCAAGTAACTTTTTTTTTTAGCTGTAGTTCCATATTATGGTAACATTTGAAATCATAATGTTACAATATTAAAAAGAAAAGGCTTCAATGACTTTTTATTGTATTTAACAACACTCATTTGATCACTAAATATATTCTCTAATTTTCCTTCTTTTTTTTTATAATTTTTTGGTGATGCTAAGACACCACTTAATTTGAAGCGGATTGGATCCCCTACACCATAATAGTGCCTCACCTCCTGCCACACACTCTAGATGTTAGACACGTGTAAATCTTGAAAATTTATTTATCAAAAGAATATTTAGTCACGTTAATTGTATTTTTTCAATTATCTAATTTGATAAATAAATTTTCAAAATTTACACGCGTCGCACATCTAGAATGTGAAACAGGAGATGAGATACTATTATGGGGTAGGGGATCCAGTACGAATTTGAAGCGATACGTCGTAAATGACTGAACGGTAAATGATCAGTAGTGCATTATGCAAATGGGCGCTCTGTTAATCTATAATTAACCCCACTTTCCATGTTAAAAGTTTGTTTTCCCTTTCTCCAACCACTCCGCTTGCTTAGTTAAAGTTTATTATTCTCCCAAATAAACCCTTTTAATTAACGCTTAATCCCCTCTGCGCCCACAGATTTCAGGGAAATTCTTACCCGCACCGGGTTCGGCCACACCACGACTAATTAGGTGGTGAGTGTTTTACACTTGTCGTGTGATTGGTGTACAGTTTAGGGAGAGTGACCAATCACATGACAAGTGTATTAACACTTGCTATATGATTGGTTGGGTGCGGCCAAGCCGGGTCTGGGCAAGAATTTTCCCAGATTTCAACACCCAATAGTACCTTGCATTAGGTAATTAACATTATAAAAAGGCAAGTTGTTGTTATAATAGGACATTAATGGTACTATTAATATCTTATAATGGTTTTTCAAAAAGACTATAAAGCCCCATGTGCGAAGAACAACTAAGGATTAAGAATGTCTCGAAGTTCAAAACATCAGTGTGTGAGAGAGTACGGATTTGTATTAAACAATTTAACTATCTGCAGACCCAATAACCATGGCCTCAGAATCCACCATGTTCTGCACATGAGAGAGAGAGAGAGAGAGAGAGAGAGAAGGGCTGAATACATATGATATAAAAATCTTAACCATATTCGTGTATTTATATTAAAGTAAAAACACAAATATATATAATTATTAGAAAACCTCTCAATTTGCATATATTTTTCCATGCACCGATTGTTGAGTTCCATAAATGCACATAATAGCTTGTGCCTATGAGTTATACTATAATTATTTTATTTCATGAGAAGTATTTAAATATATGATATCGTGAAACAGTAGTTGTTGAATACATACATGAGATCTAAAGTCTATATAAAAGAGTTTTATATCATTTACGAAATTTTGAAATTTTTACCCAAACCCAGCTCAGTTACACGAACCAATCACATGGCGACTATTATTATACTTAACATATGATTATCGATCACTCTCCCCTAGCTAAAAGTATATATACATAGTTACATGACAAGTACATAATATACTCGTCATGTGCGACCTAGAATTCCCCAAAGAACGGACAAGGGTAATTTGTTTTTCCTTCATAGCAGTGTTGTTTTGTCTGGCGGAGGAAAACCAGAATATGATTGCATGCATGGTAATTAGCAGTTTGCAGTGTCAAAATGGTGATCAGACCCTATTGGCTGTTTTTAGTGGATAAGGGGAACTTTGTAAAATGGGCTGCAAAAGCACGTGATGGTCACATGGAAATATGGACTTCATTGTTTCTTCTTTGGGAGGGGGTCTCTGTAAAATCCTTTTCAAAAGCTTGTTAGTGATGATCCAGCTTTTTCATATCAAGAACATGCTTCCAAAATTTGTTGTTCCTCACTGCTAATAATTAGTCAATTCAAGAAAATGGGGTATTGATTGTCAGTGATTTCATTTGTCAATACTATTTGTGACATTTGGGACAAGATTAATGCACGTCCCATGTGAAAAATAGATGATTGAAATATGAGAAAACAAAAAAAAAGATGTTAATATTATATAGAGAAATATTTTACCACTATTTATTCATACTTGCATCGCGTATTAATAATATTGTACATGTGTAGGTGTGTAACACAAAGATTTGTGTAGGAACAAGTAGGGTATGTTAAACATATTGATTTACTGATTTTTATTATACATCTCCGGTAAATTTTATGTTAACATAATACTAACACATCATTTGTATGATCGTCAAGTATATAGATAAATATTTATTTATATTTAAAATTTATCCAAATGTAGATAAATATTTATTTATAATACAACGGCAAGATACACACACACCAAAAAAAAAACGTTACAAATTATTCTTAGATCCGAACAAAAGAAACTAATCAACTAACACAGTTCATGGTCGTTCTTTTTTTTTTTTTTTGTGATAATTAGAACCCCCTTGTTTGGCTCTAATCTTTTTTTTTTTTTTCTTTTTTCGTTTTGATGATTAGTATATACTTGTTTGGCTCTAATCTCTCGACATGGAATCAAACAAACATCCCGATCTAATCGTCATTAAGATATTCTAATTCTAAACATGTAAGTATCAGTAATCTATAGGAGTATACTCTGTTTAAGGAATCTTAAGTACCATGTGAGAAACCAATATCCAAAGTAGAATGTCTCATTTGAGGAAGCTCTAAAACTCACCTCCCAAAACACAAAGGCTTAATCTACACACACATTTGTGTGCTTGTGTGTGAATATATATTATTTGAAATAATAAATATTTGATAGTTTCATTTCTAACCATGTTTAAATTTCTAATTGAGGTAGTCATTTAACATGGCATTAATATCAGACCAAACAAAAAGTCTTGTATTCGGGAAAATTCTAACCCGATCTTGGTTTGGCCGAACCTAACAAATCATGTGGCAAGTGTATTGCATTTGCGAAGTGATTAGTCACTTTTCCTAAATTATCGACCATTCATAGGACAAGTGTAAAACACTCGTCACATGATTAACACTGGTTCGATCGAATCGGGTCTGGCTTACACTACTAGAAAAAGAGCAAATAGCCACGGATTTTAGCCACGGGAAAAATCCGTGGCTAATCCGTGGCTATTAGCCACGGATTAGCCACGGATTAGCAACGGTTTTCGGTGAAATTTTTTTTTGAGCTTTAGCCACGGATTGGCCACGGATTACCCGTGGCTAAATGTCGTGGCTAAATTTGGCGCCAGTTTTGCCGCCAATGGTTAGCCACGGCTTCGCCACGGCCTAGCCGTGGCTAATTTGGCCACGGCCAGACCGTGGCTAAGCCGTGGCCCTTAGCCACGGTCTAGCCACAGCCAGGCCGTGGCTAAGGGCCACGGATTAGCCACGGCCTGACCGTGGCTAATCCAGCCACGGCTAGACCGTGGCTAATCCGTGGCTAAAAATTTTTATTTTTTTTTTGCAACAAATATGATTTGAACTCTTGACCTGTTAGTTAAAGTTAGAGCATTAAACCACTACACCACTTTAACTTTTTGTTTAATAATTAATTTTTGCTATATTTAAGTAATATATATATATTATATTATATATATTGATATATATAATAAATGATTCGATATATTACATACGTATAATATTAGATATACTTATATATATGTGTATTTATATATAATTAACTGTATATATATTAGATGTATAAGTACATATATAACATATATTAGATATATAATACACTAATATATGTTTATTTCATATAGATGATTGATCATATATATATAGTACATATGATTAGATATATATATATATATATATATATATATATTAGATCTATATATACGTACACTACATTTATAACATATATTAGATATGTTCTATATAGATATATACTTATATCATATAGACTATATATAGAGGATTAGAATGTACATATAATATATTAATATATATGAGATACACATTGACATATACGTAAATTTATATATGTATATATGATATATATACTTGGAAATATATATATACACATATATTGATATATATATACTTGAACATATGTATATATATACATGATATATATATATATATATATATATAAATATAGCCATGGATTAGTCACAAATATATATATATATTGGTACATATATACTTGGATATATAAATATATGTATCAATATAAATTTACATATGTATCAATATATATATATATATATATATAAATTTATCTGTGGTGCAAAAAAAAATGAAAAAAAACAATTAGCCACGGATAAATTTTTGTTATTGATATTTTAATTATCTCAATATAAATTATCTATATATACTTGGATACATATATATATTGATACATATATATACTTGGACATTTATATATATATTGATACATATATACTTGGACATATTTAAAATAGATACATATCTATCAATATATATACTTGGACATTTATATATATATATATTGATACATGTATACATGGACATATTTAAAATAGATACATATATTGATATATATATATATATGATATATATACTTGACATATATTATATAATACCACACATATACGAAGATATTGACAAATTATCACGAATTAAAGTTGCTATTATCTAAATATAAATTATATAAATAGACTTTTGTTATAATTTTTGTTTTGATATATTAGTTTATTAAATATTTGTCATAAAAAAAAAGTTGAATATTGAACGATAAAGTCAAAGGTAAATATCTTAATTTTTTTAAAAAAAATAATTGGTTAATAATTTATAAAAATTACTAAAATTAAATTAAAAAAATTGATAAAACTAATGAAATTTATTAGATAATTTTAGTTTAAAATATTGTAACAATATAGTTTAAGTATAAAAAAAATCAATCAATAACCAAAGAACTCCCTTGGCGCAACGGTTACATGCTCCATTTATAACATTGATGTCCCGTGTTCGAATCTCCTTGAACGCAAAAAAAAAAAGCTTGGGTTGGGGCGCGGGTTTCAGGTTCAGGTTGGGGCGCGGGTTTGGTTGTAATTAGCTTTTTTTTTTTTTTTCCAGTGGCCACGGATTGGCCACGGCCAACAGCCACGGCTAAGCCATGTCTAGGAAAAAGTGGCCAAACTTGGCCACGGTTTGCCCGTGGCTATTAGCCACGGCTTGGCCACGGCTTGGCCGTGGCTAAGCCCAGCCGTGGCTAAAAAGCCGTGGCGAAGGTTAGCCACGCCACTTTTAGCCACGGGAAAAATCCGTGGCTAATCCGTGGCCAATCCGTGGCTAATCTCCTTGACCACGGATTTTTTACCAAATCCGTGGCTAAAATCCGTGACTAAATACCTTTTTTCTAGTAGTGTTAGAATTTCCCATTCGCCACTCATTTATAACAAAAAAAATTGTAAGCAATATTTAATGAAAAAGAAATAATGTGTTTGCAATAATAAATATTTGGTAACTCTTATTTGTAATAACTTGACCTTTTATACAGGTGACCATTTAAATATTGGGTATTTAATTAAGATTTCGGCTCGCAGTCTAGATAAATCATAAATGAATAGAGTTGAAGGGCAATTTTGGGCCCTCTACGTTTGGATTATTGACAACTCAGTCCCATCCAGCATTTGCCACATATTTTGCAGCCAATTATTCAATTGGGCCCCCCCTTCCCTTCATCACTTAATGGTCATGTGATGATAATCATTTATGCTACAAATTTCAATAATAATGGGACATAAGCTTTAGTCGTTCATTCAATCATAATAAATGAGTCGAGTACGTGGTACGTATTAATCATTTAACATTTAAGGGAAAACTTAAAGAAATGAAAATTACGTTTTGATAACGTAAAAAGTCAACTTCACCACTTACGTGAAATCGAAGGTTTTTCAATATAAACAACTTTTTTTAATTAATTATTAAAATTTTATGTAAACCCGTCATGAAATTTAAATAAAAGCCTAAAGGAATAAAAAGTCTTTTTTTTATAAATCTTGAAAAAATAGATAGCCTTTTATATAATATATATATATATATATATATATATATATATATATCTTGAAGGTTTTGTATCACATGGAACATGGAGACCACATATATAGACAATGTAACACAAATGGGACATAGTGTTTCATATTTTAAAATGAGAATTCAATGGCTTTAATTATCTTTCTTTGGCTTGTCTCGTGTGTGTGTGTGTGTGTGTGTATCAAAGTCGTATATGTTATTTTTGGAACGAATAAAACTGAATATTTGTTTATTTAAATACGTTGCCCTAAAGGTTTTATTTGATTTTTTGAGGTAATTGGAGGCACGATCAAAGAAGAAAATTATTTGATTTTATTATTGTTTTTTTCAGAAATTAAATGGTGGTAAATGATTGAAATGGCATCAAATCATTGGTTGTATCTGCAGCGGCAAAATAATTCAGGGGTCCCTCGAGTAGTGGGCTTTATCTGTTAAAAACCACGCGAAGCCCATTTGACATGACCCAGAAGCCCATTTCGATGTGGACAAGGGGTTTATGCACATTGTTTTTTCACAAAAAACTATAATAATAATAATAAAAGAAAAGAAAAAATCTCCCTCTTTTGTTGGGTAGTAAAACATAAATATGTTGTCGGTAGAACACTCGATGCACATGTTCAAAATTTTAGAATATAAGATTATTTTAATTGATTTTTTTTATTTGAACATAAACTTGTTATTGTTTTCAATGCGTTTATTAGATTTATGATAAGTGAAAAGATTAAGATCAAATATGATTGAAAATGAAAACAAAGAAAAGAGAGAGGAAATAGCTAAAAATAAAAATGTTTTTATAGAATTATATATATTTTTTATTTCGATTGAATTTAGTTACTATTTTGAGATATATTATGAACACTAATTTACAATTTTCACTCACTATAAGTAGCACAGATTCCCAATTAAAATTTTGTGAGTGAAACTTGTAGGGGTGTGCATAATTTGGTAAACTGGCTAAATCTTATTGATATCGAAATTTCGGAACAAACCGTTTATCAAATCAAAATTTTGGTTTGGTATTCGGCAATTTTTTTTTGATCTTCAGTATTCAGTTTGATTTCTATTTTAGAGTTTAGTATACCGTATTGAATTGAATATAGAATATATATTATATTTTTTCACATATATTTTTTGTATGTATAAGATCATCGTTTATGCTAAAAGCACATTTTCTTCTATAAAATAAGATATTTTTATTAATTACTTATTATTTTTTTTAATCTAAATTTCGATAATTTGATGCAAAATTGAACTGTACCGAAAAAATATTTCGATACATAATATACGATACGCACTTTTGACATACCAAAAGTTCGACATATGGAATTTTCGATACATTACGTAACGAATCGGTCGAACGCACAGTTGTAGGAACTTGAGGATGAGCAGAACCATACCTTTGTTGAGCCATATATAGTGCTCACTCATTTTGGGGAGTTAGGTCAATCATGGGAACCTATAAATGACTTAGACTATCAACTCAACTTTATATGTAGCAGCATTATTTGCACATGTTTTGGATTGCAATTTTATTATTTCATTTAACAACTTTCGCTTGCTCATAATCTTTGTTGAGCCATATATAGTACTCTCACCCTCTCTCACACACACTCATTTTTTTTTATAAGAGAGTCGCAATACATTTCAAATAATTACATTAATAATTCAACTCAATTTCAAATATTATACTTAACAATTAATTATTGATTTAAAGAACTATCAAATAATACAAAGAAATGAACTACTATCTAATGAAAAAATAAATTATCGATTCAAATAACTATCAAATAATATAAAAAAAAAACTACTACACAATAGAAAAAGAAACAACCAAATAGAAAAAAGACTCATATAAGTGGAAATCGAACCCATAAAACCCTTTAATTGTGAGACTTCCCCCTTACGACCAAACTAAAGGATGCTCAACATATCTTTCTCATTTTCAAGAATAGATATTCTTTACCAATTTCATAACAAAAATCAATAATCATCAAGCATAATTTTAACCAAAAAAAAAATCAAGTATAATTTCTGAAAGACATTAAAGCGAAGAACATGAATAGTATTTCTATAACCAAAAAGATTGAAAATTTCAGAAGAAAAAAAAATTGATTTTAGTGGCTACCGTTGTTTCAAGGAAATTAGGATATGCTACCAAGGCTGGATAAAGGAGCTATGCGTTTTTAGTTTTAAGAGTAAAAAATAATAATAATAATAATATATAAATTTATGCAGATGTGTGAGAGGAAGAAAGACAACTGTCTCCCTAGTTGCCCTATAATAGATGAAAATTGTTGAGTAATTCAAGTTTTGGTAAAGGCCCAAAAGTGTTAGCCCATCTCAAAACTACAAAAGTAGGGCCTGGCCTTTGTAGACTAGTTGCTTAACTTCTTTTTGAGGCCCACCATACAAGAAACACCGTGTTTTATAAATTACTCCTCAATCCACTATTCCACTCCATGATGTGAAAATCATTGGCTAGTGACTCGAAAACAAAGGGGGTAGCTTTGATTTCACTAGTGACAAACGTTGGGGACATGTTTTATTTGAAATTTTAATTATAAGATGTTAAATTCTAATTACGTGTGGGATTTACAGTTAAAATATTTTATAAACTTGTTTGATTTAGCATTTACGAAATTCTTATTCGAAAAATCTCCTCTACATCACCCTCGAGGAGAATTTGTTATACGTTATTTTTGCTGATTTAAAATTCAAATTGTATTTCGAACCGTGACTTAAAATACAAACTATGATAAATCAAACATGAAATAACGGTAATTATTTTTTTGACCCCGCAACGATGAACAATCAATACTGGGGCTTAAAGTCAAAGCCAACCTCACATTTTACTAAGCTCCAAGAGGAACACTCCTTTTAAATTAGCTTTATTTTTTCTAGTCTTTGTTCAGGGTGTCAGCAAATATAGTCCAAACAAATTTTAATTAAACGTTTTTTTTTTTAATTTTTGATTAATTGAATCGAGCTCGAGCTAAGTTTTAAATCTCATCAAAATGGAGGCCCATCTCTGCATTTTAGCTGAATCAATTGAACACGATTTTATTCTAAGGTATCATGGGATTTCGATTATTTGCAACAATGCCAATCGTTACCAAAACTATTTAATTTAGTAAGAGTAGAGTCTAATCATCTTAGTTATATCATATATTGCTTAGTTGAGTTTAAATTGGTTGAGAGACAAATAGACAATAGAGAATGTCAAAAGCACTGGCTGTATTATGTTACAAATGTAAAGAATGAAGTTTGTTACAACACCGTGGTACATCTCACAAGATCTGATTCTCTCACTATCTTGTATATACTAAACAAAGAGGGGTTAATTACAAGAAGCCCCTTTAGATTTGGCCCGTTACACAAATCCTCATAGTATGAAAAATTACAAACACCCCCGTAATGTTTGGTTTTTGTATACAAATTCCACCTACAGTTACGGAGCATTTGTAAGACCGAACCAAATGTCAAGGGAGTGTTGATAATTTTCATACCACAAAGATTTTGCGAAAATGGAACCAACTTCAGGGGGCTTTTCATGATTAACCCCAGGAAAACATTAGAATTCCATGCTCCCGTAAAAAATTGTGTTTCTCACGTGGAATATATATCACAACAATTTTTTTCCGAATACTAAAAGTACAGGAGAAACAGAACTGTATTGTCGTATAATGCTGAGAGCTGTATGGTATGACTTGGTTCAACGGGAGCATCTAAGACTGCTATTCGTCATCAGATGGTAGAGTAGGGCTCTTCGAACAAACATCTTGACCATGAAGTTCCAACATCTTCTTCTCAGGATTGCAGAGTCCTAGAAATCACAGATATCGTAATTAAATACGGTTTTATAGCAAGGGCTTTGAGATAATGAAATGGTGATATAGGTGTCTATTACTAAGTTTAATAGAATAGTGAACTTTTCCAAAGAGTTCGGAGTGGTCTAAAACTAACTTGATTAGTTACAAAGAAAGCATGGATACAATGGGGCAACGATTTATGTTGATTGTTCAGTAAGCCACTAAAAGGCGTGCCATAAAGGCAGTGATCGAAAAACCAGCTATTGATTGCCTAAACCTCATTTTTACCATTCCCAAGTCGATTAATTAGAGGAACTTGTCCCTGCTAGAATGAGCAACTTATTTTTTCTGCAGCAATAATTAAAAAGACATCCTCTGCAACTTTACATAACCACATCAATATGACAACATCCCCTCTTGGTCTCAGATTTACACATGCTTCCCTTATAACTTGTTTCCACTTTGCAGTTACCTGTTCTATTGATTATTGCAGAAATATAGTTAAATGATGATATGGTACACTTTTCAAATTATTCTTGCGTGTATAGATAATGTTATCTAAGTATCTAATAAAACTTCTCAGTGTTGAGTAAATTTCGATAATCAAAAAAGGGTACTTGTTCTAAATGTAATAGGGTAAGTATGTGCAATTGCAATTGACCTTTTCTGTATTTCTTAGATTGAAACCACTTCTATGGTCATGATCATTGGTGAGGCTTGTAACTTTTATGCATCACCAGCAAAGTTACCATCCATCCAAGAAAATCAGACCAGAAGAAATATCTGGTAGTGGATCAAGAAATAACAATATCCAGGTGGTGGACCTCTAAAATATTCGAAGATACATACCTGAGCACTTAGGAATATCCCACACAGCAATAGATGAGTCCGAACACTCTGCTTCACACAGCTTCCTATTGTCCTCATGATTGACATTCATTGCAAGCATCCAAGAACCGATGGTAACGTCTTCATTGCTAAACATACGGAAACTGAATATCATACAAAAAAAATTTGTTTAGCATAGCTGTATTGAGGATACAGATATTTGAAAAAGGTACTCATGGAGAACACATTTGAAAGAGGAGGAACTAACCTGTCAATTTTTAAGGCAACCAAGCTTGTGACAACATCTTTGGAAAGAGCATAAATTGGACCATAAGCATGAAGAAAATACTCCTTCCCGAGCAAATGTGACAGAGGTTCATACCTGTACAAAATGATACAGAGTAAAAGGAGAATTAAGTTTCCCTACATTAGACAAATTAATTGTTAAATTATATAAAATTCACATATTTATTCAGGATGTCAAGGGAGGAGGGGGAGGCATATCCAAATATAAATATTCAACCCTCGAGTAATTCACAAAATAGCATGGCACTGACACCTAGAGATCGCACAAAAATAATAAATGTGATTATAGAAATTCTGAGTTCAGATTTAATGGAAACAAAAAATAACAGCTAATTAAATATCTTCATAAACAAAGATACTAAAGGACTTACCATTTTAGCTTTGGATCAGTGAAAACTGGACCTTTCTTCATGCACCCTAGGTATGTTTGTGAATGTGGACGCTCTTTAGCCAGGAGCAATGAAAGGCGATCTGCTCATCAATAAATAACAGCTGAGAGATAATTTGCATAGAGCAAATCAAAGTTGAATAATCAAAGATCAGGAATATGCAAACATCAAGCCAAGTTGACTTAGAAAAACTACTCACCCGGTCGTAAATATATGTCGTCGTCGGCTTTGACATAGAAATCAGAATCATAAAGAGCATAGGCAGCTTTGAAGAAAGCTAAACTGAAAAATAAATAAACAAATAAATAAAATGAAATAAAAAGTGAGTAAATATAGAGAAGAGGCAGTGAGGGTCCATCAACAGTAAGATAAAACTAACGTTTTGTATGGAAGCTTACTGTACTCCTCCTCAATGTCTAGCAGCAGAAAATCATCATATTCTGCAACCTCATTCCTTAGTGCTGCCATCTTCGACTTATCACTCGTTCTACCAATTATGAACCTGAAAGCTAAACCGGTGCTTTCTTCCAACCTAGCATTCCATTCCTAGAGATTAATAAACCAAATAACAAATATTTAACTAATGACACGCATCAAACTAAATCCAAAGTGCTCATCGAAAGAAAAAGTTGAAGTCACGTGAAACAAATCTCAACTGGACAAGCCGAGTACTTATCGAACAAATTTTGGGCAAGTGAGAGCACATTCACTACAAATATGGCCCATTATTTGTATATTCGCATTAGGGAAAAGAGAATGAATTGAAATAGTGATCTTTACAGATGAAACAAAAGACTATTCAACACCGCAGAAATTATACATAAAGAAGATATAAAAACATGTTGATATAAAAGAAAATTTGTTCAAAATTTCAACTAGATTAACAAAAACAGATCCAAGCACAGAGCTTCTTTGACAATTCAAGGATGTATGCGAACAATCCATGAATGAACAAAATGCCTACTGAAACAACATTTGAATGCATAAATGGTAAAGTAGCGAATACCGCTTTAGCCCTTGATGATCAGAGGGAAACCAAGTCTGGCGCAAGGCCCTCCGCCGGCCGACAGATCCGAACCCGGTTTGAATACCCACGAAGCCCATCACTTTGTGACGCTTTTGCCCCTCATCTGAAGTTCTATCGCCACCACCACTAGAAGACTTATCCCATCTCACAGATACAGACAAGGGCCTATCGTATTTACATTTATTCCCCAAACCCTGCTGTGAAATCGCGATAACCCCGACAACGACGACTACCGAGAGAACGATTTGTAGACAAAGGATCTGGGCCGTCGATCTGCGCCGCAAGAAAGACAGACGGGCGGAGGAAGACTTGGGTGACGATGGCATTGTTCAGCTATGATTCGCAAGGGAAATCCAATCAACTAGCGCCAGAAAAGAACAATAGCAAGATCTTTTCTGGGGTTTGTTCGGGATTTTTGATTGGTTTTGCGAACTGAAAATTCTTGATTTGAGGTTTTAAGGAATTCTTTTTTCTAATTTAGCTAATTTTATGCCATTAATGGATATGAAAACTGGAGATTATCGATACAGACGGTACAATATGCAAAATCACAAACAATCACGAAGATTGAGAAAGGGACAGGAGAGAAATGGTAAGTTTTCAAAATTGAGAAGTACAGAATAAATGGATCCCAGCAACGGTAGTATAAAATTGCAATAAAATTTGCTGGTCTTTGTCTAATGTTAGGTAAAATTCTTATATGCATCGGTGGTTTCATTGATATACCAATGGTCAATATTAAAGCCTAACCAAAAAATAAAAAATGGTCAATATTAAAGCACATAATTATTTAAGAAAGGTTTTTTTTATCTAACACATAAAATGTGACTTAATCATTACCACACACACAATGTGATTTAGTCTTTACCATTGGATGTATAAATAGACCCCAACATCAATTCATATAAAAAAATTTCGTATTCGAGTCTTCCCATTAGATTACAATTATTTGAAATAAGGTATAAGGAAAGAAACCTGAAAAAAAAAAAAATTGGGGAGAACACACATAAATTTATGAGGAACATCTATCTTGTGGCAAATAAAAATTAAACATCACACAATATCTTTTCTTGATCATAGGTGATTTTCTTGATAATGGGTGATGTTGCCTCTTCCCACTGCATTAATGGGCCTTCGAACTTTCATGTTCATACATAACTATTCACCTAAATAACTAGCACCAGCATTAATTCCATTAAAACAGCACCATCAAAAGTTGAGTAACAATACACATAAATTGTGACGTTAACCGTACTTAGACCTCAGACCTGGATTTGGCCAAACTTGTCCCATTGCCATCCCTATCTAAGATTGATCAGCCCAAGGAAGGACTTGCATCAAAATGGCTGGATTATCAGGCTGCCTATCCCTGTCATTATGCATAAATTTACATCTACTTGGATTGGCCATTACTACATTACACATGATAATATCAACATCCAATTTTAGGGTGTTCAAACACTTGCGATCTGACAGATGACCGCATACGACAGACGCAAAACTTACCTAATACTCGTGGTATTAGCAACTTAATTCAAAGGACTAAAATGTACCACCAAAGTTCCATGATTACGTTTAATGACTCACTCATGAAGAGCAATCCACATAGTTGCTTCAATATGAAGCCCAATAGAAGCAAAGACCACACATTACAAACAGAACATATTGCAAAGAACAATGGGATTACTTAGCCACAAATTTCAATTAACTTTGATGTAGTGAACCGCCATCAGCCATTACGATAGCAGCACGACTATAAATAACGTAAACAAGCTTAGTAACAGAAATTTAATCAAATTGATAACAAGCTAGCACATCAAATGCACAAAATTCTTCCCCCTTCGAGAAATATTTCGCCATCATCTAAAGTTGTGTGGAGGTCCTCCCTCCAACAAATGAACCCCGCAGGTTGCCACCAACAATCACATCTTTAAATCGAGATATGGGACCGAGCATCCTGCCGATCCTCTGCACCAGAGAGATATATGATCAAGTCAACAATACCAAAACCAGCTAAATGCAGAGCCAGCAAATAACTAGAAATTTTGAAACTAGCTTTGATTGTCATTATCATCAAACACACAAATCGATAACATGTCCTGAAAGATATTTTACATTGGCTGATATAAAGAGGTAGAAAGGAGAGATACAAATCGCAACAATAGTTCTGTGTAAATGACAACAAACTTAGCTATTGTGATTATGTAACAGCTCCATCAACACCTGATATTAATCACACTTCTCTGGCCAGAGAGAGAAGTCGATGAGAAAACTATACATCGGTTATCCGATAAGTGTTGCCCCAAGTTGGTTAATTTTCTATCGTATGCCATCAATGCTTAACAGGGTTAATACATATATTCACTCTCTCCATTTTTATCTGAAGGATAGTGGATTCTAAATTACATTCGGAAGGTATAAACTTACACAGATCACAGTGAAATATAACCTTCTAGAATCAAATAGACAGAAAGTTCATCTATGATAAACTTACTCTATGATTCTCAGCACATGAATAAACAACAGTCAGAAAAAATTAAAAAAATAGCATGTCTTTAGAATGTGGATCATTTCACCTTTCTTCCTCCTCTTTTTTCAATATAAGGGGGCTGCCTGGGGTTGGGTGCAAGAGGTGAGGTAGGAAAGTAGTAACATAGGATAAGATACACATCAATGATTTTTAAAGCTCCTGTTGCGGTGAAACTGAAATATATAATAACACTCTGTTGTACAATAGGCCATAGTTCCACTCAAACTATCAACGTTTTGTTCTCACCATTTTTCTTTTATTGTTAGCAATTTATATTCTGCAATCCTTTTATCTACAGGGGATTGTGTAGATTGAGAAGCAGCAAGGCCACAAGAGCCACAGCCTCTAAATACCGAAAATGATCAACAGACAGCCACACATATTTCTGAAACTTACTTCATTCAATTGTGCCATAACTAGCAATCAACTGTTGTGAACATAATAGGTTTCTCTTCCAGAGATGAGTTACACTAGCATTTTGGGATTTAACCTTGCTCTCTATAATAATTTTACCAAAACTAAGAACAGAATAGTAATTCATCAAGTTGGACTAGAAATCAAGTATCTATTGGTGGCCATAAGGATGGCATAGTCAAATGAAAAATATACAAGGCAACCAAAAACTTTTTAACCAGTCAGTAGGCAGTTGTTTAAGAGTTGATATGTATAATTAAGCGTTAATACCTCATACTGCCACCTCTCTTGCTGCCGTCGATGACCTATAATTACAAGCCCCATAACAGCAGCGGCAATTAAAATAGACCAAAATGTATTTGTCTCCTTTGCATGGGCATATAGAGTAACGGCCCGTCTTTTCCACCAAGCTTCACAGGGAAGGTCAGCACCAGCATGTTTATCTCCCTCAATAGGCTTGTGGAATTTCGGTATGCCTGAATTCAAGGGTTCAATTGAATCATCGGTTCCCTCATCCTCTGCCATATTATTAGACTTGCCTATGTTTGTCTCAGTATGGGATGAACTAAACTCTGCAGTGCTGTAAATACTCTCCACTTTGTCAAAGGCCACACCTCTGACAGATAGTGCGTTACCCTTCTCATCAAAAATCTGAATTCCAGGAAATTCATCCGACATCAGTCCTTTGACACTCACATTTTCTTCATCCTTGAAATCTGATTTAACCCTTTCGTCTTCAATCAACTCGGAAACATCATCTTTACTTTTCTTTTCATTGTATATCTCACTGTATTCAGGTTCCAGTGGCAAATTCTCATGCTGACTCGGAGGAAAAACGAAGTGGCCAGACATAAACATAGCACTTGAAGTTTCAGCCTCATGCTCTTCAACTAAATTACCTTGGCTATAATGGCTTGACTCAAACTGTTCGGGACTAGGTGCAGCAGCATACGCTGATGCAGTGAGTGATACAACTTCCCACTCATTTCCTTTGGGAGCAGTTTCCTTTCTATCTTTATTATCCGCCATACAGGAGTCTCAATCCAAGAATTCCTATTTACAAGAAAATTGGTGAAACAGATATAAGAAACAAATATTAGTCAGAACAAGTTGCTTAAAGGACACGAACCACATGACATTATCCTACTATATTGAAGACCTTAGCCACAAAATCTCTGTTTGTAGATATAAAAATCCAAGGATAAGTAGCATAATTTGCAACCCAGATACGCATAATCCTTATTCTACACATGGTCTTATCATTTCTTTGAAGAAGTAATTTTCTTGCCCGAGACACATCTCGCTAGGTGGAAAGTATGAATTCAGCAGTGTGTTTTGAACCTCATGCTGTTGTGTCTCTCTGAGATCTTTGTCTGTCATGGATATTTTTGTTAAATGCTGGCTAATTGAACAAACAAATCTCTACTATTAACGGCTTTAGTAATCATTAACCACAAATCTGTGTGCACATATGCACATGCATAAAGAATAAAGAAAGAGATTGTTGAGATACAATGACCGAATTTAGATAATTGAAGTTCAGTTCATGATGGTCTTTGCTTGTTCTTCTGTCCAAACCACCTTATTTTTGTGTAATATTCTTCTGAAATGGTAAACATGGTATCTCTTTTTTGTGTAAATTCAGAGCCAAACAAGCAACTCCACCCCCCCCGCCCCACAAAACGGTGGAAAAAAAAGAGTCAGAAAATAATACAACAACAAACAACAATTCTACCAATAATCCAGCAAACCTAAATCTCCAGGAACAAAGGTCACAGCCAATCAAGAAAGCACAAACTTTTGCTGCTGCAGCCGGAAAAATTTACAATCGCGCAAAGACATATCATACAGATAGAAACATCTCACAACAAATGAAATTCCAACAGAATTATCATATAATCAGCTCAAAGAAACACGCCCAGATCCAAAACAATTATCCACAATTGTAAATCATCCGATCAAAAAGAAACAAAATTCGCGCATGGAGTCCAAAGACTAAGCAATCGATTCGCTAATTTAATCGAGATAAGTTCAATTAATCAATTCACAATCAACGAGTTCTTACAGAAACGGAGGCAGATAGGATCGAATGGCAAAAGGAGAATTCCAACTTTTGAAGAACGATTGAATGTGTCTCGGTAACTGTAATACGGAAGAAATGACAGATATCAGTATAATATATATATATATATACTTATTAAAAAAAAAGAAAAAAGAAATATATATATATATATATATATTATATAGCGAGATAATGGGTTGAGAACATAGAGGTACCGGTATAGCCGGTGATTAGAGTATCGGGGTTTTACCGGCTAGGGATTCAAACGGCGTCGCTTAGTGGCAGTGTTACTTGTAGGTTCGTACAGCGGTTGGAGTAATTACCGGTTATTAGGATTGCTTGGTTGGGAGAGAGAAGTTTCTAGTGTTGCGCAATTTTGGTAAGCTTGCTTTTTTAGGCTGAGATGGAACGTGCAAGGAACAAAATGAGTCCCGATAAAAAGCTTTCAATTTTTTTTTTCAATGGTTAATTAAATGCTTTCATTTTCTAAAAAGAAAAATACATTTTCCTTTCAAACCATATTGTAATTTTTTTTAAATTTCTAGATGCATAGATATATATATATATTTATCATATATACATATACATACATTTTTCGATCATTATATCAGTATAATAATATAGAATTTTGACACTACACAACCAACATACATATTCTCAATTCTTCCATGTTCTTAATAAATGCTTGAAAGTTATTCCCCTCCCCCCCCCCCCCCCCCCAATACACTCCAAAACAATACGAAAGTTTGCCTAACAATCAAACATTAGTTAAGGCCTTTTTGGGTTAGAGGTCTTGATAATATCTCTATCAATTAGAAAACTTTTAGAGCATATTTTTTAGTTAAAATTCTATTAATTTTTTGTAATTGCCTAAAATAATTCATTAGTAGGCTAAGTAGCAGGTTTGGTTTGACAAATTCCGTCAAAATTATAATTTTTACAATTTATTTATTTATTAAATATTAAATCCAAATTATGTGTTTTTTTTATTGATATTTAATTCCAGATTATGTAGTTAGTATTAAATATCTTGGAAATCATATATACTCGGAAGAAAGCATTTTGACTATCGAATATGTGTCCGCTTATATTTCTCCCAGTGTCTTGTCATTGCATCTACTTATTTCTTTGTCAATCTTCTTACATGGTTCCATTTTTGATGTAATAATAGTTTTACATCAAAACTCAACACACCAAAAGTTTTGTGACTTCATCCTATAGGCTACCACGATTAAACAAATGAAGCAAAATACAAGAGGCCATAAAACAAATCCTTATTTATACCTTTGAGATAAAAATAACATGAATATATATGCATATATGTACTGACAGAGAAAAAATCAAATTAACAAATTACTGTAATGCATGAAACTCGAGAACTTCTATTTTCTAGTCCTATAACTCCTGTACCACAAGACGAAAAAACAGAGCACTCTGTACCCAAAAACAAACCCCAACATCACACCCAAATTGCTCCATTTCTGTGATTGCTTCAACCCCTGCCGTCTCAAATACTCTTCACCATACAACACACATTCACCCCCCACATTCTCCAAACACTTTCTCGCTCCTCTCCCTCCATATTCATTGATCATCAAGCTCTCAAAAGGGTACTTAAAGAGGCTTAAATAATGCATGAATATCCAGTAGACAGGTATGCTCTCTTGCGCTATGAAGTAGCCGGAAAACAAGAAAAAGGACCCCATTAGCCCTGCGATAACTGAGGTGCCCATGATGAAGTTCGGGACGAGCGCGCTGCAGAAGGCCGTAAAAGAGTTCGACATGAGAACAACCATCCACACAACGAGTGCGAAATAGAGGAATCCGTCGATGTCGCGCCTCAGGCCGACTAGCCAGTAGGCCGGGCCGCTGTATAACAGAGCCACCATTAGGAGAAACGGGAAGAAAATGATGGTGTTCGATATAACATAGGATGATACTCTGTACGCCCCTCTTAGTGTCTCCCTCATGAATATTCGTCTTTCTTGTAAGAAGATTGGCAGGCCTTCTGTGGTGGAGGATAGCAGAAAACTTAGGCTGAAAGCGAAAAAACCGAGCCGGGTTTGTAAGAAAACCTTGCCCTGATCATGGCTGACGTTCATGTACACGGTCCCGAGTATGGAGCCCACTAGGATGGCTTGTAGGACCCTCGTTGCGAAGAGCTCTTTTGTCCTGAAAATGTTCTTGCTGAATCTCTCACCTAGTATTAGGATTTCTTGAAAATGGGAGTTTGTGTGGGAGGGGGTATATCGTAATTTCGTGATATTGTCTGAATTCAGATGTGATTTCACTCGATCACTTTGTGAAGCTTGTATGGGACCTATGTTGTTTGTGATTTCAATGGCGAATTCAAGAACATTGACATGAGAAGGGATTTGATGGCCGGCACTCTTAAGCCTGTCTTCCAGTGATCTCAACGGGCCGTCGTGTAAAACAAGCCCGTCCGAGAGCAAAACGAGCCTGTCGATGAGTTCGAGGATTCTGAACCCGGGCTGATGGATTGTCAAGATGATTGTTTTATCCTGATTAACCACCATTGATCTCAAAAGGGACACAACATGAAGGGCTGATGCTGAGTCCAACCCCGAGGTAGGTTCGTCTATGAGCAACACCGTAGGATCGTGCACCAATTCCACCCCAATCGAGAGGCGCCTCCTTTCGCCACCCGAAATGCCATGGTTCGACCCCAAGCCTACCCTCGAACCGGCAATGTGATCGAGCCCAAGTTGCTTCATCAGCAGTTTCACTCTATGTGAAATTACCATTAACCCCTCGGGCCGCCTCAGGAGCGCGCTATATCTAAGTGTTTCTTCGACGGTGAGAAGTGGGAACAATGCATCATCTTGTGTGACATATCCTGAAGATCTGCTAAAAGTTTCAGGATTCATGGGATGATTGTTAACTAGCACCTGGCCGGAAAATTTTCTAGGCGCGATCTTTCCGGCTAGGATTTCCAAAAGGGTTGTTTTTCCAGCTCCACTAGGTCCGGCGATGGCCGTGATCTCTCCTGGTCTGGCTTCAAGATTCACATCCTTGATGATGAACTTGGGAGATACTTTTGAACTCCTGCAATAGAAATTGAGCCAGCTAAGTTCATCATATGGGCTTTGACAAGTGTAGGATAAATTCTTGGTCTGTATTCTATAAGATATTTTCCTGTCACCGGAAACCGGTGACGTGATGGGCAACTCCATGAGTGAGAAGTGAAGGGGAGCAATGAAAGTAAAGAAAAAAAGTTTGGTCTGTAGATGAAAAGAAAGGGGCAAAGGGGATGAGCTAACACACCAACCTTGGTTATATTTTCTGTGTACATGAAGGCTTTTGAGGAATCAATAGATAATGGGATTGCAGGGCTGCGGAGGTTTAACATTGGCTTGACTTGGAAGTGTTTCTTGTGGGATGAACAAAAATTTTGAGGACGGTTTTTTCAAGAAAGCCCAATAGAGAAGTATAGGCTGGATTGTAGTTTTTGCAGGTGAACCATATTTTGACCATGCAAGAGAAGGGCTTGTGTGTTGGATGTTTTATGATTTTTTTTTCCCACTCTCTTAAATCTATCCTTTCTACAGCTTTCTATGTGTTTTAGGAATGATTACACCTAAACCGCCTCAAGTTTGGTGTAATTACACTCAGACCCCATATCGTTTGCATAATGACATTTACATCCCATGAAATTAACGTTGATGTGATGGATGGTTGGACTGAATTTGATGAAGGTTTTTTATGCAATGCTGATTTCTTTCTGTCACTTAAAAAATGTTGACTTAAGTTAAATAATGTTTAGGCTCTTTTATTTAGTTTATTTAATACTCATATTTTTGGGATTTGATTGTAATGTGAGTTCTAGAGTTTACGAATTTTAAACAATGAATTCATGTATATTATGTTATTTTCCATTAATAGAAGTTATTACACATTTTTTCGTTGAATATAGTAGTAATAAAGGTGTGTTTTAATAATAATAATAAATAAATAAAAAACTTCTTTAAGCAAAAACCGTTTGAAAAAAGGTAACATTTTTTTTCGGTTTTTTACGGATCGACGCTAACTTTAAGGGAGACTAGTGTAATTATGCAAACTATAGGGGGTGTGAAAGGGGGGCTTTTTTGTAAAATTAACCCAAAAGGGTGTTTGGTTTGAAAATTTGACACAAAAAAAAAATGGTTTAAAATTTTGACATAATTCGCCATTGTCAATGGCGATTTTTAATAAAATAATAATAAAAATAATAATAATGCATTATTTTTGACGGCGGAAAAAAAATATTAATAAAAATATAAAACTCGCCGTCAACGACGGCGAGTATAGAAAATCTGAAAAAAAAAAAATTAAAAATCTAAAACTCGCCGTCAACGACGGCGAGTTTAAATTTTTTTATTTTATTGAATACATGTGTACATTTTGATTTTTTGGTATAAGAAAAAATATAATACGTGTGTATATTTATAGATTTTGTGTATATTTATAGATTTTGTGTTTTCAAACAAATGGAAAAAAACTTGTTACAAATTGAAATTCTTGTTAGTAAGTTGTATGTGTCGGAAAAAATTATTAGATATTTTATTTGCGTAATATTGTGATGAATACGATTAAAAAAATGTCAATCTTGTGTAGATTATTTTTTGGGAGCCAAAATTGCCAAAAATGTGAGTTGTTTTTTTTTTTATTAGTTTTGGAAATTGTGTATAATTTTTTGGGTGTGAAAAATTGTGAAAATTATTGATTTTTGTTTAGTTACGATAATTGTGTTGGTTTTTTATTTTTATTTTTTTTGCGAAAATTTGGAAGGTTTAGGGTGAGAAAAATGTGAATTTTTTTTGTAAATTACAAAAATTATGGGAATTGTGACGGAAAAAAAAATTCAGAATTATGGGAATATTTATTTTTTTTTCCCGAAAATTATACTCTAGGCAACATTTTATTAATTAATTTTTTTTTTTGCACGGTAAAATCTCGCCAACAGTGTTGGCGAGATTTTGAAATTAATTTTTTTTTTTTTGCTGATATTCAAATCTCACCAACGCGGTTCGCGAGATTATTAACGGGAAAAGGTAATTCTCGCCATCGCTGATGGCGAGATTTGGTTTTTCATTTTTTTTTTTTTCTGATATTCAAAACTCGCCTTCATCGACGGCGAATTTTTTTTAAAATTTTTTTTTTTAAATCTCGCCGTCGTTGACGGCGAATTTTAGATTTTTATTAATATTTTTTTCTCGCCGTCAAAAATAATGCATTATTATTATTTTTATTATTATTTTATTAAAAATCGCCATTGACAATGGCGAATTATGTCAAAAGTTTAAACCAATTTTTTTTTGTGTCAAATTTTCAAACCAAACACACTTTTGGGATAATTTTGCAAAAAAGCCTGAAAGGGGGTTTAGGTGTAATTATCCCTATGTTTCATTGACTTGGGCTTTATAGTGTGCAGACGTCCTACTTTTGGTATACTTATAATCTTACCCAACTCTTCTGCCAAGAATCTGATAAAGACAGCTCAAAAAGTAGCTTTAATCAGTTGCAAATTTTTAAATAGATGTGAAGTGTTGAAGATAGTTTGTGAATCTATAATCTATGGCTTGAAGCTCCTAGCCCTTTTTCAAGATAATATAATGACCAATGATGATAAACTTTGAATTGGTTTCCAGATATAATAGGGTTAGTGGTTTAGACTTCAGAATAGATTATGTTTTAGTTAGAAAGAATATGTTTGTGATAATGAGCTTTTTGAGATTTTAAAATTGCTAGTTGAGGGGCATTTTACTACTTTTGAATTTTTTAACTTTATTTAAAAAAAAGGCATAGTGACTCATGATTGAGATTTTATGCATGCATTAAGTTATTCGTACTGCAAAGTAAACTTAGCTATATAATCTATCAAAATACCAAAGAAACTTGTAAGTTTTTCAAAAAGCGATCACTTGAGATTCTCATAGCGTTTTTCAAAAATAGCGTTTTTCTTACGTGTTTCATAGTGTATTTTATTCTACACTCAATATAATATTTTACTAGTTGAATGTATAATATTTATTTAAATTTGATTTTAATTTGTAATAAGATTTTTATAAAATATAATATATAATATTATTATTTTTAGCGGGTCAAAATTTTATGTTTTGACAAAAACCCAAGTTTAAAAGTTTAATGTAATCATATAGACCTGGCAAAATGGTTTATACACCATGGGTCCAATCCAATTCAATTGATTTTGGGTTGAGTTGGGTTGGGTTTGAGAAATACTTAAATTGGTCAAAATGAGTCAAATTAATTATAGGTTCTAAATAGTTTTCATCTGATTTTCTATCGAAACCATTTTGACCTGCTCGGACTCATCTACAACCCGCTTACAACCGCTCAAACCCGTTTACCACCAGACCTATTTTCAATCCGCTATCAAAAACCCATTATGAACCAAAACCATTTACAACCCCATCCAAATCCATCCCGACCCGTCCATTTGCCACCGCTAGAATAATATATATCATTTAAATTTATATAAATTGAATGAAATAATTGTTCCAATTAGTCTCTTAGTCAAGAAGGTGTTTGCAAATGCTTTTGTGTTTACAATACTTAAAGTTGTAGAAAAAATTGATAAAAAGGAGAATTGGTAAAGTAGGAAAATATTTAAAAATAAAAATAAAAAGTAGTAAAAAATTCGATGTTAATTAGTTAGCATTTTTTAAGAGATAAAAATTTTAAAAAAAATCAATTTGTTTACAAAAATACCTAAAAGGCAAAAGCACTTAAAAAGCACATCCAGACATCAAGACTGCTTCATGGCTTTTGACATTTGCCAACTTACTTCAGCAAAAGGTTCTATTCCAAACACCGCAAATTACTTAATTTTAGCCAAAGGCATTGAAAGTGCTTTTATTAAGCTATTATCAAACACCCTATAAGTATTACTGCATAAATAAGTTGATTATTGATGAATAGGAGGAGAATGAAAATGTATGTATTATGGAAAATTAATTTCAGAATCAAGCTCCGAGATGATATCACAGTCGTAAATTTGAAGATATATACCATGAAAATGAAATCAAACGATATGATATTGGTTTCTTATCCTTCGCTGCATCTGTGGTGGCGGCAGCGGCGACTTTGCCTTTATCCTCTTTTAGATTTTTCCTTTTTTATTGGAAAAAAAAAAAAGACAAAATTATTAGATTGGGGGCAGATGTGTAATTTCCTTGGTAAATTTACAAAATTAGGCCTGACCCGCAAGCAGTCAATGTCAAGTTGGGCCTTTGGGAGAAATAAGAAACGGTCCCATGAAAACCCCGTTTAGATGTGCATGTCCGCATGGCCCAGGACCCCCTAACGTTAACCCCGTCTTATTTAACCCGAATTGGACACTTTTCTCGTTTACCCGAACTCATTGTCATTTCTAATTTGAATTTCACACTTTATTTAATGTGTGTCTGATGGAAAAGTTTTGTCGGGGAATGTATTTGATAAAAAACAGCACTAATTATGTGATCAATATATATATATATAATAAAATAAATTATTACAATCATGCATATTATATAATTGTTTCAGTGTAATTAAATTTAATGCGGACTAAAACTTTTCATATTGGTTGCGCTACTTAATGTGCCCCTAAAATAAAAAGAAAATTGCATTTTTGATTGCATGTTACAATTTCAGGTATATTTTAAAAATTGGGAACTTCTCTTCTCTAAGTCATTTGGGAAATACAGTTGTTTATTTTAAATAAACTTTTCGCTCTTGAGATCTATCAGCTAACAATTTATTTATTTACCAAATTCACTTTAATGGCTTTCAATTGCCAATTTGCCTTGCCGATGAAGTCTTCCCTCAATGATAAGGCGAAGGTCCCATAACTTTAAGATTAAGAGTTCGTTTTTTCATGAATGTGGGTATTTGTTTAGTTTAATATTAGTTTATTCCTATTACATAGTAGTTTGTATAGAGTTATTATTTGATGATATTCAAATGTAATACTCTTTATATTCTATAATATTAGTCGTCCTAGATTTTTTCACACAAATTAATTATGCTAATAAATAACAATTTTTAAACTAAATTTAAAATGATTTGATAAAATTACTCTCTCCATGCCTCATCAAATTATATTAAAAATAATAAATGAGGGTAAATTTGGGGGGGGGGGAGGGGAATTTAATACTTTCTTGAAATCTTTAAAGTGACAAATATTATGGGACCAAAAAAAATTCTAATATGACTAATATTATAGGACAGAGGAAGTAGTTTGTTATTTAATAAATTATTAATATAATTGATTGATTGTAATAAATTCATTTCAAAAAAAATTGCCCATTTGCCCCCCACACACACATATATATTTATTTATTGATGCTTTGATAAACTCATTGTCAATTTATACATTATAAAATCTTCAGAACTTTATTACTAAATACCTCTAGTCCTCTACGCATATTCTATTGCCCAACGAAGCCCACCAAGGCCTAACCCTAACTTTACGTACCCACGTATAGATTGAGCTATAATTTATTATAGACTTTCAAACGATAAATTATTAACCTTCGACCACATTTAAGATCCAATTAATTAATTTATTTTAACACCTGAAGACTAACTTCATGAATGGCAACTCATATGTGTATGTATAATTGTATATTATATAGATTTTCAGACATCGAGTTAAAGGGATTGGAGGGGATGATCGTCCTACTTAAATTTATATCGAACTCAAGTTTATATGAATTTATTTAAAAAATTTAAACTTTGTTTCCTAAATTATATAAAAACTTTTATTTATTTTATATAAATTTGATCTTGCTCCAGAACAAAAATTCCTACATTTATCCCCGTAAATTACTATTTACCACGTATATGACATAAAAATATTTATATATAGAAAACTTTGTGTTAAACTTGTTTTATTCATAGAAATTTTTTCGTTCATATGTGTGAATCATTAATCTGCGCAGCACCCACCCCCAGTATAAATTTGGATTCCCCAACAAATGCTATTTTTGGATTTTGTTTTCTATATTTATTTTCACCACATAAATATAGTTATTTACGCTCTTGTCTAAACTGTATACATTGGGTACATAATGTAGTAGAGAATTATCATTTCGAATTTGACTATACAAATGGATCTTTTGCCTGTTTATTATTTTATTTCAACTACCCTCAAAGTCTTACTGAGTAACTTTATTGTATCATA
Organism: Petrea volubilis; assembly: GCA_026212405.1. Classification (NCBI taxonomy): domain Eukaryota; kingdom Viridiplantae; phylum Streptophyta; class Magnoliopsida; order Lamiales; family Verbenaceae; genus Petrea; species Petrea volubilis. The sequence goes on from CM047870.1 coordinate 38,705,515, forward strand.
CAAATCACAAAAAGCATAGTTTAATCAATTTTTAAATATCAAAAACAGTGTCGGAGTGAAGGAGAGCTGGAAGGAACATCCCATCAAATTTATGTCGAGTTAGGATTTACAATTTTTTTTTTAAATTTAAATTTCACCCCTCATAAATCATAAAAATATCTTTAATATTTTATAAAAATTCGACATTTTCCTCCAAACCAATAAATTAAGAAAACAATCAATTTTAGTTTTGAATTCTGAAATCATGCATGTCAAATCGTCAAAGAAACATTGGTGATTGAAAATAGCCAAGACTTTTAAAACAAATTCAGTATTTTTTTATGTTTCCATAAAGTAAACACAAAATTAGTATTTTTCTTTTGTCTTACGTACAATTCCCAAATATATTTTTAATCAGAAAATTAACGTAATGTCCTAACTCCTAAACCCTCTATCACAAAAAAAAAAAAAAAGGAAAATAACCTAAACCCGGAAATACTGTAAAATTTTCCGTGACAAAGTTATAATTCCAGTGGAAGACTTATTAATAAACCCTGATTAAACATCGCACGTGGAACTATAAAAAACTCTAAACATCATATGTGTGTGGGAAACACTTCTCTGAGGCCGCAACTCACCGGAGCAGCCGCCAATTCCAGCCGGCGACGCCTCTTTCACGATCAGGGTTTTTCTATCACCGGTACAAAATCTTCACCTTTTTACTAGTTTATGGGCAGAATTTACATACCCTTTGTGATGTTCTGTCAAATTGTGTGTTCTTGATGATCAGCGTATGTGTGTGTAGCTGTAGTGGAATTTTCTGCTTTTTTCTTGTGCGGGTTCGAGTTCTATGGGAAAGGAAGGGAATAATATAAGGTGTTGGAATTTGAGGTGTGAATTAGCTTTCTGACTGACAGAATTGTTCTGTTAGCTGAGTAAAGAACCTTTTTTGTATGGGAGTTTTGTGAACCCTTCTTTGTTTTTTTTTTTTTGGATGATTGAAGTTTTCTGGATTCGGTTGACTATTATTGATCAATGCTAATTGATTGTCTGAGCTGAGCTCTTTGGGTGTTTAACGTGGTCAAGAGTTTGGTCTAGTATACTACTCTGGCTTCTGTATTTATCTCTGCTGTTTAGCCTGTTTTGAGTTTTATTAGTGTGGTCTTTGACGATTGCTTCTCTGGTTTTCCATCACTAAAACAAGAAATACATAGTAGCACTTGCGGAGCTGGCCGGTGGCATGGTGGGGTGGGGTGGGGTCGGAAGGGGCACCCCGCAACGGAAAATAAAATAAGAAAAAAAAGGGGGAAAAAGAAAAACATTGTAGCAAATTTGATGTTGGTATATTTTCAAGTTATCGCAAGCGTTCTCGAGTTGCACATTAGTTTCATTGTTTTTCTTGTTTTAAGATTTAGTATTTATCTCTGCAGAATTCCCTATGGAATCTTATCTGAATTCTTGCAGGTTTGATCCCAGTTGCAGTTTGTTGACCTGTTCTACTTTTATGGAGGAATCGTCTTGATTGCTCTACTGGAAAAATCACAAGTGCTCCAATGGATTTCAAATTTAAAGGCAAATCCTGGGCTGGGAACATATACCACCAATTTGAGTCCATTTGTCAGGATGTTGACGATTTTATGAACAAGGTATTACTACTGTTCCTTTACTTACATGGAATACCATATCTGCATGACATTATTACAATAATCTCATGCCCCAAATTATGGTGATATGGCAAATAAATGAGAAAAAGAGTCCTTTCTCAGATTCTGCCTTTGTATGTGGCTGGTTGTAACATATGGTAAGTGATTCTTGAATTTGCTTCTTCAATTTTGTCTATGGTTCCTGGCTAAGCATATAGATTATCTTTCCCTCCCCCTCTCTCGTAAGACTCAATCTTTCTCACGCTCTAAATTGCTCAAATTGGCCAGGACACTGTGAAATTTGTTGAAAATCAGGTGCAAAGTGTTGGTATGAGTGTCAAAAGATTTTACTCTAATGTGGTGCAAGATATACTTCCACAGTCTGAGGATATTTTGAAACCCGAAGCACAAACAGAGGAACAAGTTGACATGAACGATCAGGTGGATACAGTGTCAGGCATCAAAACACAGCCTAACAGAAAGCTGTTGTCCGTACACCAGGGTTCTTTTGATAGTTCTAGAAACTCCAATGCATCGTTGCCATTAGAACTTGACCTTGCAACACAATTTACTAAGCCTCCTATTGGAGATCCATCCCAAGAAGCAAAAACTAATCTACATTTGAAAGGAGACCCTGATACCGTAATCTTGAATGACGCAGACTGTGGTATAGAAGAGAATATTAGAAGGGATTTCACACCATCGGCCACCAGTTTGAATTTCATTACTGAAATATTTTCTGGAATTTCTGTTGGAGATCATGATAATTTTGCACAGTTTTCAGCTCATGAACAAGGACGACATATAAACATCAACCAGGAAAGGACGGTTCTTGACCATCAAAAAGGAAAGGATGGCTCTTCAGACATTTCAAACAGTGGTTGGTCATTCAAGAGTAAGTTAGTGATGTTTGAGGATTCAATTTCTGATGAAAATACAAGTTTATCTGCACCAGTGGTATCATCAGCTGATAAAGTTAATGAAGATAATGGCCCATTGATGGATTCACCACTTCCTCCCACTTGTAGTAGCTTTTCACCTAAAGAAGAGAGTGTTGATGTATCAAACTCTCTGCAATCACCTGAAATTGCATTTGCATATTTTTCTTGTGAAGAACAAGAAGTTGAAGAAGAACTACCAGAAAAACAAGCAAACGAGGAAAAAGAAGAAGAAGAGGTGGGTGATACGTCTTCTATTTGTTCTACATCCTCAAAGTCTTGTAATATGCTGGAGTCTATATCTGAAAACTTTACGGAAAAGGCTGAAAATATCTGCGACCCTCATGCGCAGGCTGGTGGCTGCCCTTATAACATTTCTTTTCCGTCTTTCACAACTGTAGTTTGTGAAAAGGCCGTGGACATGCATTGTGCTCCTTTAATCTTGGTATCAAATGGTTGGTATATCTTAATCTCTAATTTCTTACCTAGATATCCAAAATATGCTTCACGTTTCCTTTTTTCCCTTTCCTTTCACTATAATTTCCTTCTTTCTGTATCTGCCATTCTTTTTTCTTCCTTAAAGATAGGTTGCTCTGTACTCTATCTTTGCAGATAATAATGCTTTCCCAACTGATGGGTCAGATTTTGTACTCGGTTCATCTGAAAGCAGGCATGAACACCACTACAAAGATGATCAGTTGAGACTTGCAATATCTCCATCTGATACTGGTAAATTCAGCTGAAACTTAGCGTTATTGCTATTCCTTACATGTATTTGTTGGAATGATAGCCATGGGGAAATTCTAAATATATTGTAACGTATGCATGATATTGAATCTCCAGCTATGACTCGACTTTTCTCATCCGAGTTGACATTTGTTTGGATGTGATACTTATTGTTTCTTATTCTGTTATTTTAAACTATTCATAGAGTTGACTGTTGAATGCATTATGCAGGGAACAAAAATGGATCTAGTGCTGCTCTTAGCGACCTTAATATGGAAAATGTTGATCTTTCCCCTGATGTGAAGCGTGATCCAAAAAGTGTTGATTTGAATGCCAACTTTATCAGTGCTAGCTCTCATAGAAAAAATTTCAGATATTACAAGGTATGATTCTCCTTGTAATTGCTTATGTAACCATGGCAACAAAAAGCTAAATAACCTTCTTCAGTTACTATATGCAATTACACAAATATCCCCCGTTGGTTTCAGAGTTAGTCATACCTCTATGGTAACTTATTTCCACTTTACAGTTTTACCCCATCCTGCTGATCATTACACATACTTAAATGATGTTATAATTCAAATTTTAGCCAACTTTTCAAATTGTCCTCGCGTGTATGAATGTCGTTATCCAAGATTCTTAAATATCGATGACCAAAAGGGGTATTTTGTAATTTTGAAACTAAGAGAAGAAGTTAGTGCAATTACACATTATTATAGTGGAAGTCAGTGTAGTTAACCCTCAAATAAGTTATTGTCACTTGATGCTTTATTTGTTTCCCAGAAATTAATACAAGACGCCTTTACTTCTCGGAAGAGATTATCCAAGGAATACAAACACTTGGCTATATTGTATGGTGACATTGATATGGAATCAAGTCAACATTTTAGGCCAAGTTCTCTACCATCTTCTCCCACCGCATCACTGAGAACAAGATTATCCCAGGATACGTGCGAACTGAGTGGGAGCTGCTTTAAATGGTAGTATTCTTGGTCATTTTGCTGACGGAGATCATTGCATGTATATTTTGCCCATAAATTATGTCTAGATTCCTGATATGAAGGCCTGGGTGTAGCATATTAAAATTTCCAATAATCATTAATTGAAACTTTGGACCTTTTTTTCTGGAATATGTTAGCAGACTACCTTTTGGTCTCAGTTTTTGCTGCATTGATGATATTTCTCGAAGCTCAAATCTGTCACAAATTTGTGCTTATTGTTTATTGAATTTTCTTGTTTATACTTTCGAAACAATGCCCTAGCTCTCGTTTATAATCGTACATGATAATCTTGTAGAGAAGTGCATACTAAATTTCATTCCAGGCATCAGGGACTCCTGGTAAGCACCAGTGAATGCAATCAGCAAAATTTTTTGGATCAGATCTCTGTCTTTTGTGAACAGCTTCCCTTTTCGTTTCCGTAAACTGAAGTGTGGCCATCTTTTCGTATTCAGACAATTGTGTTATGCTCAACACAGTGTCCTTAACCCTCAACTGGTCCAAGCACATCTTGTACTATTCCCATGATGTCCAGATTGACCCAGTTCCCCATTATGATCCTTCAAGCAGGTCCGTCTCGTTGTAGCAGTTGCCATCACTTCCAGGCTTCCATTCCCAACTCCTGCACATAAAAGAATTGCCCGCATTGCTTGAAAAGTTTTGTGTGCTCGCGCGGTGTGTGTGTATGATCCTTCAATCAGGTCCGTCTCGTTATAGCAGTTGCCATCACTCCAGGCTTCCATTCCCAACTCCTGCACATAAAAGAATTGCCCACATGCTTGAAAAGTTTTTGCGTGTGCGTGTGTGTGTGTACTCATCTCTCTCTCTCTCTCTCTCTCTACATGGTAGAGAAGACTCACCACAAGGTGTTGGAAGACATTGTTGCAAAGAAGATCTTTTAGTTAGTGGATTAATTTGGAATCCATCCCAATTTGCCAGTTTGCATTGCCAGTCTATCGCTGTGGTCAAGTTCTATGTTGGATGTTGTCAAGAGATCCGTATTGGAGAAGAAACAATGGCCACCCATGAAGACCCATTTTTAATGGACAGCAGGACCAGAGTTTCATAATGCTAACATCGTATATAGCTAATTAGTACTGTATGGGATATGCGATTCTTCCGTTGGATTGATCGTAGGTTGTACATCCACCAAACATAGCTCTCGAAGATCAAATATCAGCTCCTCC
>CM047870.1:38711485-38762423 GCA_026212405.1 Petrea volubilis
CAAATTGATTATAGATTCTAAATAGTTTTCATCTGATTTTCTATCGAAATCATTTTGACCTGCTCCGACTTGTCTACAACCCGCTTACAACCGCTCAACCCGTTTACACCAGACCTATTTTCAATCCGCTATCAAAAACCCATCATGAATCCAACCCATTTACCACCCCATCCAAATCCAACCCGATCCGCTTATTGGCCACCACTAAATCATATATATCATTTAAATTTATATAATTGAATGAATAATTGTTCCAATTAGTCTCTTAGTCAAGAAGGTGTTTGCAAATGCTTTTGCCTTTATAATACTTAAAGTTCTAGAAAAAATTGATAAAAAGAGAATTGGTAAAGTAGGAAAATATTTAAAATAAAATGAAAATTAGTAAAAAATTCGATGTTTTTTTAAGAGAGAAAAAAATTAAAAAAATCAATTTGTTTACAAAAATACCTAAAAGGCAAAAGCACTTAAAAAGCACATCCAGACATCAAGACTGCTTCATGGCTTTTGACATTTGCCAACTTACTTCAGAAAGTTCTATTCCAAACACTGCAAATTACTTAATTTTAGCCAAAAGCATTGAAAGTGCTTTATTACGCTATTATCAAACACACCCTATAAATATTACTGCATAAATAAGTTGATTATTGATGAATAGGAGGAGAATGAAAATGCATGTATTATGAAAATTAATTTCAGAATCAAGCTCCAGATATGATATCACGTCGTAAATTTGAAGATATATACCGTGAAAATGAAATCAAACGATATGATATTGGTTGGTGGCGGCAGCGGCGGCTTTGGCTTTATCCTCTTTTAGATTTTTCCTTTTTTATATTGGACAAAAAAAAAGACAAAATTATTAGATTGGGGCCAGATGTGTAATTTCCTTGGTAAATTTACAAAATTAGGCCTGACCCACAAGCAGTCAATGCAAGTTGGGCCTTTGGGAGAAATAAGAAACGGTCCCATAAAAACCCCGTTTAGATGTGCATGTCCGCATGGCCCAGGACCCCTACCGCCCCGTTAACCCGTTTTATTTAACCCAATTGGACACTTTTCTCGTTTACCAGCACCCTACCTCATTGCCATTCCTAATATGAATTTCACACTTTATTTAATATTATGTCTTGATGATTATGTAGATCACTATATATATATATAATAAAATAAATTATTAAATTATGCGTATTATATAATTGTTTCAGTGTAATTAAATTTAATGCGGGACTAAAACTTTCATATTGGTTGCGCTACTTAATGTGCCCCTAATAAAAAGAAATTGCATTTTTTGATTGCCATGTTTACAATTTCAGGTATATTTTAAAAATTGGGAATTCTCTTCTCTAAGTCATTTGGGAAATACAGTTGTTTATTTTAAATAAACTTTTCGCTCTTGAGATCTATCAGCTAACAATTTATTTATTTGCCAAATTCACTTTAATGGCTTTCAATTGCCAATTTGCCTTGCCGATGAAGTCTTCCCTCAATGATAAGGCGGAGGTCCCATAACTTAAGATTACGAGTTCGTTTTTTCATGAATATGGGTATTGTTTAGTTTAATATTAGTTTATTCTTATTGCATAGTAGTTTGTATAGAGTTATCATTTGATGATATTCAAATGTAATACTCCTTCTATTCTATAATATTAGTCGTCCTAGATTTTTCCACACAATTAATTATGACTAATAAATACACAATTTTTTAAAACTAAATTTAAAATGATTGATAAATTACCCTCTCCTATGCCTCAGTCAAATGTATATAAAATAATAACTGACGGGTAAAATTTGTGGGGGGGGGGAGGGGAGGGATTATACTTTCGTGAAATCTTTAAAGTGAGCAAATATTATGGGACCAAAAAAAATTCTAATATGACTAATATATAGGACGAGGAAGTAGTTTGTTATTTAATAAATTATTAATATATTGATTTGATTGTAATAAATTCATTTCAAAAAAAATTGCCCATTTGCCCCCCCACACACACCATATATATTTATTTGATTGATGCTTGATAAACTCATTGTCAATTTAACATTAATAATCTTCAGAACTGTTATTACTGAAATACCTCTAGTCCTCTACGCATATTCTATTGCCCACAACGAAGCCCACCAAGGCCTAACCCTAACTTTACGTACCCACGTATAGATTGAGCTATAATTTATTATAGACTTTCAAACGATAATTATTAACCTTCGACCACATTAAGATCCAATTAATTAATTTATTTTAACACCTGAAGACTAACTTCATGAATGGCAACTCATATGTGTATGTAGAATTGTATATTATATAGAATTTCAGACATCGAGTTAAAGGGATTGGAGGGGATGATCGTCCTACTTAAATTTATATCGAACTCAAGTTATATGAATTTATTTAAAAAATTTAAACTTTGTTTCCTAAATATATAAAAACTTTATTTATTTTATAATAAAATTTGATCTTGCTCCAGAACAAAAATTCCTACATTTATCCCCGTAAATTACTATTTACCACGTATATGACATAAAATAGTTATATATAGAAAACTTTGTGTTAAACTTGTTTTATTCATAGAAATTTTTCGTTCATATGTGTGAATCATTAATCTGCGCAGCACCCACCCCCAGTATAAATTTGGATTCCCCAACAAATGCTATTTTTGGATTTTGTTTTCTATATTTATTTTCACCACATAAATATAGTTATTTACGCTCTTGTCTAAACTGTATACATTGGGGACATAATGTAGTAGAGAATTATCATTTCGAATTTGACTATACAAATGGATCTTTTGCCTGTTTATTATTTTATTTCAACTACCCTCAAAGTCTTACTGAGTAACTTTATTGTATCATACAAATCACAAAAAGCATAGTTTAATCAATTTTTAAATATCAAAACAGTGTCGAGTGAAGGAGAGCTGGAAGGAACATCCCATCAAATTTATGTCGAGTTAGGATTTACAATTTTTTTTTTAAATTTAAATTTCACCCCTCATAAATCATAAAAATATCTTTAATATTTTATAAAAATTCGACATTTTTCCTCCAAACCAATAAATTAAGAAAACAATCAATTTTAGTTTTGAATTCTGAAATCATGCATGTCAAATCGTCAAAGAAACATTGGTGATTGAAAATAGCCAAGACTTTTAAAACAAATTCAGTATTTTTTTATGTTTCCATAAAGTAAACACAAAATTAGTATTTTTCTTTTGTCTTACGTACAATTCCCAAATATATTTTTAATCAGAAAATTAACGTAATGTCCTAACTCCTAAACCCTCTATCACAAAAAAAAAAAAAAAGGAAAATAACCTAAACCCGGAAATACTGTAAAATTTTCCGTGACAAAGTTATAATTCCAGTGGAAGACTTATTAATAAACCCTGATTAAACATCGCACGTGGAACTATAAAAAACTCTAAACATCATATGTGTGTGGGAAACACTTCTCTGAGGCCGCAACTCACCGGAGCAGCCGCCAATTCCAGCCGGCGACGCCTCTTTCACGATCAGGGTTTTTCTATCACCGGTACAAAATCTTCACCTTTTTACTAGTTTATGGGCAGAATTTACATACCCTTTGTGATGTTCTGTCAAATTGTGTGTTCTTGATGATCAGCGTATGTGTGTGTAGCTGTAGTGGAATTTTCTGCTTTTTTTCTTGTGCGGGTTCGAGTTCTATGGGAAAGGAAGGGAATAATATAAGGTGTTGGAATTTGAGGTGTGAATTAGCTTTCTGACTGACAGAATTGTTCTGTTAGCTGAGTAAAGAACCTTTTTTGTATGGGAGTTTGTGAACCCTTCTTTGTTTTTTTTTTTTTGGATGATTGAAGTTTTCTGGATTCGGTTGACTATTATTGATCAATGCTAATTGATTGTCTGAGCTGAGCTCTTTGGGTGTTTAACGTGGTCAAGAGTTTGGTCTAGTATACTACTCTGGCTTCTGTATTTATCTCTGCTGTTTAGCCTGTTTTGAGTTTTATTAGTGTGGTCTTTGACGATTGCTTCTCTGGTTTTCCATCACTAAACAAGAAATACATAGTAGCACTTGCGGAGCTGGCCGGTGGCATGGTGGGGTGGGGTGGGGTCGGAAGGGGCACCCCGCAACGGAAAATAAAATAAGAAAAAAAGGGGGAAAAAGAAAAACATTGTAGCAAATTGATGTTGGTATATTTTCAAGTTATCGCAAGCGTTCTCGAGTTGCACATTAGTTCATTGTTTTTCTTGTTTTAAGATTTAGTATTTATCTCTGCAGAATTCCCTATGGAATCTTATCTGAATTCTTGCAGGTTTGATCCCAGTTGCAGTTTGTTGACCTGTTCTACTTTTATGGAGGAATCGTCTTGATTGCTCTACTGGAAAAATCACAAGTGCTCCAATGGATTTCAAATTTAAAGGCAAATCCTGGGCTGGGAACATATACCACCAATTTGAGTCCATTTGTCAGGATGTTGACGATTTTATGAACAAGGTATTACTACTGTTCCTTTACTTACATGGAATACCATATCTGCATGACATTATTACAATAATCTCATGCCCCAAATTATGGTGATATGGCAAATAAATGAGAAAAAGAGTCCTTTCTCAGATTCTGCCTTTGTATGTGGCTGGTTGTAACATATGGTAAGTGATTCTTGAATTTGCTTCTTCAATTTTGTCTATGGTTCCTGGCTAAGCATATAGATTATCTTTCCCTCCCCCTCTCTCGTAAGACTCAATCTTTCTCACGCTCTAAATTGCTCAAATTGGCCAGGACACTGTGAAATTTGTTGAAAATCAGGTGCAAAGTGTTGGTATGAGTGTCAAAAGATTTTACTCTAATGTGGTGCAAGATATACTTCCACAGTCTGAGGATATTTTGAAACCCGAAGCACAAACAGAGGAACAAGTTGACATGAACGATCAGGTGGATACAGTGTCAGGCATCAAAACACAGCCTAACAGAAAGCTGTTGTCCGTACACCAGGGTTCTTTTGATAGTTCTAGAAACTCCAATGCATCGTTGCCATTAGAACTTGACCTTGCAACACAATTTACTAAGCCTCCTATTGGAGATCCATCCCAAGAAGCAAAAACTAATCTACATTTGAAAGGAGACCCTGATACCGTAATCTTGAATGACGCAGACTGTGGTATAGAAGAGAATATTAGAAGGGATTTCACACCATCGGCCACCAGTTTGAATTTCATTACTGAAATATTTTCTGGAATTTCTGTTGGAGATCATGATAATTTTGCACAGTTTTCAGCTCATGAACAAGGACGACATATAAACATCAACCAGGAAAGGACGGTTCTTGACCATCAAAAAGGAAAGGATGGCTCTTCAGACATTTCAAACAGTGGTTGGTCATTCAAGAGTAAGTTAGTGATGTTTGAGGATTCAATTTCTGATGAAAATACAAGTTTATCTGCACCAGTGGTATCATCAGCTGATAAAGTTAATGAAGATAATGGCCCATTGATGGATTCACCACTTCCTCCCACTTGTAGTAGCTTTTCACCTAAAGAAGAGAGTGTTGATGTATCAAACTCTCTGCAATCACCTGAAATTGCATTTGCATATTTTTCTTGTGAAGAACAAGAAGTTGAAGAAGAACTACCAGAAAAACAAGCAAACGAGGAAAAAGAAGAAGAAGAGGTGGGTGATACGTCTTCTATTTGTTCTACATCCTCAAAGTCTTGTAATATGCTGGAGTCTATATCTGAAAACTTTACGGAAAAGGCTGAAAATATCTGCGACCCTCATGCGCAGGCTGGTGGCTGCCCTTATAACATTTCTTTTCCGTCTTTCACAACTGTAGTTTGTGAAAAGGCCGTGGACATGCATTGTGCTCCTTTAATCTTGGTATCAAATGGTTGGTATATCTTAATCTCTAATTTCTTACCTAGATATCCAAAATATGCTTCACGTTTCCTTTTTTCCCTTTCCTTTCACTATAATTTCCTTCTTTCTGTATCTGCCATTCTTTTTTTCTTCCTTAAAGATAGGTTGCTCTGTACTCTATCTTTGCAGATAATAATGCTTTCCCAACTGATGGGTCAGATTTTGTACTCGGTTCATCTGAAAGCAGGCATGAACACCACTACAAAGATGATCAGTTGAGACTTGCAATATCTCCATCTGATACTGGTAAATTCAGCTGAAACTTAGCGTTATTGCTATTCCTTACATGTATTTGTTGGAATGATAGCCATGGGGAAATTCTAAATATATTGTAACGTATGCATGATATTGAATCTCCAGCTATGACTCGACTTTTCTCATCCGAGTTGACATTTGTTTGGATGTGATACTTATTGTTTCTTATTCTGTTATTTTAAACTATTCATAGAGTTGACTGTTGAATGCATTATGCAGGGAACAAAAATGGATCTAGTGCTGCTCTTAGCGACCTTAATATGGAAAATGTTGATCTTTCCCCTGATGTGAAGCGTGATCCAAAAGTGTTGATTTGAATGCCAACTTTATCAGTGCTAGCTCTCATAGAAAAAATTTCAGATATTACAAGGTATGATTCTCCTTGTAATTGCTTATGTAACCATGGCAACAAAAAGCTAAATAAACCTTCTTCAGTTACTATATGCAATTACACAAATATCCCCCGTTGGTTTCAGAGTTAGTCATACCTCTATGGTAACTTATTTCCACTTTACAGTTTTACCCCATCCTGCTGATCATTACACATACTTAAATGATGTTATAATTCAAATTTTAGCCAACTTTCAAATTGTCCTCGCGTGTATGAATGTCGTTATCCAAGATTCTTAAATATCGATGACCAAAAGGGGTATTTTGTAATTTTGAAACTAAGAGAAGAAGTTAGTGCAATTACACATTATTATAGTGGAAGTCAGTGTAGTTAACCCTCAAATAAGTTATTGTCACTTGATGCTTTATTTGTTTCCCAGAAATTAATACAAGACGCCTTTACTTCTCGGAAGAGATTATCCAAGGAATACAAACACTTGGCTATATTGTATGGTGACATTGATATGGAATCAAGTCAACATTTTAGGCCAAGTTCTCTACCATCTTCTCCCACCGCATCACTGAGAACAAGATTATCCCAGGATACGTGCGAAACTGAGTGGGAGCTGCTTTAAATGGTAGTATTCTTGGTCATTTTGCTGACGGAGATCATTGCATGTATATTTTGCCCATAAATTATGTCTAGATTCCTGATATGAAGGCCTGGGTGTAGCATATTAAAATTTCCAATAATCATTAATTGAAACTTTGGACCTTTTTTTCTGGAATATGTTAGCAGACTACCTTTTGGTCTCAGTTTTTGCTGCATTGATGATATTTCTCGAAGCTCAAATCTGTCACAAATTTGTGCTTATTGTTTATTGAATTTTCTTGTTTATACTTTCGAAACAATGCCCTAGCTCTCGTTTATAATCGTACATGATAATCTTGTAAGAGAAGTGCATACTAAATTTCATTCCAGGCATCAGGGACTCCTGGTAAGCACCAGTGAATGCAATCAGCAAAATTTTTTGGATCAGATCTCTGTTCTTTTGTGAACAGCTTCCCTTTTCGTTTCCGTAAACTGAAGTGTGGCCATCTTTTCTGTATTCAGACAATTGTGTTATGCTCAACACAGTGTCCTTAACCCTCAACTGTCCAAGCACATCTTGTACTATTCCCATGATGTCCAGATTTGACCCAGTTCCCCATTATGATCCTTCAAGCAGGTCCGTCTCGTTGTAGCAGTTGCCATCACTTCCAGGCTTCCATTCCCAACTCCTGCACATAAAAGAATTGCCCGCATTGCTTGAAAAGTTTTGTGTGCTCGCGCGTGTGTGTGTATGATCCTTCAATCAGGTCCGTCTCGTTATAGCAGTTGCCATCACTCCCAGGCTTCCATTCCCAACTCCTGCACATAAAAGAATTGCCCACATTGCTTGAAAAGTTTTGCGTGTGCGTGTGTGTGTGTACTCTCTCTCTCTCTCTCTCTCTCTCTCATGGTAGAGAAGACTCACCACAAGTGTGTTGGAAGACATTGTTGCAAAGAAGATCTTTTGAGTTAGTGGATTAATTCTGGAATCAATCCAATTTGCCCATGTTTGCATTGCCAGTCTATTCGCTGTGGTCAAGTTATATTGTTGGATGTTGTCAAGAGATCCGTATTTGGAGAAACAATGGCCACATGAAGAACCCATTTTTAACTGGACAGCATGGACCAGAGTTTCATAATGCTAAACATCGTATATAGCTAATTAGTACTGTATGGGATATGCGATTCTTCCGTTGGATTGATCGTAGGTTTGTACATCCACCAAACATAGCTCTCGAAGATCAAAATATCAGCTCCTTCCCACTCTATGCTGTGCTTGGCGATCGAATCAAGTCTTACCAGACGTTTGAAGACGGTGTGATTCGTCGCGTGGTCCGACATGGATTCGATTATGAAGGGAGCCCAGCAGTACTCAATGGTTGCATTGAATTCCTAGAGTTGAAGATGAAACGAAACCCGAATGGCGTCAATTCACAGGACGAATTTTGCATTTTTCCGTTAAGACTAGAAATGTTTTGATCAACAGTATAATGGGATTTGTACCTCCACTTTGAGTGAGGCTATTTTTCTTTTTCCTTTTTTTTATTTAATTTTTTTATGGAATGCGAAGTGAGAAGGTGTATGATAAATGATATACATATGATATTTGTCAAATATTATTTGATACATAAATGGGGTATTAAATTTGAAAATTTTCTTTCAATTAAATATAACACAGATTTAGGAGCTACGAATTTGGAGCAAAAAAGTTTTATTTTGTGGCGATTAATCTCGAATCTGAATTAGAATTGAAATTGATTTGTTTTTCTCTTTTTTTGGTTGTGGGTCTGCTTTGTGAATCTATGGCTTGTGTTTTCCTATATTTTGGCAATTTCGATTAATTTGAGATATGATCAATTGAAGGTGGTGGTGTAATACCTTTTGCGACTTTATTGTCTTCAATTTTATTGGGTTTTACTCCGCTTGAAAGTGTTAAAAGTTTTTGGAGAGGATGCCTCATATTTTGGGTATCACATTGTGGGCTAATTTTAAGGACAAATGAGTCATTAGCCCTACCAAGCCATTCATTCCAAACCAGAAGTCTAGGAAATGAACGTGCCTTTTTCAGCTTCATCAACCAATTACAACCAAGCAAGTTTCTAAACGGTCAAAAGTAGTCAAAACAACCAAACAAGAGTAAACAAGTTTCTAAATGGTAAAAAGTAGTCAAAATAACCAAATAAAACCAGGCTAAGCTAAATGCGGCTTTACCCAACAAGAAAAGTAAACAGCTTCTAATCTTTCCAAGGTGACTAATTGTCCTCTTCCTTGATGCGAGACTGATCGAACTCAATCATGCCCGCACCAATCTTGGTGGTGGCAAGCTGGATGGCTGCCAGCTCGGTGCCATCGCCTTTGATATTCAAGTCAGCCACCTTGACCTACAAAAAAAAAAAAAAAAAGTGAATTTTAATTAAATGAAAATACAAATTTAATATATATAATGAATATTAATATACAAAAAAAAAATCCATTAACTTACGTAGCGCGAATCCAATATCCTGTTGCACTTCAAGCAGCTGATATCAACTACACTGTCTTCCCCTTTCGGATATGGCAACTTATTCTCTTTCAAGTTAAGCCTACATGCAACGTAATGAACATTAACTAGGAAAAATCAATAATAATAATAATAATAATAATAATAATAATAATAATAATAATAATAAATTACCCATGGCAGTACACCATTCCTCCGTGGATTCCCTGCACATGAAAAAAGATAATCAATCTCAGTTCCAAGCATATACTTTCTTTCTTAAGAGAAATATATCTATTTATCAATGGCAATCATACCACCAACCCGCTCCAATGTGTGTGTTGTGTGTGTGTCAATCGGACCATTATATTAGGAATTACTGAATTAGGTTGCCGATCGATTAACATTATTAATAAACTCCATACATGCGATGGAGAAAAAAACAAAGATTCCCCTGTTCAAGAAGTTCAGCATTGGCATTCGACTCTGTTCCACCAATCTAATAAATATTTTTTATATGTATAACACTAAGAACACCAGTTTTAATAACTAAAAAGTGAGTTGAAATCTTTAATACTTGAAATGCGAACCAAATCTCGAATTCAAAATTTCTACACTGCGTTCCCATATTAATCACTGAATCAGTCATAGAAGCATAACCCAGATAGAAAAAAATTGACACAGCCAAATCTTTCTACACAACAAAGGATAAAGTTACTCAAACACATAATCTAACACAGAATATGAGAGGAAATACGAATTTCTTCATTAAAAAATCCGTTCAATCTCCTCAAAAAAATCTCAAAATATCACTACAAGAAAACAGTCATTTGCCTACGGAATTTTCTTACGAAAAACTTACGGAAAACCTACGGAATTTACGTTTTCCAACGGAAAACCTACGGAATGGATTCCCTCAGAAAAAGTGTCGTCGGTAAACTTTTGCTAGGGAATTACCTACGGAAAATCAACGGAAATTTTGATCATGATTCGCCAACAGATTACCTACGGAAAACCAACGGAAACTTCGATCATGATTCGCCAACGGATTACCTACGGAAAACCAACGGAAACTTCGATCATGATTCACCTACGGATTACCTACAGAAAATCAACGGAAAAAGCACCTACGGCTTACCTACGAAAACGTAGGGAATTTGCTAGATAATTACCTACGGATTACCAACGGATTGCCAATGGAAAACCAAAGGAAAATTCCGTTGGTTTTCCATTGGGTTTCCGTTGGTAATACATCCAGACCGTCGGAGCACCGCCACCGGTCCGGCTGTCTCCGCCGCTGCCCCGGACCCTGCCGCCGTTGCTGCCGTCACCACTTGGCGGGCCCCCACAGCTGTCATCATCACTGGAATAGTGCCCCCATAATTTGCAAATTTTTGCAATTAATGGGATTTGAACTCGTGACCTCAAGCATGTTTGTCAAGTCCTCAACCACCAAGCTATTGCAAGAACTTGTGAGATATTTTGTTTTGTTTTATACTTATTACATATTTGTTTGATTATTCTTATTTTAATTTATTAATATATTATTTTGTTTTATACTTATTACATATTCTTATTTTGTTAACTTATTTTAATTTTTTAATATATTATTTGTAAAATATTATTTATATTGTTTTAAACATCAAATATATATTCTAAATTTGTAAATATTATTTATATTGTTTTAAATAACAAATGTACCATCTACATATGTATTTACATATAGAATTTAGCAAAAAAAGAATTTTAAAAACATAATTGTTCATACATCTTTTAAAAGTCGAATTTATTTGTATTTTTAGATTTATTTTGATGATACATGAATTTTTTTAGGATAAATTTGTTATAACAATATACATTGCCATTTATTTTGATGATAAATTGAACCTATGACCTCTTTGATGGAAATGTAATGCTTTGCCACTAAACTAATTTCAAGACCAACTCATTAATCTATTTTTTTAATAATTACAAATAATATTCAAATATTTTAATTTCTATTAAATTCAATTTATTTAATATTATTTTTTGAATTGCTGAAAATATTCTCTTAATTCAATCGAGAAGAGGGAGATTAAATATTAGTAATGAGAGGAGAGAGAAATTAATTATCATAAAGATATGTATAAATTATAATATTTATAAATTATAAAGATAGTATAAATTATAAAATTAATAAGGATATGTGTTAATTTACATATAGAATTTTGCAAAAAAAAATTTAAAAATTAAAATTATATTTGGATCATACATAAATTCAAAACTTTTACAATGGCTAGAATAATATTTAACAATAGATTCATATAATTAAAGATCCGTTAAAGATCCGAATCTGAATCCGTTAAAGATCCGAATCCGAATTTTGATAATATATTTTATTAAATTTATACATTATATATAATACAACAATAATAAAAATACTTCAATGTAATATATACACAATTAATTAGTCTAGATATTAAAGATCTCTATTACATACACAATATATATACACATATAGGATATGTTATTGGAGATATCTATTATATAATATCATTAAATATACAACTAATAATCTATATACTTATTAGAGATCTGTACTAAATATACTATACGTAAATATATTTATATATAATTCTAAATATATATTGTCATTAAAGGAACAATTCAATAGTTATTAAAGATCTCTATTATATATAAAATATATTTATACAAGTTTATATATTTAGCCGGTACCAACTCTCGAATTCGGATCCACATTGCACTGATTTGCTCCAGATTCGATCCTTTGACAACCCTACTTGGATCGTACATAAATTCAAAATTTTTGCAATATATTTGGCTAGATTATAAAAGAGGGAGATAGAGGGAGTAATGAGAGTAAAAATGAGAATATTCCCTCGGTTTTGCCTCGCCAAATTTAAAAAAAAATTATCAAGAAAAAAATCCGTTGGGAATCCCTTGGAATATTTTGAACGAAATTACCTAAGGAAAATTCTGTTGGGATTTCGTCGGGAATTTTTAAAAAAAAATTACCAAAGGAAATATCCGTTGGGAATCCCTCGGAAAATCTTGAACGAGATTACCTAGGGAAAATTCCGTTGGGATTTCATCGGGAATTTTCTAAAAAAAATTACCAAGGAAAATATCCGTTGGGAATCCCTCGCAAAATTATTGAACGAGATTACCTAGGAAAAATTCCGTTGGGATTCCGTCGGGAATTTTCTAAAAAAAATTACCAAGGAAATATCCGTTGGGAATCCCTCGGAAAATCTTGAACGAGATTACCTAGGAAAAATTCCGTTGAGATTCCGTCGGGAATTTTCTAAAAAAAATTACCAAAGGAAATATCCGTTGGGAATCCCTCGAAAAATCTTGAACGAGATTACCTAGGAAAATTTCCCTCGGTAATCCCTTGGTAAAAATGGCGCTACTTCTCCCGCCATTTTCTTGGCAAAATTTCCTACGGAGTACCAACAGATTACCAATGGAATTGTATGTTCCCAACTTCCGTAGGTTTTTCGTAGGACTTCCGTTGGTATTTGCAAGAGATTTTTTTCGTCGGGTTTCCTTAGGTTTTTGCCTGTTTTCTTGTAGTGTATGAAGAACTTACAAACGTTCTTCTCACGTAGTCCTTCACATCGGCGACGTAGGAGCCGCAAGCACGGCACTGCACATGCTTGCCTGGAGGTGGTAAGATAATCTTCGTTTTCGTCACCATTTTCGCAAGCAATGAAGCAATTCTTCGAAAGGGGTATGTTTCTGGGAGCAAGGAGAGGAAGGAGTATAATGATCAAAACAAACAAAAAAAGGACAGCAAGGAGTATATTTATGCTGGTGGAGAGAGAGGCTGAGAGAGGAGAGAGGACAGAAATGATCATGCACTACTGCTCTAGGTTTAAGAGAGAGAGAGAGAGAGTGAGGACGCACAGCTAGTGCTAGGATAAGGGTCAGCTACTAAAAGATTTGGTAAAATATATATATTTTTTTTAATTTTGTTTTTATAGCATATCATGGAAAAAAATTTTATTTTACCCTTTTTGAGAGTAGTGATTGTCAAAATACTCTCATTTTTCAAAACATTTAAATTCTACCTTAAACCGAGCTTTGAGAGCTCGGTTTTACTATATTTTCAGAGTAAGACCGAGCTTTGAAAGCTCGGTCTAAATTTTTTAAAAAATTTTTTTCAGAAAAATCAAGACCGAGCTTTAAGAGCTCGGTCTAAGTATTTTAATAAAAAATTTAAAAAAAAAAATAAGACCGAGCTCTTAGTTTTTTAATTTAATAATTTTTTTTAATATAAGGCCGAGCTCTTAGAGCTCGGCCAAAGAATTTTTTTTTAATATATATACATATATATATATATATATATATATATATATATGGAGAGAGAGAGAGAGAGAAGGCCGAGCTTCAATAGCTCGGCCATTAATTTGGTTTTTTTTTTTTGAAAAATTAAATATTATTTTAATTTTTGATTTTTAATTTTTTTTAAATATATTTTTCAATGCAGTATATAAATATGCTCCAATCCAAAAATTTAATTCACAAACTTCTCATTCAATGTCTCATTTTTCATTTACGAGTTGTAATAAATTCTATAAGTATTTTAACAAAATAGATTTAATTAAAAAGATAAAATAACAGAATATCAAATTTCAGTTAAAAATATTATGGTAATTATAAAATATCACATATAATTTTTTTTTTAATTTGAAGACCGAGCTCTAAGAACTCGATCAAGCTATAAAATAATATATTTTATAATTACCATAATATTTTTAACTGAAATTTGATATTCTGTTGTTTTATCTTTTTAATTAAATCTATTTTGTTAAAATACTTATAGAATTTATTACAACTCGTAAATGAAAAATGCGACATTGAATGAGAAATTTGTGAATTAAATTTTTGGATTGGAGCATGCTTATATACTGCATTGAAAAATATATTTAAAAAAAATTAAAAATCAAAAATTAAAATAATATTAAAAAAATATTTAATTTTCCAAAAAAAAAAAAACCAAATTAATGGCCGAGCTATTGAAGCTCGGCCTTCTCTCTCTCTCTATCTATAAATAGTAAACTACTTTTCTCTCTCTCTCTCTCTCTCTATATATATATATATATATATTCAAAAAAAAAAATTCTTTGGCCGAGCTCTTAGAGCTCGGCCTTATATTAAAAAAAAATTATTAAATTAAAAAACTTGACCGAGCTCTTAGAGCTCGGTCTTATTGTTTTTTTTTTTAAATTTATTAAAATATTTAGACCGAGCTCTTAAAGCTCGGTCTTAATTTTTCTGAATTTTTTTTTTTTTTTAAATTTAGACCGAGCTTTGAAAGCTCGGTCTTACTCTGACAACACAGTTAAACCGAGCTTTGAAAGTTCGGTTTAGGGTAGAATTTAAATATTTTAAAAAATGAGGGTATTTTGACAATCACTACTCTCAAAAAGGGTAAAATAAATTTTTTTTTCATGCCTTAACATATATATATATTTGTATAGTATTCAAGTAGTACATTTAGATAATTTGAATACATTTTAAATTTCAAGTAATATTTAAATATTTGTTAAAACTGGTGTCAATATTCTTCTAGTATTATTTCGTCAAAATATTCTTCTAGTAATATATATGTAACACCCCTAAAAAAATCATATTGTGAAATGGAATAAGAATAATATTGAAAAATACGAATTATTAAAATTTGTAATCAATTTATTCACTCACACCATTTGAAGGGAAAATGTCATATATACAGACGACTAAACGAAAAATTACAAAATCAACAACACATGACAGAAAAATTTTTTATTTTGCCCTTTTTAGGAGTCAGAATTGCCAAAATACCCTAACTTTTTAAAATATTTAAATTTTACCCTAAATCGAGCTTTGAAAGCTCGGTTTTACTGTACTGGAAGAATATGACCGAGCTTCCAAAGCTCGGTCTAAGTTTTTTTATTTTTATTTTTTCATAAAATAAAGACCGAGCTTTAAGAGCTCGGTCTAAAATTTATTTTTATTTTTTAAATTATAAGGCCGAGCTATAAAAGCTCGGCCATATTATTTAATATTTATATATACATATATATATAAGCCTTAGTTTAATATTATTTAATATTTATATATACACACACACATATATATATATATATATATATATATATAATATAAGGCCGAGCTTCAAGAGCTCGGCCATCAAAATTTTTTTCTTTTTTTTTTTGAAAAGTGAATATTATTATAATATTATTTTAAGTTTTGATTTTTAATTTTATTTTTAAATATATTTTTAAATACAATATATAAACATGTTCCAATTGGTCAATTTAATTCACAAATTTTTCATTCACCGTGGCATTTTTCATTTATGAGTTGTAATAAATTTTATAAGTATTTTAACAAAAATAGATTTAATTAAAAAGATAAGATAACATAATATCAAATTTCAATTAAAAATATTATGATAATTATAAAATATCACGTATATTTTTTTTAATTTGAAGACCGAGCTCTAAGAGCTCGATCAAGCTATAAAATAATATATATATATATATATATATATATTTTTTTTTTTATTTTAAGACCGAGCTCTTAGAGCTCGGTCAATTCAAGGTATTAAAAAAATTTTCGAAAAGTTTTTTTCTAGGCAATATATAAACAAGATCTTCCAACATAATTTTTTTTCATAGAATTTATTATAAACAAGATCAAGGCAACGTGCCCAACAACGTCAATAATTGGTACACACCAATACTAATTTATCAAATATTTATGCTTTCTTTATTTAGAATAAAAAATTTCAATTTACATTATCTCTTTATATGTGATATTTTATAATTACCATAATATTTTTAACTGAAATTTGATATTATGTTATCTTACCTTTTTAATTAAATCTATTTTTGTTAAAATACTTATAGAATTTATTACAACTCGTAAATAAAAAATTCCACAGTGAATGAAAAATTTGTGAATTAAATTGACCAATTGGAGCATGTTTATATACTGTATTTAAAAATATATTTAAAAAAAATTAAAAATCAAAACTTAAAATAATATTATAATAATATTCACTTTAAAAAAAAAAAAGAAATTTTTTTTGATGGCCGAGCTCCTGAAGCTCGGCCTTATATTATATATATATGTATATATAAATATTAAATAATATTAAACTAAGGCTTATATATATATGTATATATAAATATTAAATAATATGGCCGAGCTTTTATAGCTCGGCCTTATAATTTTAAAAAAAAAAAATTTTTAGACCGAGCTCTTAAAGCTCGGTCTTTATTTTCTGAAAAAATAAAAATAAAAAAACTTAGACCAAGCTTTGGAAGCTCGATCATATTTTTTCAGTATAATAAAATCGAGCTTTCAAAACTCGATTTAGGATAAAATTTAAATATTTTAAAAAGTTAAGGTATTTTGACAATTCCGACTCCCAACAAGGGTAAAATAAAAAATTTTTCACACATGAATGGGTATTGAAGGCATGATGGTTTTCAAATACATGACCATGCAGTTATTTGAAAATTTTTGCATGGAAGATGCAAAATTTAATTTAAAAGAAAGGACAAAAAAAACCAAAAAAAAAAAAAAGTAATAACGGCCTTCCATCATGACCATACTCACTTTCTGTCTCCTTCCTATCGTTTATCTCTCTCACTCTAACACACACGCAACATCTATATATATACACTTGTGTATATAATACATACATTTCGTATTTTAGCCATAACTTTCTCAATTCTCAACCAAATTAGAGGAATAAATATAGAATCTTGACCAGCTCGACGAGACGAATCCATTGGTAGGCACATTGATATGTTTTTCATGTACGGTGGCCGAGCTCCGACAGCGGCGGTGGCGAGTTTTAGGTTTTTCCGGCCCTTTTGGTGAAATTAAACGGTTTTATGGTCGGGTTTTGGTGCGAAATTGATGGGATAGGACGGAGGAAGTGATTTCATGGCCGAACTTGAGGAGATAGGGGACGATGGTAGCGAAACGTGGCGGAGCAGCGGAAAGGTGACGGAGGTGGCGGTTTCCGATGAACTTGGGGTGGTTTTGGCCTGGAATAGGTCGTGAATCGATGGATTAGTGATGATGAAATCATCCGTGGCCTCAATTTGGAGAGAACTCGGGCGGTGGAGGTGAATCGGAGGCGGCGGCGGCGAGGTGGTTGTATGGAGGTTAAAGTGAAATTAAAGAGCCAGTGTTGGCCGAATCACAAAATTGACTTGGGGATCGGAATTTTGGGGCCGATTAGCTTCTGAGAGCGACGGCGGCCGGCGGCGGCGGCTGCTGTGGTGAGGAAGAAGATGATGTGGGAAATTGGACTTGGGCCTGGTATTGGACTTGTATTAATTTATTAAGTTGGACTTGATTATTTTGGGTTTGTAACTGCACCTTTTGTGTATGCTTGTTGAATTGTTTTGAGGATTTACTGATATATGCTTGATAAGTTTTTGCCATGCTTGACATTAAACCTGGACCTAGACTAATTATTGGATTTGAACTTTGAACTTAGACAACCTTTATAATTATATGGGTATAATATATTTATTGAACTATGGGCTTAATATTATTTGAGTTAATGAGAATGGGCCATGTGATATTTATTGATTAGTTTAAGGATTGATTGAATTGGATTATCTGCTAAGAAAGAACCTGGACTTGGGCCTAAGGAACCTATAGTGGGCCTATTAAATTGGATGTGCCCAAAATTATCAAAAAAAAAAAAAAAAAACTGGACGTACCTATATAATTGACAACGTTGTACTTATAGGCTAAGAATAAAGTGTAACGATAAGTTGAGCCTATTTCGCAAAGAATTTGGTCACAAATTGGGCTTACTAATGGATGATTATAAATGGGCCTATTAAGTTAAAAGCCGGATTGTAACTGGAGCTATTTGTGGTCAAGAAGTTTTTGGGCCTAGTTGGACAAAATAAAATGGAAAGCCTAAATTGAATTTTATGAAGAAATGCAAATGAATTATTAATTTAAGTTATGAGTTGGTGGTAGGGTTAAGTATCAAATAGTAGATAAAAATTTATGAACTCGGAGTACTAATCTGAATGACTCGACCCAGTAATGAGATTCTGAGAAGAATAATTTGATTTTTCAGGAGTTCATCAAATGATTTAATTTGAGTTAAGATTTACTATTGGAAAATTTGTCTGGCTCATTTGATTCAAACACAATTTAATTTTTTGTAGGGGTGGCAAATGGGCGGGTTGGGTCGGGTTGTAAATGGGTTTTGATAACGGGTTGAAAATGGGTCGGGTGATAAACGGATTTGAGCGGGTTGGAAACGGATCGAAGCGGGTCAAAATGGGTTTGCTAGAAAAAAAAATTTTTTTACTCATACAAATTAAAACTTAAAAAAAATAAAATAAGTTTTTGGCAAAATCAATATTCAATATTACATTTTACATAAACTTCCATCACATGACAAAGAATTATAAGTCTAGAAAATAAAGTCGAATAAAAACAAGAAGTAATTATACAATCAAAGAGGAAAGTTGATTCTACAAAAAAAAAAAGAAGAAGAAGAGAAATTCAAGATTTTAAAATAACCAATTTATAAATATAAATTTTTAAAGTTTAAATTTCATGGGATATATGATTATTAATTTGGTACAAACAGGTGTTTGAACCATTTTTTCAGTTCAGAAAAACAAAGCAAAAAATCAAGCTCATAGAGACACTGTCTAAATTTTTTTTTTCTTTCCTTTCACACTTTTGTTATTCTAGCCTCATAAAGTCTACAAGTTTCGTTTTTGCTATAAATTAATAAACTAGTTAATAAAATTTATTGGTAATAAATCTTAATTTTTATTAATTTCTAGACAAACAATCTCTGTTTTTGTTTTTTTCGATCCATAATATTAATCCCCATTGATGTTCAAGCAAAAGAAAAAAAAACGCTAAATTGATGATAGAAATAAAACAAGAAAAGCTTTGAGAGAGAGAGAGAGAGAGAGAGAGAGAGGAAGCTGTGAGAGGGAAAGAGAGAGAGAGGCGTTGAGAGAGAGAGAGAGAAAATAGAGAAAAATTTTGGAATAATTTGTTTATGGGTAAAATTGTGGTAATAGTATAATTTCTTATTTCTTTTTGTAGTTTGGGTTGGACCTTAAAGACACATGAATGACCCATTAGCAAACCATTAAAAAATCAGATAAAAATCATTTAAAGCCATAATCAATTTGACCCATTTTGACCCATTTAAGTATTTCTCAAACCCAACCCAACTTTAAATCAATTGGGTTGGATTGGACCCATAGTGTAGAAATCATTTTGCCAAGCCTACAATTTATAATATAGTTAAGATCGACGATAAGTATTTGGGATTTATTGGATACTGAAATATCCTAAGGCAAAATAATTGCCGGCAAGGGTTGTAAGTTAGTACAAATAGATGTTATGTATTGATATAAATAATTTCTTGAATTATTAGGTGATACCGTTCAAATAGCTCGGAGCAATGTATTGTCATAACAAGCTCGAACAACACGTGTGGGTTATATTTTTCTGATTGGGGAGTAAAACATGTATGTAGTATGTATCCGTTCGTTGCATGTATTGCCCTTCTTTTTTGACATTAATTTTACATATTTTCGAAATAAATCTTTTCGTAAATGCCTTGATCGGAACCAAGTGATTACAAACTATCTCCAGTCATGTTTTGCGAAATATTTAACTATTGTGTAGGGGATTGGCACCCGTAGGACGGTCCACGATGAAGTATTGTTACTCATGGGGCGGTTCATGAGGTGGTCGTGAGACAGTTAATTAGTCACATGTTGTATTGTATTGTTTGGGTTTGGACAATCCAGAGTTGGAGGAATCAAACAGAATTCAAATATTTAATTGTGTTTTATGGAGCGAAAAGGTTGGGGATCGTTTGGGATCTATTAGTGTAGATTTCATACATCGTTTTGTAAAATGCTTATGACTCCGATTAGTGGTATAATGGTGATTTCAGTGACTATTGAGTGATTTGAAATACAACTAATATGGAATCTTGAGAACTTCCTTTTTTTTTTTTTTTATGTTTTTGATGTCCTATTGTGAATTGCTCTAATGTAAATTGATTTTGGTATTGAATTTTTCAAAAGTTTGTTGATTATTAAGATATATATATTTCTTTTTTCGGACTATTGGATTTTTACTGAAAATTCTAAACTTATGCAATGTATAGTAAATATTTGCATAATTATTGAGTACTTTACTTCATGCATCACTGAGCCATTCGAACTCACCATATTGCTTTCCGTTCTACTCCTTCAATATGATTGGGTAGAGACTTAGACTTGGGGTACCACCAATATTCAGAATAACATAATGGATATTGCACAGACACGTAATGATAGAGGCCCGTTTTAGAAGAATTCGAGTAAGTATTGATCGATCGGTACGACATTATGTCAAGATAATTGAAGGATGTTCATTTTTTAAAGAACATTTGTTGCCCCGATTGCATTATTTTGAATTGAATAAAATGCAATTTAAACCCTTGAGTTATGTCTAACTAGCAAAAGAAATCCTATGAAAAAAAAATAATATAAAAAAACCTTATGTTTTTCAAAAATAGTTCACAACCCATTGGGGCTAAGTTTTAGTAAAATAAAAATAAAAAGATGATTTTGCCCTTCATTTTATATTTGAATATGTTAACTCAAAATTATAAATACACACACATGCACACAATATATATATATATATATATATATATATATATATATATAGACACATATGTAAACACATACAAAACCAATCAACTGCCGCCATCAATTGCTTGCCCGGGGAGAGAGAGAGAGAGAGAGAGAGAGAGAGAGAGAATCCAAACTATCACCCTCCGCCCTCAACCAGCAAAACCAACGTTCTTTTTTTATTTATCTCATTCTCTCTCCCTCCTCTCTCTCTCTATTCTCTTTCATCTCTCTATATTTTTCAAAATTATTTTTTGACCTTTAGTAACTGTTTTATGAATTTTTTATTTTAAATTATTTTGTTTTTACGTATTCCTAATTTTATAATCTATTAAAAATAGTTAAAAATATTTTAATAGTTTATATACTACCAAAATTTTAGTATGTCATGAAATTATATAATTTTTTATTATGTACACACATCGAGTGTGTCAATATTCCTAATTATTATATAATGGGTTAGATCTCTAGAGTTTTTTTGGTTGTTTTTCGTTTTACCCTTAATTGCTTATCCCTTCTATCCTTTTTCATCTCTCATACTATTCAATATCATTTTTATTTACTTTTTTTCTAGTTGTTTCCTTAATTTTCTATTTTAAATTATTTTATTTTACTTATAATTGCTTTCATAAATCTATTAAAAATAGTTAAAAATATTTTGACAGCATATATTATACTAAAATTGTAATATGTCAATAAATTAAATTATTTTTAATTATTTATGTATACACATTAAGTGTGTCAATATTATTAATATTAAGAAAGTCATGAACAATGTAATTGACTATTAACAGCTGAAAATTGAGATTGGACTTGGTTTACTCCGGATCGACGTTCTATGCATTGTCCATACATGCAAAACAACGAGTCCTAGAGATATAGGATATATTATTATTATTGTTATTATTATTATTATTACTACTACTACTACTGCATAGTTGGTGTATGTTGGCATTTCTCTATTTACTGATGCAATTGTTTGTGTTTGCCCGAAAATTCCTTCATGATCATTTAAATATGATCGTGGAAAATTAAAATTCATTCATTTTTTTTTAATTTTCTTTTGTCTCTCTTTCTTTTTTATTTTTTCATCTTTATTTTCTTTCCTCCACCTAATAGAGCACGAGACAAAGATTACTTAGAATCTCCCATCACAGTGGTGTAATGTTAAATTTTTTTATACATAGATTAGTTGCTTGATTTTAGTCTTTGTTATTTTAAGTAGGACCAAATAGATCTAGAAATAATTAAGATATGAATTAGAGTGACTTATTTGAGGAACATGATTGAGAATGTTAGTTTAATCTCGGGTGAAAATATTTCTTAAGTAAATCTAAATATTCGTTTTGAAAACCTTTTCATTAGGATCAAAACAAAATCATCTTCATTAAGATCAAAAAAAAAATCATCTTCATCTTCATCATCATCGTTGTCGTCGTCATCATTTCATATGTATTTTAGTAATTTAACGGGTATATCATAGGTCACATAGTTCTCATATCAACTTCATTGCTCACGCATTTAGTTCTCGAACTGGCGAATTGAGTGTTTAATTCTCCCTTTAAGATGACTTAAAGTTTTTTTACTATACTCGCACACTACATTTTACCGATTGTGCGCTTATTTTTTAGACATAAAATAAAAACAATAAAGATTAAATACTTTCGAAAAATATAGTCTTGCAATTATTTTTTGGTTTAACCTCTTGAGAAAAAATAATGTATATCCAATTTAAATACAGTATAAATAAATTGATACGGATGTAATTAGTATCTAATAGTTGTAGTTGCTCAATATTAAGTAAATATATATGACATAATAAATTAATAAGCTAGTTTTTATATAATGCCACTCATGCTCTAAATTTTCGTGTATAAATTATATAGAGTTAATGACACTCTATCACTCGAACCATGTGTGTTTTTACAATTTGCTACCTCAAATTTTAAGTATTTCTGATTAAAACCTAAAGTTTGGATTTTTTTATCGATTGCCACCTAATTGCATTTTTCGATCAAAAGTAGCAGCTGGAGTAGCAACATGTGTCGCCACTCTAGATAAGATTTTTGGCCAAAAAATACAATTAGGTGGCAACCGGTAAAAAGATGTAAACTTTAAGTGGCAATCAGTAATACTTAAAACTTGATATTGTAAAGTGTAAAAACACGCATAATTCGAGTGACAAAGTGTAATTAACTCATATTTGTATGGAAAAAATTAGGTTGTGAGAATAATTAACAAATTTTGCAAGTCACATTAAATTATAAATAATATAATTCAAGTATAGCATTATATAAATTACACCATTTTTTTTCCATATATGCTGTAAATTGAATATATTAAATTCAGTATTATGCATAAAAATATTTTTTTTAGACGCCTTAAGACGCTAACATACTTAGTTTATTTTAATGATCTCAGGTTTCCATAGGCGTTCCCACATTTGCATTTGCAGTTGCTTTATCCTTTATGTGCCATAAGGTATATCTATATCTTCAACAACTCTTTTAATATGAATGAATATATTATGTGCTGCGCTGTGAACAACCAACCACCCATTTTGTGGAAAGGTGAACCTGTGGAACTGATCCAAACTCTTTGTGGGTTGAGGCAGGGGACCCCCTCTCTCCCTACCTCTTTGTGCTATACATTGAACGATTGACGTATGTGATCGAGGAGGCGACACAACACAACGATTGGACCCCACTACAAGTGTGCAGAGATGGGCCAAAGTTCTCACACATGATGTTCGCCGATGACATCATGATTATGGCCAAATCCGCCTAGAAGAACGCTACTACTATCAAGAATATCCTTGAGCGTTTCACCGAGGCATCCGGACTCAAGATAAACTTAGAAAAATCGAAGATCATGTTTGCACCAAAAGTTGACAATAATCTTCAGTATGTGATCTCCGACATTCTGGGAATTGGTGTCATTGAGGACTTTGGAATGTATTTGGGAGCTAGGATACTCAGAGGGAGAAATAAACGTGTTCACTGTGCGCATTCGATTGATAAGGTGGCTAAGCGACTAAGCGACTGGAAAGCGAAGAACTTGAACATGGCAGGATGGTATGCATTAATCCAATCGGTGATGGCGGTTATCCCTGTGTATAGTATGTATATAGATTGGCTTCCCTCCACGGTATGTCAGCAACTTGATACGATGAGCCGGGACTTTCTTTGGGCATCCCATACGAATGCGAGACGTGTTCATTTAGTGGGCTGGGAGAAAATTCTTTCCAAAAAGAAAGATGGAGGTCTTGGATTGTGTGAAACACGCAAGACCAATATAGCCCTCTTGGCTAAGACGGGATGGAGAGTTCTCATAAATGATGCTTCTCTTTGGAATGACATTTTTCGAAAAAAGTATCTCAAAAATTCAGATGTGCTTAATCACACACCTAAATCACAAAGCTCGAGATTATGGAAGGGAATTGTGCGAAGCACAAAAGCGGTGGAGTCCGATATCCAATGGAGGATTGGGGATGGAAGAACCATCAATCTTTCAGATGATAAGTGGGTAGGAAGGAAAAGCTTGAAAGAAGAAATTCCTCATGAGGTGTGCGAGGAGGATAAGGAACGGAAGGTTGCGAGCGTCATTTCTCCGAAAGGAACATGGGACTTTTCCGGGCTTGCGACGAACATTCCAGAGGAGATACAAAACAAGATAAGAGGAATCCCAATACTTTTTGAGAGAGATAAGGCTGATATTAGGATTTGGGCTAGTGGAAAAAGTGGCAAGTTCACATGTAAGGCTGCATTTGAGTGCCTTGACGATGACGATGCTAGGCACCACTCACCCCAACATTGCTGGAATTGGATTTGGTGGCTCAAATGCCCACAAAAACTGAAACTTTTCCTCTAGCTTTGCCAACATAAAAGCCTTCTTACGAATGCTTTGAGGTACGATAGACGTTTTGCTGAGACTGATGTCTGCTGACGAAGCCACAGCTCACGTGAGGACATCATGCATGTTTTTCTGCATTGCGAACTTGCTTGATGCATCTGGGAAATTATCATCCAGCCGACTGAATTTCAAAGCTTCCTAGCCATTGATGCGGCTGACTGGTTCAAGAGTAACATCCAGGCCTCCTTTAGGAATACTGTTCTCCCATCCTGCAAATGGCAGAACATCTTCCTAGCAACCATCTGGGAGATTTGGAAGTCTAGAAATCGGCACATCTTCGACAATAGAGCAGAGACTACGAGAGAGGTGATTTACCATTTGAAGCTTTTCGCCTCGGATATGGTTTAGGCGTTTCCTCAGAAGACGCCTTTGAAAGACACTAAAAGAGTGAATGTGCGATGGCAATTACCAAAGACGGGTTGGGTTAAGCTTAACACGGATGGAAGTTTTCTTACTAAACACAGGTCCGCAACTGTGGGGGGTTTAATCAGAGATGAAAATGGCCAGTGGGTTGTGGGATTTATGAAGAAGTTGGGCGAAGCATCCATTGAAACTGCAGAGCTGGTTGCTTTAAGAGAAGGAATACACATCACTTGGGAAAGAAGAATTCCGAAGCTTGAGATAGAAATTGATTCTGAAATAGTTATCCAGATGATTGAAAGTGCCGAAACTACCTCGCATTCACTTGGGTAGTTGATTTTGGATTGTAAACGGTCGATACACATGCCTTGGGAGAATCAACTCAAGCACGTCTCAAGAGAAGAGAATCAGTGTGCCGATTGGCTGGCACGATTGGGACATGAGTGTCAACAGGACAGCAGAATTTGGGACAAACCACCACTGGGATTGCAGGCGTTGCTCTTGGATGAGGCGGGTAGTTAGCTTGTGACCCCCGTTTTGTGACCAAAACAAAAAAAAAAGAATATATTGTTGATAAGTTAAATGTGGGCATATTAGTCATTATACAATAAAGCAGTAATATTTAATGAGAAACTTGTCAGCTTAAACAATGAAAGTCAAAGAGGGGTCTTCACAATTTAGTGAGTACAAATAACAAAATTAGGGCACCACAAAATCAAATTGATATCCATAGGCTCTTTCCTTAGCTACATAGAATTATAGATGGCATAGGACTTTCCAAGGTTTCTCAGTAATTACGCGTGACTATGGCGTGCGTGTATATATTTAAGATATATATGTGTGTGACTTGTGTAAGAATTTCGCTAGTGAGAGGAAGAGATGGCGATTTGCGGCGGAGACAAAGCAGCGGAGGCGACACCGCCGCCGCCAGGCCCCTGTCCTTGGATGGTGTATTACCACGGCAAAGGTTATAGAGAGCAAACGTTCTGTTGCAACATATCAGGGCCGTCGTCGGTGAAGTCATATCACAAGAGCATCCCTGCTTTGCGCGATAATAAGGTTGTCTCTTGTTCCCACGGCTGGTTAGTTTTGTACGATGATAATACCAAACTTTTATCTCTCTGCAATTCCACGACCGTGGACCACCCCATTATACTGCCTAGTTTACCTCAGTTATTAATTTACAAGATTAATAGTTGTGTACTGCTCCCGAGTACTACTTGTCCTCCGAATAATACCTGCTGCAGCGGGTTTGATCATAATTTCAAAGTTGTTATTTTATTGGAGAAATTTCCGTCCATAATGTGTTATCGGGTGGGATCAGATTGCGAGCAGTGGACTGAAATAACATACTGCAAGCAGTTGCAAGACCTTGTTCCAACGGTGACGGAAGAACTTATTGGAGATCATGGACCTGTGTTTCTCTGTCGGGCTGTTAGCTGTGGCGGTAAAATATAAGCCCTACTTCGTGAAACTTTTGGTTACGATTGTATCTGGTCGATTAAGATAGTTGAAGCAAAAAAAGGAGAACCAGTTGGACTAGTGCTGTCTAGATTGAAAACGCCTAATGATACTATATTTATTCATAACGATGTTTATTTGTTGGAATCTCATGGGGAACTTTTGTGTTTATACTTTTTTAGTGACACTCTAGTGTTTGAGGTATACAGATTTGATTTTGATAGCATGGTGTGGGAGAGAGTGAAGAACGTTAAGGATAGAGCACTTTTCATTGGTGAGATGTACTGTTTGTCTTGTCCTGCTTCTTCAGCTGGATCCGGTCGTATATTTTTCACCAAGAAAAAAGATGTGAGTTTATACTGTTACTACATGTCCGATGAAAGCATTTTGGCATCCTTGCCGTGTCCTAAGTTGCCCAGACCATTGCTCCCTTGTCCTATTTGGATAATGCCACAAGTCCAGTTCAGGCCAGATAGTGATGATGATTGCAAGCAAGATAACAACGTTAACAACCGAGGACATAGAAGTTCAATAATGGAGTATATGGATGACGAAACTAATGAGGCCAAAAAACAACTGTGCCTGTGCGACCTTCCTTTTGATGTGCAGGAACAAGTTTCCAAGCACCTTAGACCTCTCGATTATATGAATTTTCGAGCAGTCAGTAGAATGTGCCGATCAGTTGCCCCACCAGTCAATTGGAGAAGAGCCCTATCTGGAAGACAATTAGAGACCGAGTTGTGTTTTCCTTTTCCGTTACTCATGTTTTTTGACAAAGATGAAACCGTCTATAAATTTGTGGATCACAGTAGCAGTACTTATTACCAGATGAAAATTCCTGATCCAATGATAAATCATCCTCTTGAGGGTCGTACCGCCATCTGCTATTCCAATCACGGTTGGCTGTTATTGTCGAGAAGATTTTCCACTGTTCATCTATACAATCCGTTTACCAAGGACATTATCAATATTACCACTTTTAATCGATGTGATGAGAGCTTATTTTTCTTGTCAGAGCCGCCTGGTACAACTCTCGTTAGCATTAATATTCGTGATAGAATCGGAGTTGAAGTTTCCACCATCAATACTGACCGTGGTGAAGAAAGCTGGACTGTACACCGCCGACTCCAAAGCATTAGGACTTTTGAGGGAGTGAGGAACAGCAGCCCGGTCTTATTCGAGGGTGCTTTCTATTACTTGGATCACAAGGGAAATCTTGGGAAACTCATGATAGACAAACTAGAACAAGGTTATGATATGAGCTGGCAAGTTCTGGGCAAACCGCTAATACCAGCTTCTAATTCTTCTCATCAGTACAACTTCTTGGTGGAGTGTGGTGGGGAGCTGATTTCGGTATTTGTTGGGCATGTAGGAAAGTGGGTTGCTGTTTACAAATTGAGTGATAATGAGGGTTGGGAAACAGTCAGGGATTTGGGCAATTACGACTTATATCTCAGCTTGACTTCATCATTCTCATTCTTTACATGTGGACAAGGAAACATAATCTATTTCCCTTCATTGCATGGTTCCGCATTAGTTTTCTTCTCTTTGGCCACTGGCAAATGGCATCTCTCCGGGAGGCCAGATTCATCTGGTGCGAGCAATTTGTATGGCACAAGACTGCTTCTCAACTCTTGTTGGATTAAGCCAACTTGGTAGTTTCTATTTGGATGTGTGTTATATATCGGTTGCATGGGCCTGGGTCCTTCTTCTGTTTAGTTTGTTGTTTAAATTGATCATCTAGATTTTTATTGGATAGTTTTCTATTGATGCATAGCATTTTTGTGGTTATTTTTTACTTGTGTAAATGAAGATAAAGTATGCTATATATTTAATATAGTCATCACGTCTGGCAACAGTGAAGGTCTCTGCCCTACCCGGATTAATAAGCGGAAGGGTTTAGACAGAGTCAATGATTCAAAAGCAGCAACAACTAAATCGACCATCGCTGTGGAGCCCATAGAAATAATTGAGGGGCTCCTATTTTGAGTGATAAGCTGCGTATTTGTATTCAATTTCTTAGCAGTTTGGCATATTCTAGGATTCAGTGAGCTGGCATTTGTTATGATTCTGCTGCTACTTCCTTGCAGATTACATAATAATATTGATTGCAATGTTTCTGAATATTGGTTCTTCACAAATTGTCTATTGGCACAGGATTGAGAGGTTCGGAACCTTGGCTATATGGAAATTGCAGAATGTAATCTTGGTTATTTGGATTCATATGTATAAATGTATTCAATTAAGTTCTTGGGACAACAAAGTAGATTCAGATGAAGATGTCTGTGTGGACTGTTATTGTGTTGTTGAGTTTCATGTTGCGACGTTTATGGTATTATGTGGCTTTCCCTGTTTTTTCCTATTGTATTGCTTCTTATAAAATTTTGAATGTGGGTTTATTCAGCTTTAGACGGACAGACGATAAATTCTTATGCTTGTTGATTCGGTCATAGAGCAGAATGGCATGAAATAAGTTTACATTTTAAAATCAAAAACTTGTGCGCATGGACGTGGGCATTCGATTCGGGTATTTTGTCTTTATAGTTAATATCATAATGATTTTAGTTTTAAAAAGTTTAATGGAATTATATAATATTTTACAATTAGTAATTTTAAGCATTTTAATTTTGTTTTTAATAACAGAGTATTATTTGCATTTATAAACTTGTGGTGAAGATATTATTATTATTTTTTAAATAATTAGATTTTCATTGCCATATTGATATAATTAATAAAATTAATTTTCATCAAAATCTGAGTCCGATCAGGCACCTAATTAATCGGGTAGTCATATAATTGGGGTGAATTCGAGTAGCAATTTGAATTACCCGATATATCGAGTACCCGACCCGTATAATTTGAATATGCAATTACCCAACCTGATGCCCACCCCTAACCATAACCAACGTTCTTTCTTATTTATCTTATTTCTTTCTCTCGCTCCTCTCTCTATTTTCTTTCATTTCTCAATACTATTCAAAATAATTTTTTTAACTTTATTTATAACTGCTTTGTTAATTTTTTTTATTTTAAATTATTTTATTTTTACTTATTCCTAATTTTATAAATCTATTAAAAATAATTAAAAATATTTTAATCGTACAAATACTACCAAAATTTTAGTATGCTATTAAATTATATAATTTTTTTATTATGTACACGCATTGAGTGTGTCAATATTACTAGTTATATTATATAATGGGGCAAATCTCTAGAATTTCTTGTTGTTTTGACAATTTTTTTGGACTGTCATTTTTTTTTTCTTCGTCTTCTTCATTTTCTTTTTTCCCTATCTTTCTTATCTTTCATCTTACACTTGTTTTTATTTTTCTTTTCCTTCTTTCTCTCTCCCTCTCTATCCCTTGCATCCCTTTTCATCTCTCATATTCTTCAATATCATTTTTATTTACTTTCTTCGTAGTTGTTTCCTTAGTTTTCTATTTTAAATTATTTTATTTTACTTACAACTACTTTCATAAATCTATTCAAAATAGTTAAAAATATTTTGACATCATATATTATACTAAAATTGTAATATATCAATAAATTAAATTATTTTTAATTATTTATGTATACGTCGAGTGTGCCAATATTATTCATATTAAGGAAGTAATAAACAATGTAATTGACTATTAATAACTGAAAATTAATATTGGATTTGCACTCCCTCTAATTTTATAATTTTTATCAATTGGCCAATATACCCTTTCAATTTTTAAATATTAATTTAATTTGATTTATTGGACGAAAAACTCTAATAGTCTATTATTCATTTTTATACATTCAAGATTACAATTATTCGCCATCTTCTTTTTAGCTTTGGTGATAATAACTTTAAAATTATTATTCAGTTTCTTTTTTTGATGGTGACCTGACAAATTTTTTTTTCTAATGTTGTTGTATTTTGTGCAATATTTTGCCCATATTTTACATTATATTTTTCTACTTTTTTTTATCATATTAATTTTAGTTACTTGAAAACGGTGATGACTAATATTTTAGAAGATTTAGCAATGATTTTTCAGTTAAAGGGGAAAATAAAGCTTGCGAATACCAATAGTACCAAGCAAATTTAAGATATCTACCTTCTTACAACCCATTTAATAGTAACAAATGTATTTATTTATTTTTTTTCATAGTTTTTATATTATTTCATTAAGTTTTTTACTCACACTTTAATTTCGACATACATACATTTATATAATATAATTTTTCCCTTCATGTGCAAATTGTTATACTAATACTGATATATATATATATATATATATATATACATATATTTGTAAGAATAATATATGGAGCAAACAAGTTGACGAAAACTTTGAATGGGATATCATGCCTTAAAGATTGTAGTCATAAAATCTTTCTTGTCCTTTTCTTTTTTATATATTATTATTATTATTATTATTATTATTATTATTATTATGTTGCAAGACTTTTTGTTTATTTGAAGTTAGATAATGTTGATGAAAAATGGAATTAGTGGAGTTATACAATTTATTTCGTTTTACCTAATATTTTGTATATTAGAATATCAGTAGAATTATACAATATCATTTGCTTTTTTTTATTACCCAAATTTTTTTATATATTTATCTTATTTTCTTTTATTTCATAGTTTCGTATATTATTATTATTATTATTATTCAATTCTTTTTGTTTATTTGAAGTTAGATAATATTGAGGAGAAATAGAATTAGTGCGGGTATACAATTTATTCCTTTTTACCTAATATTTTGTATATTTGAATATAAGTAGACTTATACAATATCGTTCGCTTTTTTATCACCGAACTTTTTTATATATTTATCTTATTTTCTTTTATTTCATAATTTCGTATATATCCTCAAAGTTTCATGTATGACTTGAATTTTTTTTGTTGGTAACATATATTTTACATTAAGTGGGACAAAAAAAAGATAAAACAAAAAAATTAAAGAGTTTACATTAATATTGTGATATCGTGTTTTTTTCACAACCAAAATGTAAAAATGATTAACAATAAAGAAAAGGTTATGCCGTTAAAATTAATAAAAATTGTGTTCTAAAGATGAATGGCAATTTAGTCAAATTTTTAATACAAAAAATAAAAATGGAGTGCAAATAACAATTTTGGAGTGCCAATAACAATTCCCATTAAAATTCATTTATTTATTTTTTCTTCTTTATTTTCTTTCCTCCACCTAATAGAGCAAAAGAGACAAAGATTACTTAGAATCTCCCATCAAAGTGGTGTAATATTAACATTTTTTATACATAGAATAGCTTCTTGATTTAGATTTTGTTATTTTAAGTAGGACCAAAAAGATGCATAAATAATTAAGATATGAATTGAGAACGTTTGTTTAATTTGGGGGTGAAAACATTTTCTTAAATAAATCTAAATATTCATTTGTAAAACCTTTTTATTAAAGTCAAAAGAAAATCATCATCGTCATTTCAAATGTATTTTAGTAATTTAACGGGTATATCGTAGGTTATATAGTTCTCATATTATCCTCATCACTTACGCACTCAGTTTTCGAACTGACAAATTGAGTGTTTAATTTTCCTTTTAAGACGACTTAAATTTTTTTAATGTACTCGCGCACTACATTTCACTAGATTGTGCGCTTATATTTTAGACATAAAATAAAAAAATTAAAATTAAATACTTTCAAAAAATAAACTCTTGCAACTACTTTTTGGTCTTTAACCTCTTGAGACAAAATAATGTATATCCAAATTAAATACAGCATAAATAAATTGATACGGATGTAATTAGTATCTAATAGTTGTATTTGCTCAATATTAAGTAAATATGTATGAGATAATAAGCTAGTTTTTATATAATGCCACTCATGCTCTAGATTTTCGTGTATAAATTATATAGAGTTAATTATACTTTACCATCCGGACCATGTGTATGTTTACACTTTGCCACCTCAAATTTTAAGTGTTGTCAATTATCACAAAGGTTGTGTTTTTTTACTGATTGTCATCTAATTATATTTATTTTCCAGCCAAAAATGTCAGACGGAGTAGCAACACGTGTAAGCACTTTAGGTAGATTTTTGGCCAAAGAGTACAATTAGGTGGCAATTTGTAAAGAGATGCAAACTTTAAGTGACAATTGGTAAAACTCAAAATTTGAGGTTACAAAGTGTAAAATCACACATAGTTCGGTGATAAAGTGTAATTAACTCATATTTGTATGGAAAAAAATAGCTTGTAAGAATAATTAACAAGTGTAAGTCACATTATTTTTTAGGTGTGCTTTAAATTGAATATATATAATTCAGTATTATGTATAAAAATAATTTTTTTAGGCGCCTTATTTTAATTTTTTGCTCTCGCATTTCCATGCTCGTTCCCATATTTGTATATGCACTCGCTTTATGTAACAAGGGGTATATCGGTATCTTCAACAACTATTTTAGAGGAAATTATTGTTTCCAACCCCAACTATACACGTTTTTTCACTTTGCAATCTAATTTTTTTCGAGTTATCGGTTGCCACCCGATTTATGTAATTTTTTACCGATTGCAACCTAAGTACATTTTTCGATCAAAAATCGTCACCGGACCCGTGACACGTGATATACACGTGATTTTTCAAGGGTATTTTGGTTATTTTTTCTTTTTTTTTCCTCCCATCATCTTCTTCCCCCCCCACCAACACCAGCAGCCACCCACCCCCACCCCCACCCACCAAACTAGCAGCCTCTTTCTCTCTCTCTACGCACCCCCTCCTCCCCCCACCCTCCACCACAACCACCCCCTCCACCAACACCAGCAGCCACCCACCCCCACCCTCACCCACCAAACTAGCAGCTTCTCTCTCTCTCTCTACGCACCCCCTCCTCCCCCCACCCACTACCACAACCACCACGATGCCGCCGTCGCCGCCACCAACACGATGTCGCCGCCGCCACCACCAACACGACGCCGCTGCCATTACCAACCGCCGCCATCCCCGCCATCTCCGCCACCCCCACGTTGCCTCTCTCTCTCTCCGCCCCCTCCTCGGTATGCCCACCACCACCAACGGCCGCCATCCCCACCACTAGATCTACCGCCGCCGCCTCTAGATCTACCGTCGCCGCCGCCCCTGCTCCCCCACCCTCTTCCTCCAAACCACCGCCACCCCCAACCCGCCATCCCCACCCCCACCTGCCCTCTACTCTCTCCATCTCTTTCTCCCCATCTTCACATACACACATACACAGACACACGCAGTGACACACACAGACGTACACAGAAATTGAAAAGGTGGGAAGGGGGCAAGAGAGACAGAGAGAGAGAGGCGGAGGTGTGGTGGGGAGAGATAAAGACAAAGAGAGAAAGAGAGATCCGGTGGTGGTGGCAGCTGCTGGTGGCGGCGACGGGGGTGGGTGGCTGCTGGTGTTGGTTGGGGGGGGGTGGTGGGGAGGGGAAGAAGATGATAGGAGGAAAAAAAAGAAAAAAGAAAAAAAAATGACCAAAATACCCTTGAAAAATCACGTGTATATCACGTGTCGTCGGTCCGGTGATGATTTTTGATCGGAAAATGTACTTAGGTTGCAATCGGTAAAAAATTACATAGATCGGGTGGCAACCGGTAACTTCAAAAAAATTAGGTTGTAAAGTGAAAAAACGCGTATAGTTGGGGTTGGAAACAGTAATTTCCTCACTATTTTAATATGAATATATTATTGATAAGTTAAAAAAGGGCATATTAGTCATTATATGATAAGGCAATAATATTTATGGGAAAATTGTAAAAATCCCTACGTGGTTTCGGGAAGCTGCACATTAGTACCTCATAGTTTAAAAATATGCAAAAAAATCCTCATCTTTTTCAAATTTAGATATACTCTCCCCTTCCGTTATTTTTAGTTTAACGCCGTTAAATTTATGATGAAATACCCGTTATGCCCCTATTACAGGAACCATTGGATTTTAACTTAAAAATTTGAACGGTCTAGATTAATTCATGAATTAAAATATAATATTTAAATAAAAATTATAAATTAAATTAAATATACATAATATAATATATATATATATATTTATAAATAATATAATATAACACAAACACACATAGTAACACACACAGAGCACACACAAATTCACACACACACAAACACACACAACAACAAACAAATTCACACACACACAGCAACACACAAATTCACACACATACAGCACACACAAACACACACGGTAACACACAAATACACACAGCACACACAAACACACACAGCAACACACAAATTCACACACACACAGCACACAGCAAGACACACGCACAGCACACAGCAACGCACACGAAGACGCACACATAAACATAGCACACATACACACACACACACACATATCACACATACACACACAAAAAATGTTCGAAAATTTGAAGATTTGGACCAATAGCTGTAAATTTGGAATTTGCACCAAAAATTATTTAAAAATTTGAAGGTTTGGACCAATAATTGTTCCGAAAACATATATCCACATATTTGAAGAATTTGCCCTAAAAATTATTTGGAGATTTGTAGATCTAAGATGTGGAGATGAGGGGCGGTGGCGGTCATGGGTGGAAGGAGGAAGAAGATGGGACGGCGGCCGCGGCGATCACGGGTGAAAAGAGAAAGAGGATGGGGATTGTGGTTGCGGCTGTAGGAGGAGAGGCGACGACTATGGTGGTAGGGTGAAGAAGAGGCGCGGCGGCGGTGGCGGATGAAGATGGGTGGTTGGGTTGGTGAGGAAGAAGATGAATTAGGATTTAGTGGAAGAATATTTTGATAAAAATAATAAAATTTGTTTAAAAAATAAAGATTTTTTATTGTAGAAAATATTTTATTGTTTTCTTGATTTGTTAAATAAAATAAGAAATTTTGATATTTTAAAAATAAAGATATTAAAGTTTAGGTTATTTTGATATTTTAAACAAGTCAAAGGGTTTATTTGTAATATTATATAAATATATTTAAAATTATAAATGAATGGGGTATAATAGTTAAAACACTTATATTTTCAAGTGGAAAAGAGGTCAAGAAATTATCAGTTTCTCATTACCGGTGCGTGTAGTACAATTGAACGGAAAATAGTGGTTTTTGCATAATTTCGAAAAAGATAAGGGTTTTTTTATATATTTTTAAACCATGAGGTATTAACGTGCAGCTTCCCGAAACCATGTAGGGGTTTTTTGCAATTTTCCCAATATTTAATGAGAAACTTTTGACAACGCTTCAACAACGAAAGTCAAAGGGGCGTCTTCACGATATAGTGAGTACAAATAACAAAATTAGGGCACCGCAAAATCAAATTGATATCCCCAGGCTCTTTCCCTAGCTTCACACAATTATAGATGGCGTAGACATAGGACTTTCCAAGGTTTCTCAATAATTACGCCTAACTATGGCGTGCGTGTAAAGATATATGTGTGTGTGACTTTGTGTAAGAATTTCGCTAGTGAGTGGAAGAGATGGCGATTTGCGGCGGAGACAAAGCAGCGGAGGATCAGATTGCGAGCAGTGGACTGAAATAACATACTGCAAGCAGTTGCAAGACCTTGTTCCAAAACTTGTTGGTGATCATGGACCTGTATTTCTCTGTCGGACGTTAGCCGTGGTGGTCAAATTTGCGCCCTGCTTCATGAATCTTATGGTTACTTTTATATCTGGTCGATTAAGATAGTTGAATAAAGAAAAGGAGAACCAGTTGGACTCGTGCTGTCTAGACTGAAAAAGCCTAATGCTACTATGGCTATTCATAACGATGTTTATTTGCTGGAATCTCACAGGGAACTCTTGTGTTTATACTTTTTTAGTGAAACTCTAGTGTGTGAGGTATACATATCTAATTTTGATAGAATGGTGTGGGAGAGAGTGAAGAACGTTAAGGATAGAAGAATAGTAGCAACTGCCTTGTCAAGAATAATATTCTCCTTTTCTTTCTTGTGAAGAAGAAGCAGAAGTTGAAGAACAAGAACAAAAAATAAAGGGAAAAAAAGAAGAAGAGATGGGTCATATGTCTTCTACTTGTTCTACATCCGCAATATCTTGTAATATGTTGGAGTCTATATCTGAAACCTTTACCGAAAACGCTGAAAATATCTGCCGCCCTCGTGTGGAGGCTGATGTCTGCCCTTATAACATTTATATTCCGTCTTCCACAAATGCAGTTAGTGAAAAGGCCGTGGATATGCATTGTGCTCCTTTAATCTGGGTATCAAATGGTTGGTACATCTTAAACTCTAATTTCTTATTAGATATTCAAAATATGCTTTACGTTTCCCTTATTTTCTTTCCTTTCACTATAATTTCCATTTTTTTTTTTTGTATCTGCTCGTTCTTTTTTCTCCCTTAAAGATGGGTGGCTCAGTACATTTTCTTTGGCAGATAATAATGCTTTCCCAACTGATAGGTCAGATTTTGTAGTCGGTTCATCTGACAGCAGGCGTGAACACCACTACAAGGATATTCAGATGAGACTTGCAATATCTTCATCTGATATTGGTAACTTCAGCTGAAACTTTGCGTTATTATTATTTCTTACATTTATCTGTTGGAATAATAGGCCATGAGGGAATTCTAAATATATTGTTGTATTTGTTACTATTATCCTTTTTATTTCAACGAATGCATGATATTGAACCTCCATTCAGCTATGACTCGACTTTACTCATCCTAGTTGACGTTTGTTTGGATGTGATACTTGTCATTTCTTATTCTATTATTGATCCTTTCTTCTTTGTCAACATACACTGTTTTAAACTATTCATAGAGTTGTCTACTGGTGAATGCATTATGCAGGGAACAAAAATGGATCTAGTGCTGCTCTTAGTGACCTTAATATGGAAAACGTTGATCTTTCCCCTGATGTGAAGCATGATCCAAAAAGTGTTGATTTGAATGCCAACTTTGTCAGTGCTTTCTCTCATAGAAGAAATTTCAGATACTATAAGGTATCATTCTCCTTGTAATTGCCTATGTAACTATGAAAACAAAAAGCTGAATAAAATAAAGCAGTAACTACAATGCCTTCTTCAGTTACTATATACAATTACACAAATATCCCCTATTGGTTATTTGGTTTCAGAGTTAGTCATACCTCTATGGTAACTTACTTCCACTTTACAGTTTTACCCCATCCTGCTGATCATTACACATACTTAAATGATGTTATAATTCAAATGTTCGTAAACTTTTCAAGTTGTTCTCGCATGTGTGAATGTCACCATCCAAGTTTCTTAAATATTGATGACCAAAAGGTGTATTTTGTAATTTTGAAACTAAGAGAAGAAGTTGGTGCAATTACACATTATTACAGTGGAAGTCAGTGTAGTTAACCCTCAAACAAACTATGGTAACTTGATGCTGTATTTCTTCCCCATAAATTAATACAAGATGCCTTTACTTCTCAGAAGAGATTGTCCAAGGAATACGAACACTTGGCTGTATTGTACGGTGACATTGATATGGAATCAAGTCAACATTTTAGGCCAAGTTCTGTACCATCTTCTCCCACCACATCACTGAGAACAAGATTGTCCCAGGAGACGTTTGGAACTGAGTGGGAGCTGCTCTAAATGTTAGTTTTCTTGGTCATTTAGCTGATGGAGATCATTGCATGTATATTTGCCTATAAATTATGTCTAGATTTATGATACTAAGGGTTGGGTATAACATATTAAAATCTTCAATAATCATTAATTGAAACTTAGGACCATTCCCTACCCCCCCCCCCCCCCCCGGGGAACATGCTAGCAGAGCACCTTTTGGTTTCAGGTTTTGCTGCATTGATGATCTTTCTCGAAGCTCAAATCTGTCACAAATTTGTGGTTATTGTTTATTGAATTTCTTGTTTATACTTTCGAAGCAATGTCCCAGCTCTCATTTATAATCTTACACGATAATCTTGTAAGAGAAGTGCATACAAAATTTCATTCCAGGCATCAGGGACTCCTGGTAAGCACCAGTGAATGCAATCAGCAAAATTTTTTGGATCAGATCTCTGTTCTTTAGTCAATAGCTTCCCTTTTCGTTCCCCGTAAACTGAAGTGTGGCCATCTTTTCTGTATTCGGACAATTGTGT
This sequence comes from Petrea volubilis, assembly GCA_026212405.1. Lineage (NCBI taxonomy): Eukaryota > Viridiplantae > Streptophyta > Magnoliopsida > Lamiales > Verbenaceae > Petrea > Petrea volubilis. Next base: position 38,750,512 of record CM047870.1, read on the forward strand.
TATGTTCAACACAGTGACCTTAACCCTCAGCTGTCCAAGCACATCTTGTACTATTCCCATGATGTCCAGATTGGAACCTGTTCCCCAGTATGATCCTTCAATCGGGTCCGTCTCATTGTAGCAGTTGCCATCACTTCCAGGCTTCCATTCCCAACTCCTGCACATAAAAGAATTGCCCACATTGATCTAGAGTTATGAATAAATGAAAAGTTGTGTGTGTGTGTGTGTGTGTTTCCTCTCTCTCTCTCTCTCTCTCTCTCTCTCACATTGTAGAGAGGACTCACCATAAGTGTGTTGGAGACATTGTTGCAAAGAAGATCTTTTGAGTTAGTGGATTAATTCTGGAATCGATCCATTTTGCCCATGTTTGCATTGCCAATCTATAAGCTGTGGTCACGTTATATTCGTGGATGTTGTCAAGAGATCCGAACCTGGAGAAACAATAGCCACATCAAGAACCCATTTTTAACCAGGCAACATGAACCAGAGTTTATACTACCAAAAATCGTATATAGCTAATTGGGAAAATTACAATTTTCGTCCGCTAACTATTAGCGTTTTGATTTTTAATCCTATGAGTATGCGTTGTTGAATTTTAATCCTATAATTTAAGAAAATTTTCAATTTTGGTCCGATTTGGCCGGACTCCGGCGAAATTTGCTGACGTGGACAATAAAATTGGGACTTTTCGATTAATTGTGCTGATGTGGACAATTTCAATGATTTGGCCGTATTGATACATATTTTGTATTTTTTTTTATGTCCATGTATATATTTTTTTTACACAATTAAAAATAAAAATTTTTATGTTTAAAAATAAAAACCCAATCCTACCCACCCACCCACGTGACTCTCTCTCTCTCCCTCCCCCCCCCCCCCCCCCCCCCCCCCGCCGCGGTCTCTCTCACTCTCTCTCTCTTCCCACCCCACCCCACCCCCCCACCGGCGGCTCCCCACCATCTCCCGCCCCCACCTCTGTGTCTTCTCCCCCCTTCCTCCGGCGGCTCCCCCACCTCCTCCTCCACCACGCCGCTGCCACCACCCCCCGCCACCATCTCTGTGCCTCTCTCTCTTCCTTCCCCCTCTCTCCCCCAACCCCCACCCAAGCCCAACAATCGCCGCCCCTCTCCACCAGCCCCACGCCGTCGTCCTTCACTCCCGCCGCCGCCGCCCTCACTCACCGCCCGCCCCACCACCAATCGCCTTCACCACCACAATGCCGCCATCGCCGTCCTCCATCACCACCTCCCTCATCGTCGCCAGATCTGGATTTTTTCGCCCCACCACCACCATCGTCGTCGTCCACGAACCTTCACACAGAGGGAGGAAGAAAAGAGGCAGGGGGCGGCGGTGTGGAGGCGATAGTGGATAACGGTGGGGAGGGGAGGGGGATGGCGGCGATTTGTGGTGGGGGAGGACGGTTGGTGGTGGGGGAGTCGGGAAGGGAAGGGAGGGGGGCGGCGGTTGGTGGTGGGGGAGTTGGGAAGGGAAGGGAGGGGGAGCCGGGAAGGGGAAACAGAGAGAGAGATAGAGAGAGAGAGAGAGAGAGAGAGAGAAGCAGGTGCAGGTGGGGGTGGGGGTGGGTGGGATAGGGGTTTTTTGGGGTAAATAATGTAATTTATATTTTTAACGAATTTATTTTTTTTATTGTATAAAAAATATATATGTGGATATTTAAAAAACATAAAAAAACATGTGTAAATATATAATTGTCAGCCATGTCATACAAATTGTCCAAGTCAGCAAATTTGCCGGAAAGTCCCAATTTTATTGTCCGCGTCAGCAAATTTCGTCGGAGTTCGGTTAAATCGGACCAAAATTGAATTTTTTTAAAAAGTATAGGACTAAACTTAAACAACGCATACTTATAGGACTAAAAACCAAAACGTTAATAGATAGCGGACGAAAATTGTAATTTTCCATAGCTAATTAGTATTATATGGGATACGTGATTCTTACGTTGCATTGATCGTAAGTTTGTACATCCACCAAACATAGCTCTCGAATATCAAAATATCAGCTCCTTCCCACTCTTTGCTATGCTTGGCAATCGAATCAAGTCTCACCAGACGTTTCAAGACAGTGTGATTTGTCGCATGGTCTGATATGGATTCAATTATGAAGGGAGCCCAATAGTACTCAATGCTCGCATTGAATTCCTAGGGTTCAAGATGAAATGAAACCCTAACGGCGTCAATTTATAGGATGAATTTTGCATTTTTCCGTTAAGATTAGTAATATTTTGATCAACAGTACAATGGGATTTGTACCTCTACTTTGAAAATTTTTCTTGGAGGTATTCGTTGGAGAGATGTCCTTACATCCTTTGGAATTGCAGACTGTACTAAACAAACCATGGACTCAAACATCCCCCTTTGTACTGAATCTCCAACAAACATCAACCTTTTGTCCCTCAGCATCTCCATTAACTTGAGACCATCAAACCTAACATATCATTTCAAACACACTTTCTTATTAGGGCTGGAAAAATAACTCAAGTTGTTCGATGCTTGACTTGAGCAGGTCGTAAAAAGTTCGTTTGAGCTCAATTCGTTAAGCATAACAAGTCAAATATATATATATATTTTTTGGCTTGACTAAACTGAAAACTCTTAACATTGTCTAATTAAGTTACCTTGGCAAATTGCATGCATTAGGCTGCCACCTCCTGTTCTGATAGAAAGAATCAGGCCTGCCATTTTTCAGACAAGTAGTCTGTTTAACTAAAAATGGACAACTCTCTTCTCTGTACAGAGGATAACTCACATTGTCCCACACCCATCTGCCTTCAAACACATTGCATCCATCTTCAATGGCTTCTTCATCGGAAACTTGGATTGGTACGCTACTTGCATACTTATGGCTGGTAGTGATTTCAAGAAATGAATAGTTTTTAGGCCAGAGAAGATTGTTTCTGAGATTATCCAGGATGACTCGGGCCGCCCCGAGCGCAAGGACCGACACCAACGCGAGGCGGAAGAGGAGGTGGATCTGGTTGTACGGCCGCGTCGTCATGGCCGGAGTGGTGTTGGTGGTGATTATGTTGATGATCATGTTAAATTTGTATAGTTGTTTGTTATTGGTGTTTCCTTGGGATTTAAGCGTGGTGATAGTGAGAGGTGTTACATGCAACTACTGGTTGGTGAAGTTGAAAATGTTAGGCGTCAGGCATATCATCATGGGACAAACATTACTTAGAATCTTTCGTCAAATTGGTGGAATTTTGCAAATTTTCATACATAGACTAGTCCCTTTGATTTAGTTTTTTGATATTTGGAGTATAACCAAATTGATAAGGAAATAATTAAGATATAATCTGTCTAGTTTGAGAGAGAGAAAATATTTTTCTTCAATAAATTTTAACCAAGTTACAAATCGCCTTATCATTAGAATAATAATTAATAACCAACAAAAATCTCAATAATTTGGAAACATTGAAATAAGCATAATAATTAATAATTGTGTGCGTGCTAACGCTTCGTTTCCTTAATTTCTTTGGGGATTAATGTTCTACTCCGCTATACAACACTAATAATTTTACTAATTTTGATTTTTGTGCATAATTATTGATAAGCCTAAAATTTATATATTTTTATATGCTTTAATTGTTATACTTTTTATTAAATATTAGTAAAGTTTAATGATTATATTGTTAAATTTTAATTGATTGTAATTAAACTTTATTTTTAATAAAAAGTATTAAAAGTTTTGAAAAATTATTATTTGATGACACATTTCCTTTTTTGATTAGAATTCATGTTCTTCTTTTTTTTAGTCAATATTACTTTTATGATGTTTAGTTAATTTATTTTCTTAGGGTTATATATGGATTCTTGAGATGAATTTTTATGTAATTTATATGAACATCTTTTGTTTTAACTTTTATTGTTTCCTATCTATAAGTCAAGCTTTTATTGTTTGTGAATTTAAGGCAAATTAAATACTATTTAGTGAAAGATTTTGAATTTATTTGGATTGGCTTAAAAAATAAGTATTTATCTAATCTTCCATTTTTAAAATATTTTTTTAATTTTTAAATTAAATAATTTTGTATTTGAATGTAATAATTTCAAATTATTTAAAAACTTATTTTCCTTTGAAAATTAATTTGCATAGCCTGCAGAAAAAAGACATTTTTAATTTCAAACTTTTACTTTTTTTTCAAAAGGCCCCATCAAATATATTTTTTTTTATATTAAAATATTTCTTCTTTTTTTTTTTTCAAAAAAGTGTTTGGTATAAAACGCCTTGTGAAAATATTGTGTGAGAGAGAGAGAGGGAGTCGGGATATTTCAGAGCTAAGGCAATTAGCAGTTGCAGCTGACATACACTCGACTCTCCCCACGCAATCGCTCCCTGAAATGATAAGTGGTTTACGAGTCGGGGGCCTCCGGATGGTTGGCCTCTGGATACCTTACGCGGCGGAGCCGGCACTATTCTGCACTTCAGTCAAACCCGCCCGCCGCACGAGTAGACTCTGCACCAGCTCCTGCTCGGCGGCGCAGTCCAAAAAGAAAGCCGAGCGACAGAAAGTAGTGGTAATATCTGGCCCTACCGGAGCTGGCAAAAGCAGGCTCGCCTTGGAACTCGCCAAACGATTCAATGGAGAAATCATCAGTGCTGACTCCGTCCAGGTTTTCCCCGGCCCTTTCTCCTTAGCGATTTCTATTCTATTTCTTTAGAAAAAATTATTGGTATTCGGTTATGTGCTGCAGGTGTATAGAGGGCTTGATATTGGGTCAGCAAAACCCTCATTTAGCGAGAGACAGGTTTTTTTTGTTTTCTAATTTCCTTTTGCTGGATTATATTTGATTTCGGCCTCTTAATGCTATACAGTTGGTTCAATTTCATGCCCCCTTGTTATATGTTTTCTTGACAAAAATGGTATCAGGCGATGGGGTTTAGTTACTTTTACCATGCCATTGGATATGAGTGACATACGTGCACTCTGTTTCACATAGGCATCATCATATCTTGCCTATAGTTGAAACATAGGCATCATCATATCTTGCCTATAGTATCATTGACTTGGGGACGACATAAGTTAATTGCTTCTATCCTATTAATTCACCGAGTTTATTGGGAACTTCCTCCCCCTCTTTTGTTCCATTCCCTTCACAGGAACAGAAAGTTTATCATGGCCAGAAAAAATTTGGAAAATTTGTACTTTATAATTTTTTTTTATTATTATTTTTTATGTGTTTGTGGTCTTGCATATGCATTTCAACAATAATCTGCAGATGTGAGTGTATGGAGATAGTTTCTTCATAACCATTCATGTCTTTTTGTTTATTTGTATAACTTTTTTCTTCAGGAAGTCCCGCATCATTTGGTTGACATATTGCACCCATCTGAAGGTAATGGCTGCTAGATCATTTTAGAGCTTTAATAATTTTGTCTGTGAAAAGTTTCTGTGGGCGATATGAAGTCTTGTTGTGTGATGCTTTACTTCCTTTGGGTCAAATACCACCCTGAATATTTTGTTAAAGACGCAAGTTTCCAAATAGATTAGCTTCTATGAAAATCAGGAATGGAACTTCCCACCATAAGTTAATACTGTTGTTAGTCACTGCATTTTGTTTGTTGCTCCATGGGTGGGTATATACCCAGCTGCGTCAATAGGCATTAGGTGAGAATACAATTCCGTAGTAAAGGAAAATACTGATATCTTCATATATGATGTAATGGTCCATAAGTAGTTTGAGTATGTACACAATGGGGTAGCCTGATATGTGTCGGTTATTGCATAGCTATCGAAAGATAGAATTTTAAGTACATTCTACCATTTATACTCTCAAGTATGACAAATAGAATTAGGAAAAAAGTATACGGTGCTTTGAAAGGCAATTTTATAGCTCTTGAAGGCATTCCATATCCACTCCAGCTGCGTAAAACACGTCACATGATAAGCAACTATATCCCTGACACCACCATCCATCTTGGAGCTTCCATTTTCCACAACCAGTTAAGTGTCCAACAAATTGTGGCTTCACAAGCTGCACTCCCAAAAACTGAATATGATTGCTGGAGCTTGCATCAGTGGGTGGTTCACACGATCATATCCTCTCCATTGTAATTGAACTTTTAAATCTTATCTTCTTTCTGCTTCTCATATGTTATGATTGTCTCCTAGTATTATCATCTGAGGCTAAATTGAGCTTGTGAAAGGTAACAGTTTAGTCCTCGGATCATGAATGCAATGAAACTAATTTAGAAGGCTCTGTTTATGCAAACTACAAGCTGATCAGCTTGTAACCTGCTAAATTCAGTTTTACGAACTCTCTTTTCGTTTGATCCATATCATTTATATTGGACCATATTTACAGATTTTAACTTAGGGTGAGTACATTAGAAAATCTCTGCAAGATAATTTACGTGTGCCTTGATCACTGGTTTTTGTTACTTTTTATATTTCATGCATCTTATAGAATTCTTCTCTTTTCTTTTTTTCTTTTGTGCAACAATCAGAGTATTCTGTTGGACAATTTTATGAGGATGCAAGGCAAATAACAGAAGAAATTCTTAGTAGAGGTCGTGTCCCAGTAGTCACAGGTGGTACAGGGCTTTACTTGCGGTGGTATGTCCCACTCATTTTATTTACTGGCTTTTCTTCTTTTTTGTCTGATTATGAAGAATATAATCATCCAAGATTGTAATAATTGAAGAGTTATTTTCCATCCCTGATGTTTAAGGTTCATCTATGGGAAACCAGATGTCCCAAAAGCCTCCCCAGAGATTACCTCTGAAGTGCATTCAGAACTTGCAGATTTACAGAGGGATGGTGATTGGGATGCTGCTGTACAGTTTGTCATTAAAGCAGGTGATCCAGGTGTCCAATCTTTAGCTGCAAATGATTGGTACCGATTACGTCGCAGACTTGAGATTCTCAAGGTTAGTTTCGTCATTTCGGTAGATGGTCCCCCAATATTGTCAACTCTTGATATATGTAAAAAATCCCACTGTTGTTTTAATTATGCAGTTAAGTGGTGCACCTCCATCAGCCTTTCAAGTGCCTTATAATGCTTTCAGGGAAAAGCTTGAGTCGAATGAAGTAGATGCTTCAGACATAAAATCTTCGGCTGCTGAACTTCAAGAGAGAAAATCAGAGGATTTGGACTATGACTTTCTTTGCTTTTTCCTCTCAACCCAAAGGCTTGATCTTTATAGATCAATTGATTTCCGATGTGAAGATATGCTTTTAGGTATATATATGTTGTGACTTCTAACACCTTGTACCTATATTCTTAGTATCTTTTTTGGATATACATTTGTAGGAAACTACACACATTATCAAGGATATTGTTTACAATTGTCCCTTTTTTTATGGCAGACGATGGAATTTTGTTGGAGGCAAAATGGCTTCTTGATTTGGGCCTTATGCCAAATTCAAATTCTGCTACCCGAGCCATTGGTTATAGACAAGTATGCCTTTATTTTTCTCTGTTATAATTTATTCAATTATCAGACCTTTATTCGATCAGTATCTTTGTGGATTCACTTAATAGAGAGATGCTCTGTGCAAAAGTTTGAGTATGATATTTTCTTCAATTTTGTCAGGCTATGGAGTATCTGCTGATGTCCCGAGAACAAGGGGGCTGGAGTTCTTCTAAAGACTTCTATAATTTTCTGTCTGAGTTTCAAAAAGCATCTCGGTAATTTATCTTCCCTCTTTCATGGTTCTTAATGCACAGATTTTTCTCTTGACCAGCTCACGTGTATTATGCTTGATGTGTAGTTTTATTCTCTTCTGAATCTATAACCCATCAACTTATGTTGACCACCTGTAGAGTTTCTTGGTTGAAGATTTTAGTCAGACAACATTTAAACCTTCCATTCATGTTTGAATTATTCATGCTGAAGTCTTGAGAGATGTCTATTAAAGCTATACATTTCTCTTTGTAGTTTCTTTGAGCATATGTTTTTACATTATATCACCTGCGCTTCTAATAGCTGCCACATCAAGAAAATTGAGTAAATGTACCGGCTTCCAGTCAGTTGCCACTTGTGATCTACTGTATACATCTTGCAGCTTTGAATAAATTAAATTTTATTTCTAAATTTCCACCTGAATTTGCTGTAATTTCTTTTTATTTTTCTGCTGGAAATTACTATATTATCCTTCAATAACGGGGCTCATAATTTCTTGTTAAATCTCACTTTGCAGAAATTTTGCCAAAAGACAATTGACGTGGTTTAGAAATGAGCCAATTTACCAATGGATTGATGCCTCAAAGCCTTTGGTACGTTGTTCTCTTAAATGTTGGGCATTACTAGTAAAGTTGATTATCCATCTTGAACTCTACCATCTTAGACGATCGCACTAAACCTTCTTGCATGGTTTCTGTATGCTGCTTTCGGTGCTGGGAAGAATCGTATGAAACAGCCTACCAATTTCTGTTGCTTCAACATCTTTCCCAAAAATTAATCTGCCATTATCATGAATGACAGGAAAATGTGCTGAGATTCATAGGTGATGCCTACGAAGACCAGACAGGCACACTTAAAGTGCCTCGATCCCTGTGCATGGAGAAGGATATATCGAACCCGAAGGAAGTCCGCCTACTAAAAGCTTATCGCACTAAAAATAGGTATTCCTCTGAGATTCGAAATAAACTGGATGAGAGACAAGATTTATGTTCGCTGTCCTAGCACTAAGTTGGTTATTTGCATGTGAAGGCACTTCATCTCGAGGGAAGATTGTAGCGGTATTCTTGACTGGGTGAGGAGAACTCAAGGGGAAGCCACCGTCCCCGTCTGTTAGATGGTATGAATTTCTACATTTTGTTATCGGTATCTTTCACATTGATGCGTGTGGGACGATGCACCAAACACTGTTGTCGAAGAGAGGGACGATGCCTGATCTGTCGCGGCAGTTGTAATACAGTGGAGTGCCCGGGTTTTTGTCCAATGTAAGAGCAACAGCAGTGGACATTGGACAATGTCCAATAGCTGGCTACAATGCCAGCTCTCCGATTTTGTAGCATTTGCTGTAATATAAATCGAACACACCACTGCGTAATTATTTTTAATGAATTTTCAAGCCATTTCCCTTTTTAATTAATTATAGCTATCAATTCTTTGCCCTCCTACGTACATCTCTGTCTTGCAACTTGGAAGGATCAAGCGATAGAGCATGAACGGCCACAATTAAATAGATGTGAAATTCACAATAATTTTCAGAACAGAAGTTTTAAGTGGTTGCAATCAATTATTCAATTGTGTCATGAAATCATCCAATCAAACTTAATACTCTCGAATTCATTTTGTTCAAACACAATTTTGGCATTATGACGTTGACGAGGAGGATGATGATGATGATGATGATTTAGATACTCATCTTAAAAGCAATGGGCGGCTGAACTTTGGGGTATTTCGTATAGAATAGTAATTATATGGGCCTAAACAATGACAGCCATGAGATTGAAAAATTTTGTTAGGAAGAATAAGAGCTCGTTAGGATAGATTTTTTAAAAAATAAACTTTATAAAGAAAATAATAAATCCAAGAAAAAATATTTTTAATTATCGTTTCTAATCGCCAAATTGATTGAGAGCTCGAAAGATTTATTTATTTATTTGGTCAAGCCATCCGAACAGCCCAAGATAGAATCGCCCCACTCAGTTCATTTTATTCACACAGTCCATTCATTTGCTTGAATTTTCCATGCGTTGAAACTCATACAAATGAAGGCGTGCATGTTAAGATCTGTCATCAGGAGGAGCAGTGGCTCCGCCGCTTCAATGTCGTTTGTTTCGCGGCGGAGCCTCTCGACGGAGCCGGCCCCGGAAAGGAAACTCGCCATTCTGGGAGCCGCCGGAGGGATCGGCCAGCCGCTCTCTCCTCTTGAAGTTGAATCCCCTCGTCTCTAGTTTCGCGCTCTACGATTTCGCTGGAACCCCCGGCGTAGCACTGACGTCAGCCACATTAATACTAGATCTGAGGTCCTCTGATTTTCATCTATCGCTTTTTCCAATATGTAATTCTGGAGTTTCCCCGCTCTTTTGTTCGACCCTAACATCTAACAAAATTGATCTGAGCCGTTGGGTTGTCACTTGATTGCCACATGTCAGAGTATGAGGAAATCACTGATGTACCCCACAATATTATTTTAATACCCAAATTGCTCATTTAATCTCTGTTGTGACAGTTGGTTTCTCTGTTTTGTGATTTTGGGTGTTTTGAACCAAAATGTCAAGCCAAATTACCAATAACCAAATTAGTTTCTTTATGTTGTCTCATGGTTTCAAATTATAAACATCAGGCACGTGAAGTGTGAAGTATGTTAGATTATACCTTCATTTCTCTAGAATTCTGTTGTATTGTTGATTCGATATATTTGTCTTGAAATCATATGGTTTTTATGCTGTTCAGCGTGCTTCATCCGACGTGCTTTCTTCATTGACTCACTTGTTTATTTTTCTTTTATTTTTTCCCCTTACTATCCATTCTTTCTTTCTTAATGTATTTGTTGGAGTATTTGGTTACTATATCTGAAGTTGGAATGTGTTTGTATGTACAGGTGAAGGGCTATGCATCAGAAGAGCAATTACTCTGAAGAGTTCCGATGTCGTCATAATTCCTGCTGGTGTACCTAGAAAGCCCGGCATGACCTGCGATGACCTCTTCAAGATTAATGCTGGCATTGTCAAATCACTTTGCGATGTCATTGCCAAGTATTGCCCAAATGTAATACCTTCCTTTCTTTGCTTATCTTTGCGTGGATGTATTTGCTTCATTTTGAATTTTCAGTCATGACACTCCTTTGCTACCGAGAGTGTTAACCAGTACAGTTGATTTGGACTCTCAACAAAATGTAGGCTCTTGTCAATATACCGTAAATTCAACCGTACCAATTGCTGCTGAGGTCTTCAAGAGAAGCGGAGTGTATGATGAGAGGAGACTATTTGGTGTGACCACTCTTGAGGTGGTCAGGGCCAAAACGTTCCATGCTGGCAAGGCCGGAGTTAATGTAGCGGGTATGTCTATACTGTTGACTTGCAAGAGTACTGCTTGCTAGCTTAGGTTTGTGATTTTGCATCTGTGAGATCTCTGTGAAATTTGTGCATTACCTTGAAGTCTTGCCTTTTATTTATGGCAGATGTCAATGTACCTGTCATTGGTGGCCATGCTGGAATTACCATTCTCCCGTTGTTTTCACAAGTACTGCACTTCCTCTGAACCTTTTCTCCTGTTTCTCGCTATACAATGTTTTGTTGGAAATGGCAGTTCATTACCCCATTCCTTATATTAGATGATGTGTACAATTGTTCGTATGACAACAGGCTACACCTAAAGCAAACCTGTCAGATGAAGATATTAAAGCTCTTACCAAGAGAACACAAGATGGTGGGACTGAAGTTGTTGAAGCCAAGGCTGGAAAGGGTTCAGCTACACTTTCAATGGTGTAAGTGATGTTCCGCTACCTGATTCTGTATCTTTTGATGTGTTAGTTTTTGAATACAGTATTGTGTTTCTGCAGTTCTATGGAACGCATGTAGGGCAGCCGGCATGGTTGACATTTCCTTTGAATGCTATAGTAGAACTTATCTGAGCATCTAGAATTTGTCAAATCCGGAAGTCCTTTAGTTTCTCAATTGGAGCTTAATCTTATCCTCAGTCCTCGAAACTTATTTACATATTGGCATTGACTGGTCGCTGCAATGCAAGCTTAAAAATGAAGAATTTGAAATGAATAATGAAGGCGTGATTAGCTTATTTACGGCTGAGCGCCATTTAAGATCTAGAATATTACAAATTGGTACAATGAATTTGAGATTTGTTGTACTATTAATTCGGAAGAATGCAGCAATCTCGAACAGCTATTCCTCATGGCTCTGCATCATTTACTATTTGTGAGGAATAAATGCTTTAACTGAGGATTTGTTTCAAATTGCCTTTATCCTAAGAGTTGT